>JAEOAD010001511.1:1347500-1883389 GCA_036365145.1 Orientallactaga sibirica | reverse complement strand
GTATATGTTAGAAGCAGATGTGAAATAGCATCTCTTGGAACATAAAAGCTAAGATCACCTGATAAGTGAATATACATTTTATGTAAACAGTTTTGACTTTTTCCTAGGCCACACGTCACTGTAGGTTCTTGGCTCACTTGGAAGTATTTATTCACTCATCTTGTAAATTTGCACTGCTGTATCCTTAACACCTAAACAGAGCCTGTCATGTGTATACTACTGAATATGTGTTTATGAAATGAATAAATCATCCATATGAAATAGTTTCTAAGCCCAAAGTGCCTTTTTAATTGATTAGGTAATTGAAAGTATGAACTAATAATAATAGGAAACACCCTAGAACATGTATGTGCATTTTACATAGATAAACTTGGTTTATGTCACAACTCAGGATAGGTTCTCCGCCCAGAGTTCCACTACTTAATTTGGGAAAATCACCTAACATCTCTAGCTTCAAGGTGCAAAAGATAGTTTGTTTTGTTCATTACTATTTCTTCAATGCCATTGTCTTTTTTTTTTTTTTTTTTTCAGATACACGAGTTAAGTGTAAATGTTGAGATCCAGCTGCTAGCAGGCAGAAGTATTAATATCCTCTCCTAAGGCAATGTGTGTTTTGGGGGAAGGGGGCAGTATTGACTACACATGACAGGACAAGAGATTGACATGTCTTACTTAAAGCTACAAACAGCAGACGAATCAAAAATATTTGCAAATTCAAAGATGCTACCAGTAGGAAATTTAGCCGTCTTTTATTATACATAAATTACTTTGATACAACTTAAATAATTAAACGTCTTGCTTCCACATGTGGTGCCTGTGCAGAGGGCAGTCAATCTGGGAGAAGGTATTGGAGGAGAAGGGGTGGAGCCTGGAAGGACCCCGGAAGTTGGCTCCAAGGGTAGGGGAGGTGGTCAACCTAGGGCAGAGGAGCGGGTGACTGTACCTTGCTGACCTCAGGGCGCTGGCAGGACCCCAGGGACAGTGGGGTCCAGTGTGCCAGACCTGTGCCTTCCAGGCGGCAAGGGCACGGGGTATCCCCACGTCTCCTCCGCCCGTGCCTGCTCTGCCTGGGGAAATAACAAGTGAGCATCGGGGTTCCTGGGGGACCCGGTGTCCACAAGTGCCAGGAGCGACTGGCCCCAAAGAGCACTTACCTAGAGTCCTGACCGAGCGCAGCGGCCCAGACAAAGGCAGCCAGGGCGGCCCGCCAGGCCTCGGGCCACGCCCATAATGCCGGAGCCAATGAAGGAGACGAGTGTGCCCGAACAGCCAATCACCGATAGGGAACCAGACACCCTTAGCCAATTGGAGATGGGGCAGGAAGTCTGGGCGCCTCTCAGAGTATTAATGTTTTCTGATACTTTTTTTTTTCTGGCCCATTCCTCACTCACAGCTGCTTAAATTTTAAAGGGGCACAGAAGTCAGTTCCAGGGCTTTTCGAAGCGTTGAGGGTATGCATTAAAAAAGTATGTTTAGGGCTGGGATAGATGGCTTAGTGGTTAAGGCACTTGCCTGCAAAGCCTAAGGACCCGGGTTTGATTCCCCAGTGCCCACATAAAGCTAGATGCACAAAGTGTCACATGCATCTGGCGTTAATTTGTAGTGGCTGAAGACCCTGGAGTGCCCATTCTCTCTCTCTTCTATGTCTCTGCTTGCAAATAAACTATTTTTAGAAAAGGCTGTTTACACAGAGTGGGTACCCTCTCACCCCCACTGCCCCACAGGGACTGACTGAGTCCTTCATGACCCCACAGTGTAAACCAAAATGAACTGGTCAGCTGCTTTGTGTTAGGTGCTGGGTCACAGCAATGAAGTAACACATACAGATCTACCTCTTTTTGAGACAGAGTCTGTCATTGGCCTGGAGCTTACCAATTAGGCTGGACTAGATAGCCAGTGAGCTCTGGGGATCCACCCATCTCTGCGTCCCCACGGATGGGATTACAGGCATGTGCTCTCAGGCCCAGCTTTTTACATGTTCTTATGCTCGTGAGGCAAACACCCTATTGACTGAGTTATCTCCCAACCTCAACAATTATATTTTCAGCAGCTCATTAATCATAGACAAATGACATAAAATTAATCCCAACATGTTAGAAATATGCTTTAATTCACCTAGAAAGTATAAGCATTGCAAAATGTGTTGCAACAAGACAAATTTCCTTTTAAACACATATATTACTGCTTAAAGAATATTTGAGAAATATCTCAATGTGTTGCAGTCATGTTCGCATTGCTTGTAGAAATCACCCAACCAAGAGCAGCTTATGGGGAAAAAGGTTTATTTTGGTTTACAGGCTTGAAGGGAAGCTCCATGATGGCAGGGGAAAATGATGGCATGAGTAGAGAGTGGGCCACCCCTGGCCAACATTAGGTGGACAACAGGAACAGGAGAGTGTGCCAAACACTGACAAGGGGAAACTGGCTATCACATCCATAATCCTGCCCCCCAAAATCCATTGCCTCCAGAAGGTGTTAATTCCCAAATCTCCATCAGCTGGGAACCTAGCATTCAGAACACCTAAGTTTATGGAGGACACCTGAATCAAACCACCACATTCCGCTCTGGCCCCATAAACTGATAACCATACATAATGTAAAATGCAATGCATTCATCTAACTTTAAAGTCCCCATAGTTTTTATCAATTCCAATGATGTTCATACATCCCCATAGTCCAAGATCTTTTAACTGAGCCATAATACCAAAAAATCCCCCAAAACCCATAGATGGCATTGATCATAGTAAAGAAATATTCATCCAATACAAGATTTAAAACAACTAGGGCAAACATCAAATTCTGTAGCTTTAAGTCCAACAACTCAGTCAGTGCCAAATCTCCAAGTTCAATAATTCTAACCAGCAACAAGTCTCTGGAGTTCTAATTCCACCCCTCCAGCTAGGTTACTCACAATCCTGGAAAACTTCATCTGGGGCTGGCAGCTTTCCTTAGCAGCCATCTCTTTGTCCTGGCATCTCCACTGGGTCTCCACTGCATGCCACAGTTCATTCTCATGGCTTCATCTGGTCTCCATGCAGGCATTCAGCAGACCTGCTTCACACTGCCCATGGCCACTTCCAAAACACAAAATCGCAATGCAAACTCAATGACCCTCTCTTTCCTGTATTTCTTATACTCTACAATACCAGGTAGGGTGCCAATTTGTTAATTCAGGGGAATAAAGCAGACTTTAAAGAACAGGACACTCCTTGAGCACTCAAGCCCCTTCAAAAGAGTCTTCATTCCTTTTGTTGCCCCAGTGCAGTTCAGCTGGCTCAATCTCAAAGGTTATAATTTATACAATTGCACCTGAACAGGCAGCAGTTTTGGTCCAAAGATTTCTTTCTGTGCCATATCCCTCTGCTCACACCAGTCTATTTCTACACAAACTTGTGCAACCCTGCACAAGTTCCCAGGACATGGGCATAACAGCAAGCCTCTCACACAAACTGCTCCTAGCCCAGTCCAAGCAAAGCTCTTTCTCACCCCACTTGTGGCGCCAACATTATTGTTACAGTCAGGTTTGCATTGCTGGCAGAAATCACCCAACCAAGAGCAGCTTGTGGGAAATAGAGGTTTATTTTGGCTTACAGGCTTGAGGGGGAAGCTCCATTTCACCCTCAGAAGCCAAACTCACAGTCCATAGTTCTTACTGCATTCAGGTCTGCGTTTGACCAGAATAATCACAGTACTGCAAGGAGTCTCTTAGGCCAAGGTTTCAAATCCTTCCACATTCCTCTTGAAAATAAGCTCCACAAGGCCAAAGCTACACAATCAGGTATCTATCAGCAACCCCACTTCTGTTACCAACATTACTGTTGTAGTCAGGTTCACACTGCTGGTAGAAATCACCCGACTGAGAGCAGCTTGTGGGGACAAAGGGATTTATTTTGGCTTACTGACTTGAGGGGAAGCTCCATGATGTCAGGGAAAATGATGGCGTGAGAAGAGGGTTGACATCACCCCCTGGCCAACATCAGGTGGACAACAGGAACAGGAGAGTGTGCCAAACACTGGCATGGTGAAACTGGCTATAACACCCATAAGCCTGCCCCCCAAAATACATCCCCTCCAAGAGGTGTTAGTTTCCAAATCTCCATCAGCTGGGAACCTAGCATTTAGAACACCTAAGTTTATGGGGGACACCTGAATCAAACCACCACACAATGCTTCCTTGCACAAACATAATGTATACATCAAGTGATAAAATGAAATGTACATAAATACAAGCTGATCATGTCTATAATTCTAGCACTTGGGAGACTGAGGCAGAAGAATTCAAAGTGGGACACCATCCTGGCTCATGACACAGCAAGACCCTTTCTTGAAATAATTAAAAAAGATGCACATAGAGTTAAATAGATATCAATATGAAACACTGATGAATACTTAAAAATTTTCCATAATCCAACATTTAATTGAAGTCCAAAAACAAATTTTGATTTTTAATTTTGAGTATAACTTTCTTATTGAATCAGAGAGAGAGAGACAGACAGACAGACAGACAGACAGACAGACATCCACAGACATGAGAGAGTAGAGAGAGAGAGAGAGAGATGGGTACCCAGTTCAGCAATGAAAGATGTGCTGTGCGCTCTGATCTTTCCATCACTTTGAGTCTGGCTAAAAGTGGGACCTGGAGAATTGAACCAGCATTCTTAGGCTTAGCAGGCAGGTGCCTTAACTGCTAAGCCATCTCTACAACCCAAGTATAAATTTTATTTTATTTTATTTTTTTGAGGTAACTCTCTCACCTGAATAGCTCTGTATTCTCAGGGTGGCCTCAACTAAACCTCTGCCTCCTGAGTGCTGGGATTAAAGGTGTGCACCACCATGCCTGGCCTCCAAGTATGACTTTTTAAAAAGCTTCTCTTCAGTTTGTGATTAAAAACATTTTTTTAACAAGTCCATTTAAAAATATTTTATTTTTAAGCCAGATGTGGCAGCACACACTTTTAATCCCAGCACTTGGGAAGCTGAGGTAGGAGGATCACAGTGAATTCAATGCCAGCCTGAGACTACATGGTGAATTCCAGGTTAGCCTGGGCTAGAGCGACACCCTACCTTGAAAAAATTTTTATTTATTTGTATGTGTGTGTGTGAGAGAGAGAGAGACTGAGAGAAAGAGGCAGACAGAGTGAGAATAGGCATGCCAGGCCCTCCAGCCACTGCAAACAAACTCCAGATTCCTGTCCCACCTTGTGCATCTGGCTTTTCGTGGGTACTGGGGATTAAAACTTGGGTCCTGGGCTGGAGAGGTGGCTTAGGGGTTAAGGCGCCTGCCTCCTAAGCCTAAGAACACTGGTTCCAATCTCCAGGTCCCACGTTTAGCCAGATGCAAAGTGAAGCCAGGGCGCAATGCCGCACTTGACCACAAGGGGGCTCACATCTGGACAGCAGCAGACACTGCTGGCGCTCCCATCAAAAAAAAAAAGCCAAAAAACTTGGGTCCTTTGGCTTTGTAGGCAAGTGCCCCTGTTTTAATTTTTTTTTTTTTGATTTTTCGAACCAACCAGCCACGCTGACCTGGAATTCACTGTATCTTTGGCCTCAAACTGGAATCCTCCTAACTCAAAGTGCTGGGATTAAAGGCGTGCACCACGCCCAGCTTGTTTTAACTTTTTTTTTTTTTTTTTTTTTTAGGAAAAGCTTTGCATTTATTCAATCACAAGATACACATTTTGCATACTGACATTCTGAAATCAGCATGTCTGAAAATTTTCAGATCTTTCCCAAGGGCTAGCCAGAAAGCTGATAGGTTGAAATAAACAAGTGAGCTTTTTCTGAATGGGTATGGGTCTGTATTGTGTGGACATGTATTCAAATCTGTGTGTGTGTATACATGTGTGTGAGAGGGTGACAAATCTTCTTCATCAGATTTCAGTTTGTTTGTTTGTTTGTTTATTTATTTTAAGGCGAGTCTATCTCCCAGGCTGAGAACTCCCTCTGTAGCTCCAGGTTGGCCTCATATTTCCCACCTCAGCCTCCTGAGTGCTGGGATTAATCAATCATGAGCTCAAATGATTTTTAATCTTACATAAAAAAAACCCACCTGATATTTCCTCCCTCCCCATTCCATTTTAGAACTCCAGTCTCCATCATATCCTCCCTTTCTCCATTAGTCTCTCTCCTAATTTGATGACATCATCTTTCTCTTCTATTTTGAGGGTCTTGCAAAGGTATTGCTAGGCACTGCAAGATCATGGATATCGAGGCCAATTTCTGTCTGGGCAGCTGCATAAGAGGTCATATCCTTCCTTTGGCTCTTCCATTCTATCCGCCCCTCTTCCGAATGGTCCCTGAGCCACTGGAGGATGTGACAGAGGTGTTTCAGTGCTGGGCACTCCTCCATCCCTTCTTCTCAGCACTATGTTGCCTTTTGTGTCATCCCAGTGGTCATCACCATCTGAAAAGAGAAGCTTCTCTAGCCAGAAGTGAGAATAGCGTTAATATGTGGACATGAACATTTAGTGTAGTGTCCCCAGGGCAGCTTGTTAATATATTTTTAGTCAGACATGAGCAGGCTTATACCCCAAGGCTCAAGACCTCACCTACCATAGACTTTTACTTAGGTTTTTTCAGTACCGGGTAATTCCCTCCCGTAGATGGGCCTTCAGTCCAATGGAGCAGTTGGTTACCCCAAGAGTAGACACGCCACTACACCTGTTCAGTCATTGGGCCTGTCTGGCCATTGAATATTCAGCATCCACTAATTTCACTGTTGATGGCCTGTCTCCCAACAATCCATGCAGTGCAGCTTTTTCCAGCTTTCAGTTGGCTGGTCTAAGGAGAAGGTTTTCTGCTCAGCACCAGCTTGCATCAGTGTCCTTGCCTCTCAGGCATGAGATGTCTTCAGCAACAGGGTCTTACTATCTATTTCTCTAGGAAACCAAATTTGGCAAAAGCCAATGTTTTGGAGGCTCCCCCTCCTTGGCCCATCTCACTGGAAGGAGTTCCATCCAGGTACTGAAAATTTTCTAAAATGTCAATCTTCTAGACACCTTAATCAAAAAGTAGTTTTACATATGTCTTATTGATAATATCTTGAGTTTAGATTGTCCCTCCCCTGCCCTTTTGTATGTGCATTCTCTTCCCATGGCCTCGCTTAGGCCATTCCCTCCTGTACTCAGTTCTTCTTCTTATGTGTATTACCATACACTTAAGTCCTTCCTTTCTTCCCTCCCTTATAAGACCCCTCTTTTCTGGTACCTCTTTTGGTTCCAGTTCATACACAAGTCTATACATTGGTAAAGGATCCACATATGAAACCCATGTGATGGCTTGAGCCTCATAAGTAAAGAAATATCCATTTCCAATACAAGATTTTTCTTTAAAACAACTCCATTGTGTAAATGTACATCA
The DNA here is from genome assembly GCA_036365145.1 of Orientallactaga sibirica. Taxonomy (NCBI): domain Eukaryota; kingdom Metazoa; phylum Chordata; class Mammalia; order Rodentia; family Dipodidae; genus Orientallactaga; species Orientallactaga sibirica. The sequence continues at coordinate 1,876,027 of JAEOAD010001511.1, read as the reverse complement.
AATCCACTCTGTAGCTTTAAGTCCAACAACATTTCTTAGCTGCCAAATAGAGCAGCAAACATGTTTGATAATTCTAACCAAGTGAACAAGTCCTCTGGATATATTCCTAGGAGTGCTATAGCTGGATCCAGCTAAATCTATTTCTAGCTGTCTCAAGAACCTCCACACTGATTTCCAATGGCTGGACCAGCTTACATTCCCACCAACAGTGTAGAAGTGTTCCTGTTTTTCCGCATCCACGCAGCACTTATTGTCATTTGTCCTGATGCAGCCATCCTGACAGGAGTGATATGGAATCTCAAAGTGGTTTTAATTTGCATTTCCACAGTTCATTCTCATGCCATCTGTATTTCATCTGGTTCTCTATTTAGTTCAGGCATTTTAACTGCAATTCTTGTTATTCTGTTTTTGAGTTCTTTGCCATTCTGGATATTAATCCTCTGTCAAATAACACAAAATCGCAATGCCCATTCTGTAGGTTGTCTTTTTGCTCTATTCACAGTGTCCTTTGCTGTACAAAAGCTTTGTAATTTTATAAGGTCCCAGTGGTTGATTAGTGCTTTTATTCTCTGAGCAATTGGAGTTATATTCAAAAGTCCTTGCCTATTCCAATATGTTGAAGAGTTTCCCCTACTTTTTCCTCTAGCATTTTCAGAGTTTCAGGTCTGATATTAAGGTCCCTGATCCATTTGGACTTGATTCTTGTGCAAGGAGAGAGACAAGGATCTATGTTTATCCTTTTACAAACAGATGTCCAATTTTCCCAGCACCACTTGTTAAAGAGACTATCTTTTCTCCAATGAGTATTTTTGGCGTTTTTGCAAAAAATCAGGTAGCTGGCTCAATCTGGATTAATATTTGGGTTTATTCTGTTCCATTGATCTACCTGTCTGTCAGGCCAGTACCATGCTGTTTTTGTTACAATGGCTTTCTTTCTATAACCATATGGTTATACCACCTGCCTGATTTTTGTTATGCAAAATTGTTTTGGCTATTCGAGGTTTTTTGTGTTTCAGATGAATTTTAGTATTGTTTTTCTATTTCTGTGAAGAATGCTATTGGGATTTTAATGGGGATAACAGTGTAGATTGCTTTTTGGTAAGATTGACATTTTCACTATATTGATTCTTCAATCCAGGAGCATGGAATGTCTTTCCATTTCCTTGTGTCTTCTGCAATTTGTCGCTCGAGTTTTTTATAGTTCTCATTGTAGAGATCCTTCATTATTGGTTACAGTCCAAGGTTTTTATTTTTGAGGCAATTGTGAATGGGAGAGATTCCCATTTCATCCTCTGCATGTTTGTTGTTAGTGTAAAAAAAGCTTTGATTTCTGTGTGTTTATTTTGTTTCCTGCTAAGCTAAAAGTGTTTATCCTCTAATAATTTGCTGGTAGAGTCCTTAGGATCTGTTATGTTAGAATCATATCTGCAAATAATCAGGTCTGTGTTTGACCTTATTGAATAACTCAATACTATATTAAATAATAGTGGAGAAAGTGGACACTTTGTCTTGTTCCTGAATTTAGAGGAAAAGCTTCAAATCCCCATTAAGTATTATGTTGGCTGTATTTGTCCTCTTTTATTATGTTGAGATATGCTTCTATTCCAAGTTTCTGTAAGCTTCACCAAAGGGGTGTTGGATTTTGTCAAATGCCTTTTCTGCATCTATTGAGATGACCATGTGATTTTTGTCCTTCAGACCATTTATATGGTGTATTACATTTATGGATTTATGTATGCTGGAACCAAATCCCTGCATCTCTGGGATAAAGCAGCTTGGTCAGGGTGAATAATCTTTCTGATATATTCTTGTATTCTGTTTGCCAGTATTTTGTTGAGAATTTTTGCATCTATGTTCATGAGGGAGATTGGTCTATAGGATCTGTCTTTGTCCGGTTTGGGTAAATGCTGGCTGATGGCATGAGAATTCAGATGGAAAAGTTTGAGAAGCATTGGTCATCTTCCAGGAATGTCTGGTAAAATCAGTAGTGGACCATCTGGGCCTGGGCTTTTTTAATTGGGAGACTTTTTATGACTGCTGGATCTCTGTGGTTGTTATAGGTCTATTTAAATGGTTTATCTCATCTTGATTTAATTTTGGCTCATATAAATCAAAAATCATCCATTTCTTTCAGGTTTTCAAACTTAGAATATATATTCTTAAAGTATGTCCAAGATTTTCTGAATTTCTTTGGTGTTATTTTTTTCATCTCTAATTTTATCAATTTTTGTCCATCAGCTTTTGGTCAGATTTGCTAAGAATCTTGTTAATCCTTTAAGAACAACTCCTAAGATTTTTTGATTGGGACACCTTAATTTCAAACTTCCCGTCACTGATTTTTGGTTTGCCTTGTTCTTCTCTTTCCAAGGCCTTACAAACATAAATTGTTTAGTTGTGAACTCAAGTTTCTTAATAAGGCATGAAATGTACATAAATACAAGCTCATCATTTGATTCTATAATTTCTTGATTTCACTTGACCCATGCGATTGAATAATGTACTGTTTAGTCTCCAGAATTTCTGTATGCTCTGTAGTTTTCTTGTTGTTGATTTGGTTTAATCCATTGTGGTCAGCTCAGCATGACACAGCATGACCCTTGTTCTTTGAAATAATTTAAAAATGATGCACATAGAATGTATTAAAATAGATAATAATATTTGTTCCAAACATTTAATGCAGTTGTTTCTCTGTTTATTTTTTGTTTTCAAATGAGAGCTGAATCAAGTCACCCATTAATTGTGTTAGTCCTGAAAACAAATTATAAAACTACCTTTTGGGAGCATAAATGTTTAGGATTTATTTTGATTTTTTAATCAGTATTTTTTATCTATAACTAATGTTGGTTGAGTCAGTCAGAAATTACAGACAACCCCTGAGATTTGCAGACAGACACCCTAAGAATGTTTCACTTTTATTACACAGTTTCACAGGCAACAGATGGTACAATCCAGTCTGCAAGTCTATGTCTTTTGATTGAGGCAGAGGCCATTGATATTAAGAGGGAAAGATATGTATTTGATCTGTCCATTTTTCTTGTTTTGTAGCTTCCTGGTTTTCTTTTTACTCACTTGTTCTAACTGTTGAATATGATTTCTTTTTCCTATTTCCTGTGTGTGTGTTTTGCTTTTTCTTCAGCATGAATGATTCCTGCAAGTATTTTCTGTGAGCTGGCTTAGTTGTCATAAATTCCTTTAGCCTGTCTTTTTTGTGGAATGTCCTTATTTAAATTTGGATAGAAAGCTGGGTAATCCTGACAGTTTTTATCTTTCAGAACTTGAATACATCACCCAGGCCCTCCTGGCTTTTAGGCTTGTGTTGAGTAAGGTGACCCTGAACCGTTTCTAAATGTCATTTGCTCTCTCTAACTGCTTTCAAGTATAAATTTGTATTTTATTTTTAATTTTTTCTTTCTAGGTTTTGTCTGTTTGGTGTTCTAAATGCTTCTTGTATCTGCATTGGCATTTCTTTTCCCAATTTGGGGAAAATTTTCTTCTATGATTTTATGGAAAACACCTACTAAGCCTCTGGATTGAAATTCTTCCCCTCTGCTATACCTTGGTTTGATCTTTTCATAGTGTCCCTCATCAAACCTTTCTATTAGCTTGTCTTTCTCTTTGTTGGACTGTGATAGATCTGCCACCTCGTCTTCTAGCTTGGATATTCTGTCCTCTCCTCATCCATTCTACTAGTGAGACTTTCCACTGAGGATTTATTTCACTGGTGTGTTCTTCACCACCATGCTTCAGTAGTTCTATTTCCTTATTCATGTCTTCTAATGACTTTTATTTCATTAAACTGTTTCTCTGTAAAATCTTCAACAGTTTGTTTTCTTCATTTTTGTTTTAAAAAAGTTTTAACATTTTTTGACAAAAATACATTCCCTTGAAATCTTTGTCAGGAATTTCATCTAAAAGAGTCTCATTGGTGAACCCTTTAAAAATTTTTGGTGGGATTTTGTCTTGATTTTTAAGCTTGTATTATAATGTGTGACACATCCTGGATTGATTTGATGCCCTATTTATCTTCAGTGTTCTTGGGAGGCTGATATAATTTCAGGATAGAGTTTATCACAGTGAAGCACTTGTAAGTCCAACCTGAGACTTGAGTTTGCTTGTTAGTGAATTGTAGTGGACTAGTGGAACAATTTAGAGGCAAGTTCTAAACTTCAACAAAGCAAAATACACCAATTAACATGAAAAATTTTTAATTGAGCCAAACAGTCCTTATTTGTATGGGCATGCGATGTGTGTCCTGTCTGCTTGGGAGTCAGACCCTGAATAATAACTGAAGAAAAGGTAAAGGCCCTTTAAATCTATAAGCGTACAGATAGCAATGCCAACCCCTCCAGCTTATTTGAAAATGGTAAACTCACAGAAATATGTAATACATCCCACGCTTGACCTGGAAAGAGTGGTTATCACTTCCAGTGCAGGCCTTTGTTATCTTTTGGTGGGCTTTTAAACTCACTTGCTGGTCCTGGGGCTGGAGAGTTGGGGTCAGGTATGGGGTCCGGTGTTGGCGCCTGGATCAGATCTGCCAAGGTGCCTAAGAACCCTGGGGAACTGATGATTCCAATGGGCTCCAGCCTGCAGCAGCTCACCGTGTATCTCTCTTTCAGTAGCCCACGATTTTTCTTTTGATTTCTGGGCCTGTGAGACTGATGAGGTGAAAAGTCCCCCTTTTTTTTTTTTTTGCTGCACTTGACCAGCAGGGCTTAGCTGATCTGGGTGGCAGCTTCAACCTGGGTTGGAGCTGCTGGGGTGCCAGCTGGGACACTGCTGGCGGATGTGGAGCCCGTGGATGGGGAGTCTTCCCTCTCGTGGAGGAGCCTCTCTCTGGGGAGTCTCTCTCTCTCTGTCTCTCCCTCTGGGGAGTGTCTCTGTCTCTCTCTCAAAAAAAAACTTGTGGGGAGTCCTTTGGGGAGCTTTGGAGGAGGCAAGTGGAGCCTGCGGAAGCCTCTGTGGAGTCCATCTCTCGTGGAGCCCCTGTTTTAAGCCTTTTTTTTTTTTTTTTTTTTGGGGAGCCCTTTGGAGCGGAGCCACGGGAGCCTGCGGATGGTCCGCTCACTCTGGAGCTGAGCCCAGCTGGGGACCTGGGGAGCGAGCTCACTGTGTACAGTCTTTCAGGGTGGCCTCAAACTTCAGGAGAAAATCCTTCTGCTCTCTTCTCTCAGTAGAGGTGTGATTCTTTTTGATTCCCTCCCCTGATCTGGATTGGCGTGCTACCACCATCTTACCCGCCCAGCCCTTTGTTTTAACTTTTGATTATGCTTGAGATTGGATTCAGAGTCTTGGCAATGCTGAGGAGTGCTCTACCACTGAGCTATATCCCATCCTTTGTGCTGTGAATTTTAAGAGTCCTATCAAAGAATCAGATTGCAGGTTTTCTGTATTACATTTTAAAAAATATCTTTCTAGTGAAAGTTTTCATATGACTCAAAATATATGCTAAAATTGAAAAAAATAATTACTTTTTAACCCAGTGATTAAAATTTGTGTGTTCTATTGTCTTTGTTACAATGAAGGCCATAGGAAGCTTGTACCTATTGTACATATGCATGGACTGTCTCCATAGTGTGAGTCCTTTTATAGCCTGGATTTGTACTGGGATGACAGGACACTTTCCCATATTATAATATTTGTAGTTATTGTGTACATTATATACTTATTTCTGTGATCAAAATGTTGCATGACAAGCAAAAGTCTCCCATACTGCTTGTATAAGGCTTTCCAAAATTCCTTTTAACCATTGGGCTTCTGTCTAGTACAAATAAATAAATATTTCTTCTCTTTGAAACTTCCTGAAACAACTGAATAGTAACCTATGCCATTTTCACTCACATTCTTTTCTTCTTGACTCAATCCACTCATGTTAGAAATGAACTAGACCATGAAAGTTTCTCCTACATACTTTGAAACATTTTATGATTTACTGCCAGTGTGTTTTATCTTAAATCTTTGAATTCTCATGATAGAAATTATGTCAGTTCACTTTCCTTACCTTGATAGGGCTTCTCTCCACTATGAATCGTTCCATGTACTTGTAAGTAATAAAAAATGAGTACACGCTTTCCTGCATTGCTTCATACATGAGATTTCTCATCAGTATGAGTCCATTCATGAATACGAAAGGACGAGGATATGAATAGGCTTTCCTACATACTTTACATTTTTTTTTTTTTGGAGAGAGAGACAGAGAGAGAGAGGGAGAAGAAGACAGATAGAGATGGGTGCACCAGCAGCCTCTCAACTGCTATGAATGAACTCCAGAAGCATGTGCCACCTTGTGGGCAAGTGTGGCATTGCGCCCTTGTGTCACTTTGTATCTGACTAAACGTGGGACCTGGAGATTGGAACCGGCATTCTTAGGCTTAGCAGGCAGGCGCCTTAACCGCTAAGCCATCTCTCCAGCCCATACTTTACATTTTTAAAGTTATTTATTTATTTTTTATTTGAGAGAGAGAGAGAAAGGGAGATAGATAGATAGAGAGAATTGGTGCACCAGGGCCTTAGCCACTGCAACCAAACTCCAGATACTTGTGCCACCTAGTGGGCATTAGCCTTTGCCTCACCTTTGTGTGTTCACCTAATCTGGAGAGTAGAAAATGGGTCCGTAGGCTTCACAGGCAGGCGCCTTAACCACTAAGCAATCTCTCCCGCCCATACTTTACATTTTTATGGTGTAGTAGATATCCATAGAGGAACAGAATCAACAGAATGTATACATATTATGGGAGGGGATAAATTAGATTGGTTTACAGATAGGGACTGGACAGTTTAACAATGGCCACCTACAGGCTAGAGTGGCAGAGAGCCTGGCACCTGCTCAGTCCACAAAGCTGAGTGTGTCAGCAGTCTACATCTTACACTGAAGGTCTGGAGCTCCCTGGAGAACCAGGTACTGACTCCATGTTGGATGGGGGAAGAAGTTGGAGTCTGATGTCAGCAGAAGATGACAGCATGGCACAGTCCGAAGAAACAAAGATAAGCAGGTGCACAGTTTGTCCTCAGAATCTTTGTATGTGAGTTGCCCAGTGGAAGGTGTCACCTACTTTGATGGGGGTGTGTCTTCCCTCCTCAGTTAATCCTCTCTGGAAGTGCCCTTGCTACACATCCAGTGTATATCTCCTAGGCAACAACTGAGAGCAACCATTACAAGTGCCTGTCTTCTGAACTTGACACTTAGCTACATCTCATGCCATGCTAATTTCCTCACATGATATAATTATCCCACACAACCAAAACCACACTGATTCTTCCACAGAAAAGACAGTGAAGTCCTTGAGGCATAATTACTCTTTTAATGACTTAAACATGTTAATATGCAACATAACATGAATTGAGTTACTATCAGTACTTAAGTATAGAATCTGTACTAGCATTTTTAAGGTAATAGGCTAGGAAAGAAAACGTTGATATATACTTTGAATGTATGTGTATATGCAAAAACCTATCCTTAACAAAATAGGACAGAAATACTTATGACAATTATAATCTTTATTTTATTTATTTTTTGGTTTTTTGTGGTAGGGTCTCACTCTAGCCCAGGCTGACCTGGAATTTACTATGTAGTCTCAGGGTGGCCTTGAACTCACAGTGATCCTCCTACCTCTGCCTTCTGAGTGCTGGGATTAAAGGCATGCGCCACCATGCCCGGTTTTAATCTTTGTTTTTCTGTAACTGGTCATGTCTCCTGTTATAACTACTTTCCATATGCCCAGTCCACATTTCCTCTGCCCTCAGCAAGCCCTTCAGCAGGTCTTGGTTCTTTACCTGGAAAGGTGAAACACCTTCAATTTTAAAGGATCTTGATCATCTATCACCAAACTTGGATTGGTTTGTTGTCATTTCCTATTAATAACTGGCGTGGTTCAATGAAGATAAACTTTTGAATACAAACTTACCTAATTCTCCAGCCTCATCTCATGACAGCCCAGCTGTTCCTCACTCTGGTCCTGAATGGACATTGTTTGTTTCTCAAACAAAAGCTCACTCTCTTAATACCTGCTTCCAAGCATTTATCCAACTCTCGCTTTGTTTGGAATGGTCAACATTTTTGTGTACCTTCTCTGAAGTCTAATCATTATTTAGATTATGCTTTAGGTGCATTTATGTCATAGGAAATAGATTCTAGATAGGGAATGGAGTTCAGATTTAAAACCAGAGATAAAAAGCGTAACTGACTATGAATTATGATTACGTGTTGAACCTGAGGTGCTTGAGGAACTCCTATGTCCAATCAATACTACCATGTCTTCAGCTTAGGAGAGTGGCCTGGCATGTTTGGGTGATGGAAGCTTTGGGAGTTAAGTAAAACTGCTCAGGTTAATATATGGATAGAGAAAGATCTGTCTACTTGGGACATAACCTTGAAGAGCTCCACCAATATGAGAAGCAAGGATAGACAACCTTCCTACTAACTCCATCCTGTTGGCCTTTATGTCCAATCTGTGCTACCCCAAAAAGGCACACGGAGAAAACCTCTGTGGCGCTCTCATCTCAGGTGTCCTCCGTTTCACTTCTGTTCTCAGGTAGGCATCTTAACAGGACTGTAACTTACCTTTCCATTACTTCTCAACAAATTTACTCTCCTCACTTTACTACATTCAGTTATGCCTCCTCGAGTCTACTGCAACCTTTCTCAAAGTAACCTAGAACTTGTATTTTTAGTTTTTACATTTTTCCTTTTCAACTTATTTCCTTTTAAAAAATATTCCTATCTTTTTATTTATTTATTTGCAAGCAAAGAAACACACACACACACACACACACACACACACACACGATGTGTATGGGCATGCCAGGACCTTTATCCACTGCAAATGAACTCCAGATGTATGCACCACTTTGTGCATCTGACTTTTCGTGGGTACTGGGGAATTGAACCCAGGTCTCCAGGTCTTTAGGCTTTGCAGGCAAGCACCCTAACCACTGAGCCATGACTCCAGCCCTTTCCACTTATTTTCATCTCACTATTCTGGCACTATCTCAACGGGGTTCCTCTTGCTTATGTGGCTCTCCAGGTTGTTTAGACGAGTAACAACGATCACAAATAGTCACTGGAGAATTGCTAGTATGTTATTTTGTTTTCTAACCACACTGAGGTTTAGCTGGGCATACCCTTAGTAAAGTGGTTGGACCCAAGAGTGTTTCATTCAAACCACCTCTCTACATTGTCTCATTATCAGAGGGACAGAGAGGATATGATGGGCTACACAGGAGGAAAGAGTTGGCTTGGCTAGAAGGAGGGAAGGAGGACTAAAGAGAAGCAAAGCGCCATGGAAAGGGATCAGATTCCTGCCTTGGTTCTGTAGGTTTCTTCTTCACAGCCCTTCTTAGCCTGTGTCGTCCACGAAGCTGCAACTCCCCTAAGTCACCACAAGAGGGCAGCATCGAGAAGGTTGAATACAAGTCTCCCTGCCTGTCTTCAGATGCACGCCTATGCCTCCAGTCCCGCAGTTCTCTTCCACCCCGGTTATTCCTCCTTTCTCTTCCACCCCAGTTATTCCTCTCTTCTTTTCCATCCCATGGCACTTTCCCCTCCCCATACTCTCCTAAAATGGTCTCAAAAGAATTGGGTAAGAGTATGGGCTCAGCTTTTGGGCACTTGAGCGGACCTTGGTCCCAGTTCACTCATCTCTGCTCACACTCCCTAGGGTCCCCAGGGGAAAAAAAAAAACCCAACAACCTATATTTGGGCAGCGGCATAGATGATGACGGTGCCAGGCTCCGGCCAGAGAGAAGTAAGGGGATTAAGGGGGAGGTTTGTGCTGGCTTTGGGAATCGACAGAGATTGTGCAAGGCTCAGAGGGTGCATTTGGACAGCTGGGAAGGGCCTGTCAGCAAGTAGCACTTCCAGGACAGTAGCCTGTGTTCAGTGACCTGGTCTGACAGGAATTTCTTCAATCCCCCAGAGGCCTGCTCCAAGCTTTGCCTACCCCAGTCGCAATCTCCGGCCTTTCACCACTTAAGAAGCAAGGCAAGGGGAATTAATTTATCAGGAAAAAATGTAAAACATTACAGCTTGTTCCTGTGTGTGTGCGTGTGTGTGTGTGTGTGTGTGTGTGTGTGTGTGTGTGTGTGTGTGTGTGTGTGCGTGCACGCGTGTGTTGGAGGTAGTGAAAATTAATGAACAAGGAAATGGAGAGTTGGAAGCTGGGCTGGAAAATTAAATTGGAGCCTTACCGTGAAAGGTCTTTTATGCAGACTGTGGGAGACCTGGCTTTGTCTTGAGGGGAGAATCACCTATCATTCCTGAGCAGAAGTCTCACACCTTCACTGTTGCTTTTTAGAGGCAAGGATGTGGCAGGTGTGTTGGAGCAGAGACAGGGGTTTATCATAGAGCAGTATGAATGGGAGACTCATGTCTGCCTGGGTAGAGTAGCACACAGGCCGCAGGTTCTATGGCTGTACCTCAGGACAGAGCTGTAGAACCCAGTGGTCTGTGTAGAGAGAATATGGAGCCTGCACGGTTTGAGCTCATCAGGGACATGGATGACTGGTTTCCATGGCACCTCAGCCAAGCCCAATTTAGGCCTCGAGAGATACTGATGGAAGATTCTGGTTTTATGTTGTTTGTTTACCTCCCTTACCTCTGCTTTCCTGCGCCTCAAAACAATCTTCTCTGGATTAAAACAAAACAAAACAAAACAAAAAAAAAAAAACACCTGGGAGGAAAGAGCCTTTTTTTTTTTTTTTTTTTTTTTTTTTTTTTTTAAAGAAGACTTCTGGACCTCTCACCTGGAAGTTTTGGTTCTCTGGGTATAGAGAGATTTTGGTGTTCAGTGCTTGCAACTACTTCAGATATATTTAAAAAAATTATTTTATTTATTTTTGGAGAGAGACACAGAGAGACAAAGAGGGAGGAGACAGAGAATGGGCGCGCCAGCAGTCTCGGCTGCTGCGAAAGAAATCCAAATGTGTGCGCCCCCTTGTGGTCAAGTGCAGCATTGCGCCCTTGCATCACTTTTTGCATCTGGCTAAACGTGGGACCTGGAGATTGGAACCTGGATCTTAGGCTTAGCAGGCAGGCGCCTTAACCACCAAGCCATCTCTCCAGCCCTACTTCAGATAATTTTTATCACAGGTGTTTGAGACGTGCCACACAGGTGTGAACAAGAACCTTTGTCTTGAAATCCAGTCCCAGAGTGAGTCCCTGCTTCCTGTCCCTGTTTCCTGTCTTAAATCAGGTTACGGTTGATTTAGAGTCAACCAGAGACTGAACGTCTGACTCTAGACTTTTAAACTCGCTGTAACCATGACATGTGTCAGAAAAGCTTAGGTCAGAGTGGAAGGTCTGTGCAAGCCTGTGCACTCTTTTTGAGAAGTAGCCAAGAAACAGTCCAGGCCTGCTCAGAAACATCAGCTCTGAAAACGGAAGAGCTGTTCTGTGTGTTTGGGGAGCAAGCGTCCACTCACCAAGCTGGGTAGGGCAGTGTGAAAATTAACTTGTGTAGTGATTGAAACTTGGAGGGTCAGGATATTTGGGGTGTTCAGAGAGATGTGTAGGGGGAAGATAACAGAGAGGGGAAGGGGTTTAGAAGTACGAGAAATACTTAGTGCATTTTTTTTTAAACTCGCCACCTCCATGTTCCAATGCTCTTTTCTTGAGTTGTTTCTCTCCTCTGGCCCTCTCACATGGCATGGTTTCCTCTTTTCTTTTTCCCAGTCCCTGAATTTGGGGTGCAGGGTGCAGAAGCCACAGATCTTGGCTCCTCTCATGGCTGTTCCAAATGGAAGTCTGGTCCGTCCAGCCTATTTCCTACTGGTAGGCATCCCCGGCCTGGGACCTGACATGCACTTCTGGCTGGCTTTCCCCCTGTGTTTCATGTATGCCGTGGCCACCCTGGGCAATCTGGCCATCGTCCTCATCATTCGTGTGGAGAGGCGCCTGCATGAGCCCATGTACCTCTTCCTGGCCATGCTTTCCACCATCGACCTGGTCCTGTCCTCTGTCACCATGCCCAAGATGGCCAGCTTGTTCCTGACTGGCATCCAGGAGATCGAGTTCAACCTTTGCCTGACCCAGATGTTCCTTATTCATGCTCTGTCAGCCATGGAGTCAGCTGTCCTGCTGGCCATGGCGTTTGACCGCTTCGTGGCCATCTGCTACCCACTGCGCCATGCTTCCGTGCTCACAGGGACTACTGTGGCCAAGATTGGACTAGCTTCGCTGACCAGGGGATTCCTGTTCTTCTTCCCTCTGCCCTTCATCTTGAAGCGGTTGTCATACTGCCGAACGCACACTGTCACACACTCCTTCTGCCTCCACCAAGATATCATGAAACTGTCCTGTACGGACACCACAGTCAACGTTGTGTATGGGCTCTTCATCATCCTCTCCGTTATGGGTGTGGACTCCCTCTTCATTGGCTTCTCCTACATCCTCATTCTGAGGGCTGTGTTGGGGCTGTCCACTCCAGGGGCAGCATTCAAGGCTTTCAACACCTGCATCTCCCACCTCTGTGCTGTTCTGGTCTTCTATGTCCCCCTCATTGGGCTCTCAGTGGTACACAGGCTGGGTGGTCCTACATCCCTGCTTCATGTGGTTATGGCTAATGTCTATCTCCTGTTGCCACCTGTAGTCAACCCCATTGTCTATGGAGCCAAGACTAAGGAGATCCGTGCAAGGGTGATCCTCATGTTTTCAAAAGATGGCAGGTGAGGTGGACACTCAGTCTGAGTTTTGTGTCCTTAGTACTACCAAAGACGACAGGATGAGGCTCTGTAGAATGACTTTGTGTCTGGAGCATCCAACCCACTTTCTGCTTCTACTTGCCTAAATATTTAGACCTTGTATTTCTGCCTCCAGCATGGATGATCCAGTTCAGATGGGCCATCCTGGAGAAGGCACATTCTCTCCTCTCAATGAGGCAATTTTGACACGAGAAAGATATGAATGCTACACCTCATGATTCATTAGTGTTGATGTATGATTTTTTTTTGTTTGATTTTTTTCAAGGTAGGGTCTCTCTCTAGGCCAGGCTGACCTGGAATTCACTCTGTAGTCTCAGGGTGGCCTTGAACTCATGGCGATCCTCCTACCTCTGCCTCCCGAGTGCTTGGCTTAAAGGCGTGTACCACCGTGCCCGGCCCTTGATGTATGATTTTTAACTGTGCTTGCCCACATGTGCCCATGCCAATCAATCTGTGCTAGCTGTATAACTTATTACTTATAGCACAAAGTAGTTGTCACATGATTACGGCTCAGGGCTAATTAAAGTATTTTAGGGATGGTCATGGCATTAGAGGGAATCTACAATAGGAGATGAAGCAATTGTCATGAAATGTTTGTTTATACGTGTGTGTGTTTATGTGGAATCTGCCAATGTCCTTCTGTGTGGCTTTATAGACACTGTCATATTCTGTGTATCCTGGTTTTGCATATGACATGGGTATTTTTACATAGGGGAGGGAGAATAAAGAAGAGAGAGAGAAAGCTAAAAAATGTGTGTGTGTGTGTGTGTGTGTGTGAGAGAGAGAGAGAGAGAGAGAGAGAGAGATAGAGAGAGAGAGAGAGTGAGAGAATGTTTCAGCTGTGTCCTGGCACATATGATTGCAGTGCTATAATATGTTTATGTGTTACACATAAATTTACTGTGTTCACGAGGTATCTGTCAGTCAGTATATGATGTATTTGTATAAGAATGCTTATTTGTGTTTGTATGATGGGAATTATATTTCTATATGTCTAATATCTACCTTTTCCTCATATTTGTTATATGTAGGGTGTGGCACAAACATGGAGCATATAGCATTGGGATGGCTGTTCCTTTCAGCATATGTGGTATTTATCTTTTAGGATGTGTCTATTGTGCATGGTACTTTTTTTTAATTTGAGAGAGATAGAGAGAGAGCTAGAGAGCTACAGAGACAGATAGAGAATGGGCACGCCAGCAGTCTCTCAGCTGCTGTGAATGAACTCCAGATGCATGCGCCCCCTTGTGGGCAAGTGTGGCATTGTGCCCATGTGTCACTTTTTGCATCTGGCTAAATGTGGGACCTGGAGACTAGAACGGGCGTTCTTAGGCTTGGCAGGCAGGCGCTTTAACTGCCGAGCCATCTCTCCAGCCCGTGCATGGTACTTTTGATATGCATGTAATTATTGAAGTGTGTGTTATGTGAGCTTGTGTCTTTGCTTTATTGTGATACTGTGTTTTAGGACATCTGTCTGATGTATATATTTTATAACACATTTACTGTTTGTCTTGGGTGTGGGTTATGAGGCACAATACTGATTACAGCTCCTCCTTGGTGCTGACTGCTGTATGGCTTCTGTGTAGAGGTAGGAGGGTGAAGAAGCCTGGTTGTGAAAAGCAGGCATAGTTTCCGATACCAAGACACATCACTCTAAAAGTCCCAGACTCCTGGTCAGGCTTAGACTGAGGTTATGACTCTGGGAGTCAAAAGAAAAACATGATACTTTTGTTTTACCTTCTGAAAGGACAGACCACACCACTTCCACGCTAACCATGAGAATTTCAGGTGTGTTTGTCACTCCTCCCATCTTCCCTTCCTCCTCCACCTGGGCATTGGCCTCTTTCTGGCCCTGTCTTCCTGCTTCAAGAGCAGATCACAGTTTCATTACCTCTTCCTTCCAGTACTTGTTGATATGTCAGACACAGGAACACAAACATGTGACTCTGAAGGGATCTGTTGTCTTTTAGGAAAGGATACATCTCGCTAAAGGAACACTCAGTGAACTCACAGCTCTTGGCATTGGCTCAAAAACTTTCACTTGGAGGAATGAGAGATAGAAAAGAACGAAGGGTCTGGGAAAAATCTGGCTCAGCAATTGAAGGTGCTTGCTTGCAAAGCTTGCTGGCCCATATTTGATTCTGCAGTTCCCACCTAAAGCCAGATGCAAAGTGGTGCATGCAGCTGTGATCACAATATACCCATGGCAGTGGGAGCCCCCGACACACAAAAAGATTAAAAAACCAGGCAAAAGAAAAGAATGCAGAGTAATTTAAGATAGAGGAAAGAGTTCTTAAATAGGACTTGTGAAGCAAAAATCCAAGAACTATCCCAAAGTGGTGTATCTTATAGTCTCTCTCCACCTCCTCTCTTCTTGTGTTCAATAACAGAGTAATATCAGTCATACTGTAAAGTGTAAGTACCTTGGGCATGCTTTGTAAACTGAAGAGTGTGACAAGCATGCAGTAGATGATCTTAAACCCCACTCAAGTCATGGTTCGTGTGAACGGTGGCCACAGGTGGCTCCCCTAATTTCTTATTACTTGATATTTTTGAGAAAAAAACCAACTCTTTATCTCTGAATAGATTTTTATGAAGCTTCAGAGAAGCTTAAGTTTCTCTCGCTGGGATAATTTGATTTAGAAATAAAAGGAAAAAAGTTCCACACTGTAAAGCAGTTTTGTCCGATGTGGCTGATAACTTCATGAGGAAAAGAGACATCGTGGGGTGGGAATTAGATGGATACTGATTAGGATTTCTGTTAATTATTTAACCTACTGAACCTCAGTCCTTTTAGAAACTATAAACCATACAAAACAGAAATGCAGAACAGCACTCGGTGGATGGTTCTAAGGATTACATAGAATAATAGATATGAACATGTGGAAAATGAAAAAAATGTGATCAATAAATGCTGGTGATAACAGTTTTAGTCAGAAAGCTGATAAGAGGAGACAGGTTAATTACATCCTGGGGGGATGTATTTCTATGTACAGCTGTTCTTGGTTTCATAACCGACTTTTGTGTCACGTCCAGAAGCTCATCTGCATTGGAACTTCACTGGAGTTGGAATAACGCTGGACTCTCTATACTTGGATAAGTGGTGGTGACTAGGGTCCGTGTGGCTCTGCTGGAAGACGTGTCTGTCAGGCTAGATGGACGGTTTCCACCAGGCTCTCACAGCCCCTGTGCTTTCCTCCACCATAAAACATTAACCCCTACAATCCAGCTGGACACTTCCCATCTGTCATAGATCTTGAAGAGCCGTGTGGTAACTGTTTACCCTCTGCCACAGAACTCAAATATCCCTGTACAAAGCTGTCTGTGTCTGATGAGGGCAGCACCTCATCATCCCCATGGTTTTGGACATCAGTAAGGAGATTTATGGCTGTTTGGCCCAGCTGCTCGGAGACAGGGAGAGACAGAGTGGGTTCTGGTTCATGTTAAATAGACATATTCTGTCTTGTTACTCTGTCCAACTTCATCTTTGATTTCTCTCTGAATAAGTTATACTCCTTAGTTGGACCTTCATACTTTATAAGTTCAAAAAATATAGTCTCCAAAATATTAGCAATCAGCTATGCTCTATAACAACGTTGTATTTTAGACTTTTTTTTTTTCTTCATTTTACAGGCAAATGAATCAAGGCTCTGACAAGTTAAGTGACTAAGGTCATACAGCTAAAATCAAGGCAGGAAATCCAAATCTAGGACCTTTTTTCTAGTATTATATCCTTGAACTGCAGATTGGAACATCCTGTTAATACACAGAAAAGAGGCAAAAAAAGAAAATTCTAGTGAGTTGGAGCTAGTTCAGAACCATTCCCTAATGGTGTGCCCATTTCAGGCTGTATACCTCCCATGCCAGCTTTCTAGAGCAGGTAACTCTTCAAGTAATACTCCAACAGTCTGTGTTCTCATCGTCAGTGGAAAAGGAGTCATATTCTCTCCCATGACCCTCTGGTTCTACCAGTCGGCATGGAGAGTGGGGACACTTATTCTTGGAGAAACATCACTGACAAGTCACAGAGACCAGGCGAGAGACCTCTAAGCCACTGTGGCATCTTCAGAGGCTCTGTTTTTGCCACTGTCATCTCAGCACATTGACTTCCTTTGAAGGAGTAAATGATAGGATTGCAGGCATGATCTGATACCATGCTTCAGCCAGGAGATGTTGTATGCTCCAAGAATCACTGGGTAGTTCTCTGTTGCAAAAGAGCTTTTTTTTTTTTTAAATATTTTAAAATTATTTTTAAAAATTTATTTGTGTGTGTGTGTGTGTGTGAGAGAGAGAGAGAGAGAGAGAGAGAGAGAGAGAGAGAGAGAGAGAGAGAGAATATGAGTGTGCCAGGGCCTCCAGCCACTGCAAACGAACTCCAGATGCATGTGCCCCCTTGTGCATCTGGCTAATGTGGGTCCTAGGGAATTGAACCTGGGTCCTTTGGCTTTGCAGGCAAATGCCTTAAGTGCTAAGCCATCTCTCCAGCCCCACAAAAGAACTCTTTGAGAGTCAAGTATTGCTTTACTGTGCTCACTGCTGATTCTAGAAGCTCTTTTGGTACAGAGAAAACAATTAAGCTCTTTGGTTCCAGCAGAGCTGAGGGTGACTATAGACAGGCTGTGACCTATGTGAGTTTAGATCCCCCAGGAAGCAAATGCCAAGATAGTAGATGTGTAAGGGATTTTTGAGGGAAAATTTTATGAAGAAACACAAGTAGGTGGGTAAGACTTCAGACCAGCTGACACACATGGAAAGGAAAGATCAAGTGGGAAGAGCCATAGACCTTGGTGTGGCTCTGAGAACGTTTCAGACGGGCTGCAATGTAGACCCCACACAAAGGCTGCGCGCAGGAAGAGTGTCTCATTGGCAGGAATGGTGGAGCTCAAAGTCATTGCTCGCAAGAGCCTGGAGGCGATTCTTCTTGAAAACATGGTAGCAGAGCAAAAGAGGCAGTTGAGGTTCTATGTCAGTTGAGCTTCCAGGCACAAGCTACCAGAGAGAAACTAAGTGTCACCCTT
Source organism: Orientallactaga sibirica (assembly GCA_036365145.1). Lineage (NCBI taxonomy): Eukaryota > Metazoa > Chordata > Mammalia > Rodentia > Dipodidae > Orientallactaga > Orientallactaga sibirica. Next base: position 1,858,313 of record JAEOAD010001511.1, on the reverse strand, counting down.
CCAAAATGGTCAAAGCATTTGACCGGGGGACATTTTCAATAAACACTTGTATTATGGGGTTTTAGGCACTGTGGGTATATTTATTTTTAACAAAATCTTTTTTAACCTTTTTATTGACACATTTTATATGTGAACATAATATAATTTATTTCATTACCTAACATAGTTTACTGATGTATAACTAGTATACCATAAACTTCACTCATTTAAAAGGCACAGATGCATGTTTGACCATCATACACCCCTGTAACCAGCCCCTCAATCAAGATAATAAACACACCTCCACAGCTTCTTCATATTTATTTGAACTATCTCAGAAATATCCCATTTCTCCAAGCCTTTGACCTCCAGTACACAAGTAATCACTAAAAAGTTTTACATCACTCTTTTAAAAATATTTTTTAAGATGTATATATATATATATATATATATATATATATATATATATATCATATATATATGACAGAGAGAGGAGGAGAAGAGAGAAAATGGGAATGCCAAGGTCTCTAGCCACTGCAAACGAACTCCAGACGCATGTGCCACCATTTGCATCTGGTTTATGTGGGACCTGGAGAATTGAACCTGGGTCCTTAGGCTTCCTAGGCAAGCATCTTAACCACTAAGCCATCTCTCCAGACCTTAAAAATATTTTATTGCAAGGAGAGAAGGGGTAAAGAGGAAGGAAGGGAGAGAGAGAGAGAAGGAGAAAAAGAGCGAGAAAATGAGAATGGGCATCCCAGATCCTCTTGCCACTGCAAATGAATTCCAGATGCATGCACCATTTTGTGCACAAGGCTTGGGTACTGGGGAATTGAACCCAGGCTACTTCATTTTGTGTGTGCCAGTCTAGCTTCCAGATTCTCAATTTCTAGATTATCTTGGCTCCACTTCCCATTGTATGTTGGCATCAGAGATGCATGCACTACTTTGCTTACATGGCTGCTGGGAAATTGACCTTGGACTGGCAGGATAGCAAGCATGTACCTTTAACAACTGGGTCATCTCCCAGGCTATTTCACTTATTATTTTTTAGATAGAGTGAGAGCTAGATCAAGAGAGATAATTGGGATGCTAGGGCCTCAGCCACTGCAATTGAACTCCAGATGTTTGTGCCACCTAGTGGACATGTGTGACTTTGTGCTTGCCTCATCTTTGTGTGTCTGGCTTATGTGGGATCTAGAGAGAGATTGAGCATGGGTCCTTAGGCTTCACAGGCAAGCGTCTTAACTGCTAAGCCATCTCTCCAGGCCCTGTTTCACTTATTTTTTAATGCATTGTATTTTTATATTGGAAGTGACTTTTTATCGACAGCATGTTGTGAGTCTTGCACTTTTATCTAAAATGAGAATGTCTTCTTTTGAATTGGGTTTACTATTCTTGCATATTCCTTAACTTTTGATCCCATCTAACAGTTATTAAAATATTTTTAGTGTCTATGCCTTGTAGCTTTCACTTGTGTTTCAATTCTGGACAGTTTGGAGGATTAGTCATTCTTACCATAGATTTCTGATTTTTATTTTATTTTATTTTATTTTAATTAATTAATTTATTTATTTTTGATTTTGCGAGGTAGGGTCTCACTCTGGTCCAGGCTGACCTGGAATTCACTACGTAGTCTCAGGGTGGCCTCGAACTCTCAGCGATCCTCCTACCTCTGCCTCCCGAGTGCTGGGATTAAAGGCATGCGCCACCACGCCTGGCCTGATTTTTATTTTTTGAGACAGGGTCTCACTCTAGCCAAGGCTGACCTGGAACTCACTCTGTAGCCCAGACTAGCCTCGAACTCAGCGATCCTCCTATTTCAGCCTCCTGAGTGGTGGGCTTACAGTCATGCCTGGCTCTTCTCATCATCATGGGTCATTTTTGCCTGTTTTATTTTTTTGGAAGCTTAGTACTTTGATTACCTGAAGGACACCATGAAATTTACTTTGGCGTTAGTATTTTTTCATCACTAGAGACATTCTTATGTATCTTTTTTTTTTCTTTTCTTTTTTTTTTTGAGGAGGCATTTCAGTAACGTAGAACTAGTTAGACCATTTGAGTTTTGTTTTGAAGAATTGGGAAGAACTTGCCCACTATTGAGATGTGATTATTATGAATTATGAAAACCAAAGGATATCTTGAGAATCTTGAGGTCCTCGAATGTGCCTGTCAGGAAGTCACTATCCTTGGCCTCGTGTGAGCATAGGTCAATGTTACCTCTAATATTTTAAGTGATTCTATAGCTGTAGTTAGGTTGCTCACATGAATGTGTTGATCAGTACTCAGCTGAGTTCCTGAGGAACACTCTGCCCTCCAGTATTCTCTATGTAGACATGTTGTTTCTAATGTCCTACCTGCAAATTTTCATGGACTTGGTTATTCTGAGTCCTTAATTAATCTCTGCAGCTGAGGGAATCATCCACACACTGCCTGGATTCTCTTCTCCCGTGCTGCAGTGTGAAATCTCTCTCAAGGCAGCAAGTTGGAAGACTGTCACCTCAATTGCTTACTTACCTCATGTCACTCTGTCCCTCACTGCCTGATGGATAATGTCTTACCAACCTTTTAGAAATATAATTTAGCCATGCCTTTAATCCCAGCACTCGGGAAGCAGAGGTAGGAGGATTGCTGTGAATTCAAGGCCACCCAGAGACTACATAGTGAATTCCAGGTCATCCTGGGCTACAGTGAAACCCTACCTGAAAAACAAGAACAAGAACAAGAACAAAAGAGCCGGGCGTGGTGGTGCACGCCTTTAAACCCAGCACTTGGGAGGCAGAGGTAGGAGGATTGTTGTGAGTTCAAGGCCACCCTGAGACTACATAGTTAATTCCAGGTCAGCCTAGGCCAGAGTGAGATACTACCTTGAAAAACCAAACAAACAAACAAACAAAAACAAACAAAAAAGTACATTGTCCATTTTCTCATTATTTCAGGTGGTTATTATTTCCTGCCACCTCATCTGATGTACAATTATTTTCACTGGAAAAGACTTTGCATCCAATGATGCTAAGGAGGTTCGTGGAGGCAGCGTGGGTAGTTCTAGGGTGATGACAGAGAAGCTATAAATCCTGCAGGCACCAGAGACTCTTGTAATCAGTCGTTGTGATGTGGTCTCAATTTCAATGGTCTTGTTTGACATTGTCTATTTTTGCATAGTTTGAAAATTAAGACATAATGATAACACTGGACAGTTAAACAATAAAATGAAAACCAATTAAACCATGTTTGTTTTAACTCGAGATAGGGTTTTAATGTATTTCAAATGTTAAGGCGGTCAGTTTTGCATTCAAATTATTTAACTTTCTAAAATGTTCTTTCACGATTTTTTTTCCCTTGAGAGAGAAACCAGATGGCATTAGTCATCTATGTCTCCAGTGGATGGGGGTAGGGTAGCGTTGAAGAAATCACATTCTCATCCCTCAGCCTGAATGCCAGTAAGCTAAGACCAGGGAGATGAAAGTGGACGCATTGTCCCTGGGGACCCCTGATATGAGTGAGCCAGACATAGGAGCCAGAGCCAGAGCCCAAGAGGAGGGCCTTCAGGGCTTTGGCAGAAAGTTGGAAAGGCCCGTGTTGGGTTCAAGGCTCACAAAGAACCTAATCAGAATCCACACAGAGAAAGCAGGCCATGGGGAGGAAAACTGTTAGGACAGATGTAGGTCGACATTAACCATGAACTATCCCTACAAATTTAATTTGTCTTTCCTCGGGCTGTTTGCTAAGCCTCTGAAGACACTAAGTGTCTCCCTCCCCCCCCCCCCAAAGACCATGGGCACCAAAATGAGTTTGTTTTGGCCTTTTCTTATTCAAACTCCACATTAGGAGTTGGTACAAGCATCCCAGCTGGCAAAGTCCCATTCAGGGAGGACTTAAGAGACCCATCTACCCAATGCCCCTCCTTCTTCATACACTTAGGCACATCCTCCTAGGAAGTGAAGCTGTGAAGGAACCCGAACCAGTCAGCTGGGGGGAGGTATTGTCCGTGGGACCCTCTGGACAAAACTCTACATCCCCCAGATGGGAGGAGCACCCTGACAAAGAGGACCATAGGAGGAGGTGGAGACACAGAGGGCTGGGCTTCTGTGCAGCCTGTCAGAACTCCCTCAGGAAGTGTGCTGGAGGAAAAGGCACGCGTTCCTTCAGGACAGCCGAGGTGAGTGTGTGGATCAGGTGTACAGGTTACCTGTAGCTAAGAGCTTCCCACGTAACCTAATGAGTGAATGAGAAACCAGGCTGTGTAGCCAGATGGGGGAGTCGGGGTGTGTGGAGGAAGCCCATTGGAAGGTAGCAGTTTTAGTAATTTCCATGCGTGATGGAGGGAAGAGTGAGGGTGCTACATATTGCCTAAGGATGATTTTCAAGCTTTTTTTTTTTTTTTTCCCTCCAGTGACTGGTTTTCTGGGGACCTATCTAGAGGCCGGTAGGGGACACGGTGAATGTGAACAGAGAACGGAGAACAGATTGGGTTGGGGTTAGATTGGAATGGGATTTGGATTGGTTTGAGATTCTGTGACAGGACACAGCTGTCCCTGTGGTTGAAGCCCACTCTGAAACTGGAGGTCAGGATATGGGAGGGGGTGCCCTCTGAGTGGGGCCTGGACTTAAGTTACACTCTGGATTAGGCGTCGTGCTGTGGCTTTACACTGGGATCTGGTCATTACTCTCAGTTCTGGTCCTGGCTCTGGGATCATTGGCCCTATTACAAAGTGGCTGCCCTGTGGTCTTTCTTCCCCAGACACACTGAGCACTTGCATCTTCCAAACAAGGTCTGTGCTTTCAGCTCACACTCTGGGCCTTTGCTTTTGCCAGATGCACTTACTTTTCCCCCAATATCTATTTATTTACTTATTTGAGAAAGAGAGAGAGAGAGAGAAGAGGGAAAGAGAAAAAGAGAGTGGATGTGCCAGGGCCTCCAGCCACTGCAAACGAACTCCAGACACATGTACCACCTTGTGCATCTGACTTATGTGGGTCCTGGGGACTCACACCCCCGGGTCCTTAGGCTTCTCAGGCAAACGCCTTAACCACTAAGCCACTTCCCCACCCTGCCAGATGTACTTTCAAAAAAAAAATTAGATCAAGCCTGTCATTCAAACCCTCCTAACTTACTCTGAATTAAGCCAAAGCCCTTGGCCATGTTCTGCAAAATACCGCTATGTGCCCTGGCCCCTGCCGTGCTCTGACCTCATCTTAAGCTCTCCTGTGCTTCAGTGTCCCAGCCACCTTGACCTTTCTAGTCATGCACTCACAAACTCATTGTTTCCCAAGACCCTTTCCTCTGGTGGTCTCCCAAGCCTGAAATACTCTTTAAAAAAATCTTAGAAAGGCTGCCTGTCATGTTTTCATCCCAGAGCAGTCAGGTAAAGGTCGCCTCCTGGGAGGTGATCTCTGACCTCTGCCTGGACCTCAGCTCTATCCTATCAGGGTGACTAGTCCTTAATGCGTTTATCTCTATCTGAAAATTTCTTGCCCATTTCTTTAATTTTTCCCTCCTCCTAGCGTGTGAGTTGCATGGACGCAGTGATCTTGTCTGTTTCACCCACTGTTTGATCTTCAATTCTGACACTATCTAACTGAATATTGCTGTCTCCATAACCTAAGGAATGGGCCAGTTCACGTGACTTGTCCTGCAAGCTGTGTTTTGCTGTTGCTTCTTCAGGGAAGCCCTTTGAGTTTAAAAAACCTGGGGGAGCTATTGTCTTTCTCTTGAGATGCAGCTGCTTGCCCTCATCAGAGAACGTGTTACCATGGGCTGTGACGGTATGGTGTTTGTCTCAGTCTCTCCCCACCTGGAGTGCAGGGAGCTGTGCCTCGTTGATGCTTCACCTCAGGGTCTCCAGTTAAACTTAGTGCAGAACTGAACACTCTGCAGCCAGGCAGACAATGGTTGGAAGCCATGGTGATAGTGAGGTATCTGTCATCATCTCTCTGCCCCACATTTGCCTGCGGCAGGTCTATGCTAGACCAGCTCCACAGAGACACTGATAGTTGCTTTGCATGTCTGTAGAACACTTAACCGGCTCTACTCTGGAAGCAGAGAGGTTCCAGAACCTGAGAAACTCCTCCTGAGGGTGACTTCATAGGGGACTTTACCGTCTGACTCCACTGAATAGGGGTAGGGTTACATACAGTTTCACTCTGAGTTTTGGGAGTTTCAAGTCCCGTCCTTTCCATATTACAAATGAATGGCTCCCCTCTTACAAGCTTGATTGCTTCGTTGAGTCAAAGCTGGATTTCGGGCACATTAGATGGAAATGATTTGGGTGGCTGTGATTCTGGGGATACTACCCATATGGAATGTGCATACAAAGGTCTCTCCTCAACAATCTTCCTAAATAATCAGGTGACAGACTCCTCCATATCGCTAGCCCCACTGTTGCCCCTGAAGCATGCCTCTCTTCGCCTCCCTAAGCCTGGAAATAGGAGCCAGAGTCTCCCAGGTATGTCTTGGCTTCATTCCAAGAACATTCTTTTCCAAATATTCTGACAGAGGCTAGAAGTAGCACCAGCGGTTTCCACACCATTGCTCTGAGTATGGAACATTCTGCGTATTTAGCCCAGATAAGAATAGAGACTACAAATTCCATTTCCCATTCCCTCTTGCTCTCCGTTCACACTTCATCTGAATGGGGAGAGCTGGACAGGTGTCGTGTTCCTTATCAAGATCCTCTGGACGCATAGGTCCTTGATCTTGGATTCCTTAGAGGTTAACATGAACTAACTTCTACATCATTCTAGACCATTAAGAAGATGGTAGGGGAATGGTGCAGTCATCTGCTATAGTGGAAAACATGTACATCTGGCCATGTAATTCTCATGTTGTTATCTGTCAAATGGGATTAATAACACTTACCTGACAGGTTGGTGAAAGACCCTTCTGACGTAAGGAGATAGTCATAGAGGTCATTGCTTTTCCCTTTCAACCATGGGACCTGCCTATACCACAGCCTAAGGAAGTTGGGGCGAGTGACCCATGTCCCCCTGCAAGAGAGTCTTTACAGCCCTTGTGCTTTTCCTTTAGAGAGTACACCTGGACAGGTGTTCCATTCACCAAGCCCTTCTTGCCCTGACGTAGATATCTGCTGGCTTCAAAAGGTGTAGCACAATTTAAGGCAGCCCAAGACAAGCTCTGAAGCCCCAAGAAGGTTCTTAACCTCAGGGACCCTCAGCTATCTCATCTTTAAGGCAGAGGGGTTGTTAATAATAATATTTATACACTTGGCACTGCATGGTGTCAGGCATTCTGAATGCTTTCAAGAATCTCTGATAATATCATACAGATGTCAAATTACAGTTACAGGATGTCTTCATTGCTCTTGGGCCAGAAGAGAGGAAAAATAGCCCATGGCCTTCTGCCTGCTAGCTTTTCCTTAGGTCTACGAGAAGAAAGGAATTCAGTTTTGTGGAAGAGTATGGGGTGGAGCTGGGAGCTGAACTAGTTTTGGAGAGCAGAGTCCCGAAGGCCAGGGAGGAAGGCTGAGACTGTCAGTGTGAGTTTGGACTCTGTGTAGATGTCTGCTCCTACGGTCCTGAGAAAAGGCTTAGATGTCTCTCATAGTTGTTTAAAGAACATTCCCAGAGCTGGCTAGGGTAGTTTGACTTTTCAGAGAAAACTTCAAGTATAGGGCCATTCCTTTGGGATTAGATAGTGTGTGGGCTTTCTCAAAAAAAAAAGAATGAAATATTTTTCTTAGTTTATTTTCCCCTGGTTGCGTTTTATTTTCAAAATAGAATGCTTTAATTCCGATTTCCTCTGAAGCTCCAAACCATCTCTTGAGTGAGTGCAAATGGTTCAGTTATGAGCAGATGCTCAGAAGGCCACCTTCTCTCTGCTCTGTTTTAGGAGGCGGTTAGTATGTCTCAGGGCTGGGAGGTCTAAAGTGGGACACTTATACTATCTGTCTGACTTCCTCTTCATTCATTCATTCATTCATTCATTCATTCATTCATTCATTTTTCATCTCTGACTGGCCTTTCACCACACTTTTTGCTGCCAATGCATCTAACTTTCAGGCCAATGGGCTCTTCCCTGTTTAATTGCTGGCACCTCTGTATCAGTGCCCAGTGAGAGATTGAATGTATTTGTACATGTGTGTATGAGTTTATGCATACAATGAATGTCCAACAAGGTTAAGTGGTGATTAAGGTGAATTGGGAAAATGAAAACATTTGTACATTTTCTTTTTTTCTTTTTATTTATTAGATAGCGAGAGAGAGAGAGAGAGAGAGAGAGAGAGAGAGAGAGAATGAGAGAATGAGCATGCCAGGGCCTCCACCCACTGCAAAGGAACTCCAGATGCATGTGCTGCCTTGTGCATCTGGCTTCTGTGGGTACTGGGGAATCAAACCTGGGTCCTTAGGCTTCACAGGCAAGTGCCTTAACCGCAAAGCCATCTCTCCAGCCTCCATTTGTATATTTTCATAGCCTTGTTCCCTGTTTTCTATGTGCACTGCATTTTTTTTTTACGATGCCTTTTGGCATGCTTTATCTCACAATTCGTAGTATCACTATAAAATCATTATTACTTTCTGTATTATTCAGGGATATTCCTACCCCAAAGGATTGGCACCAAGATCTCTGCTCCTTATCCAGAGGGTTCTGTTCACTACACCAGTCTTACCCTAGAGGCATCAGAGTTTCTCATGCCTCTCTTTGATTTGTTCCCAATATGTTTCCTAACGTAGTACATTTGCTTCCTGGAGATCTGCTTGCTCTGTGTTTGTGCGTGGGCATTGCTGGATGACATGGATATCTGGCCCTTTGGAGCATGGAAGCCTCTTTGCTAATGCCTCCAGGTGTGGGACCCTCAGTCACCTCTGCTACCTCTGCTATACAAACCATGTTGCATTCCTTCTTTGCATTTATTAGAGCCATGTTGTTGTAGCTGCTTCTCTTTTTATACTTTGTCACATGCCTCTTGTCATTCTGAACAACAGACCACCCTGCACCGCCCTTGCAAACTGGTTTTACCCTCTTTCCAAAGTTCCTGACGTCCATCTGGCAATCTTTTTCTTTTAGTCAAATATCTTCACTTAGCTTTTCTTAGCCAATTACATCAACACAAGTCCACTTAATAGTATCTGTATTTATAAATTATAGAAAAGGAAAGTTACAGGCTATTTCCCAACATCAGTTAAATTCATTTAAGTAAAACAAGAGTTATATCCAACTCTTATTGTGCTAAAAATATAGCTGTCTTCTGACTTATCCCTTGGCTGTTTTATGTTCATTGAAGGAGTCTTCTGGTAGTCAAGTTCAATTAATGTTCAATAAGCATCAACTTAATGCTAATTAATAAATGTGTAGGGTCCCTGGCACTAAGGAATTTATAATTCAGGGGAAAAGAAATAGCTTTTATTATCAGGAAGATACATGCATGACAAAAGACCTAAATAAAGTTCTTTTTTGATCACAGAGCAGGAAGTGTTTAATTGTCCCCAAGGGAAAGGAGCTTAAGCAAAATAGCACAAGAGAGGGAAAGTGAGCCAGGACATGGAGAATGAGTGTAGGAAATTGAGGAGGGAGCTACAGGAGAACAATTGTTTTTCTTGAAAGAGGGGATGAGAAGCAAAATTGACAAAAAGACACAGAGCCATGGGAATCAAATGTACATTCATGAAGCACTGTTCTAGTGTGGCTGGAACACAGGGACACATGTAGCATTCACTTTCCCTGCAGAGACAGAAACAAATGTCTATTCACTCCACATAGGTCACTGATGACACACCCAAGTAATGGCTCCACCAGAGTCTAACTTGGCCAACCAGGGCTACTTATAGGAGTATCGGTGTGGGGTTACTTGGAGAAACACAGATGAATCACAAGCAGCTGCATCACCAAAACACCCACCCTAGCAGGAAAGCTGCCTCCTGGGAACTTCTTGCACAACATGCAGGCAGGAAGCTAGGCAGGTTAAAGTCCCTTTTTTCCCAGCAGGCATTGTTGCTTGCATAGCCTTGGGGAGAAGCCTTGTGAATCATGTACGTTTCAGGAACTTCCTGGGACTTGTGAGTTGTCCGCTTCCCCAACCTTGTAAATTTCATTTACTGCCCAGGTCTCAAAGTGCCTCTTTCCAGAGAGGAATGTTTCAGTTCGACAGTGGTGAGGAGAAAACTGGGCCAGATGCTGAAAGATATGTTTAGTCATATCCTACAATGTTTTGCCTGTATATTCTAGCATCCTTTTGGATTTGCATTGTATTTCAGAAATCATAGGCAAAGGCCTTCAGCATACTGAGTTGAACTCTATTATCCTCTGCCCTAAAATATGCATTCCTTGTATTCTTCGACCAATTTTTGTGTCTGCTTGAGGGGGCCTCTGGATGACAGCTCAATGATGGAAGAATGCTTATTGCCATATTCTAAGCCAGCAAATAATATGCATCTTGTTATAGTTACCTTCTTGTTGCTGGGACAAACAGCCAACTAGAAGCAAGTTATGAGAGGAGGGGGTTTATTTCAGGTTTACAGATTCCAGGTTAAGCTTCATCAAGGTGGACGAAGCTGGCTCGCTTCATCATAAACCTATAGCAGAGAGACAGAATGAATGGCCACAGCTTGAGCTGGCTCAGAACATACACTTAGGTCTGGACTCAAGATCTGCCCCTGGTGACACACCTCCGCCAGTAGGACTCCACCTGATGGAAACTAAGTAGGAAGCTTAATCAAAAACACCTGAGAAGCCTGGCATGGTGGCGCACGCCTTTACTCCCAGCACTCGGGAGGCAGAGGTAGGAGGATTGCTGTGAGTTTGAGGCCACCCTGAGACTTCAGAGTGAATCCCAGGTTAGCCTGAGCTAGAGTGAGACCCTACCTCAAAAAACCAAAACAAAACAAAACACCTGAGGCTATGGGGCCATTTACACTTAAACCATCACACACACCATGTACACAGGCACATGTGGGTGCATGCGTGCACACACATAGCAGAGTATATACATATGCACATGAATACATAGCACTTTGTATATGTGAATTCAACCAGCCATGGATGAAAATAGTTGAAAAATGTTGCATTTTGTGGCCATTTTTTAAGTAAAATTAAGGTTCCTAGAACCTTAGCACTGTGATGCTTAGACAGTATATCTACGAACCAAGGAGATTCCTAGATGACTGATGGGGGCTATCAGTGTGTCTACATGAGGAAACAAGATGCTCCATATACCAGGTAAGACAGCGTGGGATGGCACATTTCATCTTCCTACTCAGTTGGCATATGATTTAAAGCATGTGAATTATTTATTTCTGGAATTTTTACATTTAATATTGTAGTAGACAGCTTCAGGTCACTGAGATGCACTTCCAGACTAGGCACAATTATGGAAGGAAGGGATATTTATTGAAGCTTGCAGATCCAGGAAAAATTCCATAATGGCAGAAGAAGTTCACCCCCTCTTAAAGGACCAAACAGAGAGAGAAAAAGCCACGAGCCAAAACATCCAAAGGCCACACCACAACAACACACTTCAGGAACTCCAGGCACTTTGCCTATCTTTAGACTGGCATTGCAAACCCACCATCCACCTTAGGGCTAGACCCCAAGATCCACCCAGTGACACCTCCTCCAGGCAAGTGGTTGCAGATCCAAACTACAAATTAATAAAACACTGAATATATATGGGGGCATCTATTCAAAGTGCCACAAATATTTTCAGTTCTCAATTGACCATGGGTGATTAAAATCAATGAAAGTGAAACCATGGATAAGGGGTGTGTGTCTGTATTGAAAGAGTGCTTCCATGAGGGGCATGAAAGTGCAGAGCAGGGCAGGGCAGGGCAGGGCAGGGGAAGGAGCTAACCAAGGCTGCGGTCTCAGTTGGCAACCAGCCTCAGCTTCCTTAGATGGCTCTGAAGCACAAGTTCATTAAAGTGTTGGTATAATAGCTATACACTATTGTTATAGGAATTAATGAGTCAATGAGAACAATCAGGCAAAATCCACTTCAGAGAGGAAGAGAGCCTTTATTTACATGCAGACCTCTGCTGGCTAATGCCATAAAGTGACAGGGGCTCTGAACTCAGATTGTGCTGGATTTACTTACTTTTTACAATCCTTTGTCCGAATTCTCCCATGCTTGGAGAGGGGAGAGATTTACATCCATGAGTGTAGGGTTCTGTCAAGTAAGATTAGGTACAGGGAGCTGTCTCCTGAGACAGGATCAGTATTCTAATGGTGTTAATTCTACTCCTAGGTTGGGTAGGTCTCCTAGAAACAAAATCTGAAAGATCCCTGCTCAAATAATATACATCTATCCCCCTTGATCTGTGGGATACACGTCTAAGTGGGTACTTAAAATGGAATCCTATATGTACCATGTCTTTGCTTAAACATATATGCCTATAAGATTTCACCTTATCAATTAATGGAGACATTTACGTCTTCTCTGGCATATCCAAATTACTACCCTTGGCATCACAACCATTGCCAACTGAAAGCAAGGAGTCTGGCCCTTCATACCCTTTTGCCATGCAGTCACTAGCCTCATGACACATACTGGTACCTCCTTGGTGAGATGTCTCCTCTTTGGCCAGGGACAATTTCCTAAATGAAGGAGGAGCTGTGAGCCCTTGACGCCTATTGCAGGTGGGAGCCAAGTGCTTTGGAATTGTGAATGAGATCTGAGTGGGACATCAAATTCATCTATTCCTTTCCTGATATAAATTGAGCAGTCTGGACAGATGCAAAACTCTGATTGGACATTCGGGCAACTTTCAAATATAGACTTAGAGTTCAAGATAAAGTTAGTGTTAGTATTTTTTAAATTAAATATTTGTATGTGTGTATGGACGGGATGTGGGGCAGGCATGCCAGGGCCTCCTGCCATTGCAAGTGAACACCAGACACTTGTGCCACTTTTTTTTTTTTTTTTTTTTTTTTTTTTGGTTTTTCCAGGTAGGGTCTCATTCTAGCCCAGGCTGACCTGGAATTCACTATTTAGTCTCAGGGTGGCCTCGAACTCACAGCGATCCTCCTACCTCTGTCTCCCAAGTGCTGGGATTAAGGGCATGCACCACCATGCCTGGATACTTGTGCCATTATTTTTCCTTTTTTTTTTTTTTTTTTTTTTGGTTTAGCAAGGTAGGGTCTCACTCTGGTCTGGGCTGACCTGGAATTAACTATGTCGTCTCAGGGTGGCCTTGAACTCTCGGTGATCCTCCTACCTCTGCCTCCCAGTGCTGGGATTAAAGACATGTGCCACCATGCCCGGCTTTATTTTTCCTTTTTTAAAAATTTTTTTGTTTGTTTGTTTATTTATTTATTTATTTAATTTTTATTTTTTATTTTTGGAGAGAGACACACAGAGAGACAGACAGAGAGAGAGAGAGGGAGCAGGAGACAGATAGAGAATGGGTGTGCCAGCAGTCTCTCAGCTGCTGTGAACGAAATCCAGATGCATGAGCCCCCTTGTGGGCAAGTGCGGCATTGCGCCCTTGTGTCACTTTGCATCTGGCTAAATGTGGGACCTGGAGATTGGAACTGCTGGAGATTGGAACCAGCATTCTTAGGCTTAGCAGGCAGGCGCCTTAACCCCTAAGCCATCTCTCCAGCCCATGTTTGTTTATTTATTTATTTATTTATTTATTTATTTATTTTTTGGTTTTGCTCTCACTCTGGTCCAGGCTGACCTGGAATTAACTATGTAGTCTCAGGGTGGCCTAACTTCAATCCTCCTCCCTCCCTCCCAAGTGCTGGGATTAAAGGCCCCCCATTTTATTTATTTTTATTGAAACTCCTTAATTGTAGACAATAACCCATGGCTCTCCATCCCCAACTTTCCCCTTTGAAACTCCGCTCTCCATCATATCCCCTCCCCCTCTCAGTCTCTCTTTTAATTATGATGGTCTTGTGTAGGTAGTTTCAGGCACTGTGAGGTCATGGATATCCAGGCCATTTTGCATCTGGAGGAACACATTGTAAGGAGTCCTACCCTTCCTTTGGCCCATACATTCTTTCCACCACCTCTTCCGCAACGGACCCTGAGCCTTTGAAGGTGTGCTAGAGATGTTTCAGTGCTGAGCACTCCTCTGTCCCTTCTTCTTAGCACCATGGTGCCTTTTGAGTCATCCCAATGTCACCACCATCTGAAAAGAGAAGCTTCTTTAACCAAAAGTGAGAGTAGCATTAATATATGGGAATGGACATTAAGAGAAGTCCTTACTGGGCAGTTTGGTGAACATAGTATATACATTTAGACAGACACCAGCAGACATTACACCCCTAGGGCTCATGACTACCCCTGTTGTGGGTTTTCAGCATCAGGGATGTATTCCCTCCCATGGAGTGCACCTCCAGTCCATTTAGAGAGCGGTTGGTTTCCCCCATAACAGACATGCCACTATTGCACTCATTGGCTCATTTGACCTGGCTGGCCACATTTAAAGCTTTCACTGTCCACTGTTGAGTACCTTCACTGGTGTTTTCTCTCTCTCCACTGAACTGCATGCAGTGTATCTTTTTTTTCAGCTTTCTGTCCACTGGTCCACAAGGAGAAGGCTTTGCCATTTTTTGGGTCAGGGTTTATGTGGGCGAGGGGAGGGGTAGCTGGGGAATTGAACTTCAGCCAATAGTCTTACAAGCAAACATCTTTAACCACTGAGCAATTTCTTAATTCCAATGTCAGGTTTTTACTGGATCAGGAGTTGTCATTTTAAAATAAGACTGAAATAACTGTTAAGTATTGGGTCAAGGTTAAGGTTTAGGTTAAGGCTAGAATTAGATCATTTTATCAGTGCGAGGTTAGGTTTTCAATGTTAATCCATGCTACAGCTAGATTGCTGTATTACCACAGTTAGGCTGTAATTCACCTTAAAATAGTCTAATGAAATGATTAGAATTACAGCCAATATTAGGCATTATTTAAATCTACAATTTCACCTCTTTATTAATAGCTTCACTTTTCCTGGCAATGGTTTAGATTATCAATAGAATCAGTATTGAACAGAGAGGAATGCTGGTATAGAATAGTATAAAGGAAGGGTTGGTATTGATTTACCATCTAAGACCAACACATACTCAGCCTTTATTTGAGCAATAAATGATTCATGATATGACTAGAATTTTGTCCTAGTTTCCCTTAGAGTATAGGTAGAATTAGCAAGTGGGACTGAGTCAACTTGCATCTGCCACTTGATTTGTGATTAGATTGAGTGTAGAGCTGGATCTGAGTTTGGAGAGGCAATGGGATTAGAGTTTTGTTAGATGTGATGAAGGGAGGTGTGGCGTTGAGATTCTGGAGCATCTGATAATGGCTTGTCTTTGCATTCCAGCCTCTCCCTGCCTGGAACTGGTCACCACTCAGCTGCTTCAGTATGGTGGGCACCAACGGCAATGAATCCAGTGCCACGTATTTCATCCTGATAGGCCTCCCAGGACTGGAGGAGGCTCAGTTCTGGTTGGCTTTCCCGCTGTGCTCCCTCTACCTTATTGCTGTGCTAGGTAACTTGACCATCATCTACATTGTGCGGACGGAGCGCAGCCTGCACGAGCCCATGTATATCTTTCTTTGCATGCTTTCTGGCCTTGATGTCCTCATCTCCACCTCATCCATGCCCAAAATGATGGCCATCTTCTGGTTCAATTCCACTACCATTCAGTTTGATGCTTGTTTGGTACAGATGTTTGCCATCCATTCCTTATCTGGCATGGAGTCCACAGTACTGTTAGCCATGGCCTTTGATCGCTACGTGGCCATCTGCCACCCTCTGCGCCATGCCACTGTGCTCACGTTGCCTCGTGTCGCCAAGATTGGCATGGCTGCTGTGATACGGGGGGCTGCACTAATGGCACCCTTGCCTGTCTTCATTAAAAGGCTGCCTTTCTGTCGTTCCAATGTCCTTTCCCATTCCTACTGCCTACACCAGGATGTCATGAAGCTGGCCTGTGCCGACATTCGTGTCAATGTCATCTATGGCCTCATTGTCATCATCTCTGCCATTGGCCTGGACTCACTTCTCATCTCCTTCTCATACCTGCTTATCCTTAAGACTGTGTTGGGCTTGACACGTGAAGCCCAGGCAAAAGCATTTGGGACTTGCGTCTCTCATGTGTGTGCTGTTTTCATATTCTACGTGCCTTTCATTGGATTGTCCATGGTGCACCGTTTCAGCAAGTGGCACAACTCTCTTCTGCCCGTCATTATGGCCAACATCTACCTGCTGATTCCTCCTGTGCTCAACCCCATTGTCTATGGAGTGAAGACAAAAGAGATCCGGCAGCGCATTCTTCGTCTTTTCCATGCAACCATGCATACTGAGACCGCTAGGGATCAGTGATCAAACTTCTTTTCCTTTCAAAATCCTCCCATTCGTATGTCCATGTGGACATTTTGGAAGACAGTATTAGGAAAACCAATTTTTCTTAATGAAAATACAACTCAGATCTTCTAAAGCTAAAACTGGTTGGGGAATCTCCGTGTGGAAAAGGCTGGCAGGAGGACTGGATACTTCTAATCCTCATTTTCAAAATTATTTTTCTTTTGGTTTTTCTCTACATGCTTACTCAGCCCTTGAGGTACTTTTGCTTGGAAAGTTATTCCATTTTACCTCCCAGTCCAAATCTCAATTGTTTTCACTGATGGTCTACAGCATTCTGATTCAAGGGCTTAAGCATGAAAAAGGGGAGATAAATACAAGAATATAATAAAATTAGATGATCTGGTTTAAAACCCTGACTTCTTTTTTAGAATCCTCACTCATTTTGTATCTCAGAAGAGCGGATATATCTGGATTTCCTTCTTCAATCAACCACCACTGAGATGAAATAATGGCTTTTCTTTTTTAGTACCAGGCCTTGAATGAAGATTGAAAGTAAAGCCTTGAATATTTGCCTACATTAATGAAAGATGATACACTTTGTTATGTTTTTACTTAGCAGGAATATTATCAGTGCCTTCAATGCACTAATAGGGAAGTTGACATTTTATGTGAATCAATGAATTAAATAGGATAAATAAGCTCAAAAAGAAACAAAATGAAGTCTATTCATGTCTAATTCTATATCATGTAAAAGAATTATTAGATAGACCAGCAGGATAGTGAGTTATGGATTTCTAGACCCCTGTGTGTTTTAGAGGAGCTGTTTAATCCTTTTTACTTCTGTAGTTGTTTTGAGAAATTTCTTGTCAATAGAGCAAACAGACATTACTTGTTGCCTTGGCCAAAGAGTGTATCTGGGGAGTTGTCAAACAGTGGTTTGTTTGGGAAATAGTATGATTAGCTGTGGATTCCCTAACATATCTGAGAGACACTTCAGGGTGAGGAATAGCTGAAAATATCCAGCCGTTAGTGACATAAATGCAGGACTTGTTACCCCAGACTAGAGAGGCACCATGAGACTGAGTAGAGACTGGGACCCATGTGGCTGGCCAGGAAGCGAGGTGAAGGGAAGGGTGGTGGATCCACACAAAATGAGGAGGGCATATGTAAACAAAGCAGGGGTTAGAGCTGGCTTGCAAGGAAGATCATAATATTATTTATATCCCAAACCTTTGAGAGAGGAAAATAGGGAGTGCTTCCCTGCTGGCTGTACTCAGCATGGCTGTGGCTTTGAGGCCCTCCTGAGAGTACCACAAGTCAGTATTTCTAGGAGTGGCTTGCTATGACAGGAGTCATAGCATACTAGAACACCAGGCATGGATTGAGATCATCAGCTACAGAAAAAGAGCTCGTAAGAGCCAAAATGAGCCAAAGGAGAGTATGGGAGACAGGCAGCATAGGGGGAAGGAGGACAGCATTCCCTGAACATAGCTGGTAGCACAGAGTCCTACTTGGGACAGAGAACACGGAGGCAGTTTGAACTGAACTGAACTCCCAAGCAAGAGGATTGTGGGAATTATAGAATTGTCTAGGTCCAGGTGAATAGTAGTCGAAGTGGAAGCATACAGTGGGGTCAGGATGGACCTTGGCCGCTTTGAACTGCACAGCAGGTCATTCATCCATTGTTCTGAAGTGCCTGGCATTGGGACTGGGAGAAAGTCATTGAACAAGGTGTAATTAGCAATGTGATATATGATGTAAAGAAAAATCTCAGAATCCTAAAATTATAAACAAATGAAAATCTAATAAAAATCTTCAATTAAATCTGCCACCTAAACCTAAAAAGGGATTTTGAAACACCATTGTTAGCATTTTGGTATTTATTATTTCAAAATTTTAATATGTACTTGTATGTATGTGTCTGCATGGGCACATGATGTGTATGTGTGTGTGTATGCATGTGTATGTTGTGTATGGTTTTTGTGTGTGTGTATTTTTTGTGAGACAGTGTCTTATTTAGCCAAGGTTGGTGTCAAATTTGTTATGTGGCCCAAGATGACCTTGGACCTATGATCCTTCTGCCTCTACCTCTCAAGTGCTGGTATTATAAACACGAACCAACACCGTGCTGCATGCCTGGTTTCTATTTAGAATCCTTTTGGGAGGCATACATGGATGGACAACAAATTGATTAGTCAGACAAATTTAATGATTTTTCTAGGGAAACAGTTAATACTATGGGCTTCAGAAGGAATTTTAAACACATGATAGTAATGTGCCCTGAACAGATTCATGGCTTTGATCCAAAATAACCATTTTGTGAATGTAAATACACTCACCACTTCTACCATCTGTTGCTTTGTATTCTCAAAAAGAACTAAATATCAGAACAGTGGCAAAACTGCAGCAGGAGTCACATAATCTCTAGACCAAGTTTCTGGGGATTTCCTTCCTGAAAGCTCACAGGTTCTCTGAAAGGGTCTGGAGTATAATCGAGAATGAAGAGAGATGCTGCTCTTTGGCCTCTCCCCTTCTCTGAACAGATTATGTGTGGCGCAGTATTATGTGTGGCACATGCATTCAGATGTGCACAGCGCAGAGAGCAGAAGAGAGCTTCGGGTGTTCTCTCTGGCTCATCCACATGTGCTTGGCCACACCCAGATTTTTCCATGGATTCTGGGGCAGGAACTCAGGAGGTCTCAGGCCCTCCCAGGTGCTCATGCTTATGCAGCAAGTGCTCTTAAACCATGAGCCACCTCCCTAGGCCTGGGCGCTGCTTCTGTTAAGAGACTTGGTTGGACAGTTAGCATAGCATGGTTCTGGACAAACCTTCATTACATGCCTCCCAAGTGAGCATCCTTTTACTTTTCCTCTTCCTGTGAGTCCTTCTAGCTTTGGCCCAATTAAATCAAAGGCTTGGACAGTACTTCAGGTCTTAGAGATGTCTGAATAATATTAAATCTCAATCTCTAAATCACTCATTTTTTCTAGCTTTTCTTCAGGAATATTCCATAAACATGTTATGTATTCTATATTGTGACTCCTGATATTCTCCAGTTTCACCCCTATGCTTTGGGCAGTTACTGTAACTCCATACTGATCTCTTTGCCTTGGACAGTCTTTGCCTCACTCCTAAACTATATCTAGCTTATGGAAGTTTTTCTAAACACAACTCTGATTATTTTAGTTTTCTGCTTAGAATCCATCCACCAAAGGCCTCTGATGCCTCCCAGATAGAGCTCAGACGTCTCAGAATAACAGTTATCCTGAATCAGGTGAATATTCCCTTTCATATCTCCTGTTTTCCCATTATAGCTATCATTTTCAACATATCACATTATTCTGCTACTTTATCAACTTTCCTGTCACTTAATGATTTCATTTCCTTTTAAGTATCTGTTCTACCTTTTCCATTGTCTGAATAGCTTGTTGACACTTTTCTTCTATTAACACCTTGTAAAAATGAACCATTTTTTTGAATCAATTGGCCGAAATGTTTTAGTTCTTTAGAACTCTAGACTTTTACATACAACTGGACTAGTTCCAAGTCAGCAAAGTTTGAATATGACCCCTGGGTCGTTGATTCATATTTATCTTTAATGATCAACTGTTAATAAACTGTTAGAATATTTCCTTAATTAAGTTGCAGTAAGAATGCAATGGACACACATGAAGAGATTGTGTCTGGGGTTCTGGAGACAAGTAGACCTGAACTTGGGAAAGGTCGTTATACCACTGGTTTAGGACTTCAGGGTTCATGTTCATTGTTTGTTCATCACTTAGACATGAAATTCTCAGGTTCTTCCCTAGAACCTTATTGCTTTTTTCCCCTTGACATGATTCAAAGGAAGCCAGGCCTTTTACACTCCCAAGGGAGCCAAAGAGGATGTGGGCCTTTGAATCTGAGTCAGTGGAGAATGTAGATACAGAGGATGTGGGGACCCGGAGAAGTGCAATGGGCATGGCAGAAAGATCAGTCGTCAGTAGTAAACCTCACTGTGGGGATTGTCAAGGTCAAGGGAGGCAGTGTCTCTGGGAGAGAAGAACAGCCATAAGCCAGGTAACAAGAATCTGTGCCAAAGCAAGAGGGACCATATCAGCTCACCAATCCATTTGTTTATTCTCTCAATCCATGACCATTTATGGAAAAAAGTTATTAAAGTAAGACAATATTTCTGGGAGGCTAAGGAGACAGGGCATTTAACCTTTGGTAGCTTTTAGTTACTATAGACAATAACCTGGGCTTGGTCCTTGTCCTCAAAACATCTTTTCCTTATTTTCTGCCACCGATGTTGGGTCAGGTGGTGGCATAGATTACAATGATTAGTGTCCCTGGCTCAAGTTTTGCACACACATCTAACACACTTCTAACCTGTAATTCATACTAGTCACTTAAAATATTTGATAAAGGATCTTCATGTTCTTGGTACAAACAAAAGAATTAGTATATTATTTGCAATCCTATACAAATGGGTCCCTTTTCCCTCTGGTTACATCACCTCCTGTTCCCTTTTCAAATGTTATGGCACAGCCATATCTAAAAGAATATAACAAGTGGTAGAGACATAAGAGAAGTGAAGCAGTGCAATTCATTCCATGAACACATTTATTTTTTCTCTTTTTTTGGGGGGTTGGTTTCGAGGTAGGGTCTCACTCTCTAGTCCAGGCTGACTTGGAATTCACTATGTAGTCTCAAGGTGGTCTCATAGATTGAAAACTTCTGGAAATAAAGGAGCATGTTTCGTATATTTACCCATCTTTAATCCTTATCATTGCTTCTTTACAAAGTAAATGTGAAATCTGGACATAAGCATGAATGAGCTTGGTGGTCTTCCCCCACTGTCAGCATGGACTAGCAAGTTTTAGTGCTTGCTGCAGCAACTTTCATTTTATCTATACCATACTGCATTTTTTTTTGAGAGAGACACAGAGAGAGACAGAGAGAGAGGGAGAGGAAGACAGATAGATGGGCATGGCAGCAGCCCTCAGCTGCTGAGAACGAAATCCAGATGCATGCACTCCTTTGTTGTCAAGTGCGGCATTGTGCCCTTGCATCACTTTGCATCTGGCTAAACGTGGGACCTGGAGATTGGAACCTCTGGAGATTGGAACTGGCATTCTTAGGCTTAGGAGGCAGGCGCCTTAACTGCTAACCCATCTCTCCAGCCCGCCATACTGCATTTTTTAAATATTCTATTTTATTCTAAAATATTCTATTTTATATTTGAGACAGAGACAGAGAGAGGGAAAAAGAGTCAGAGAGAGAGAGAGAGAGAGAGAGAGAGAGGGACAGAGAGAGGGCGCTAGAGCATCACTCCAGGGCCTTTTAGAACCCCCACACACGTGCACGCCCTGTGCTCATATGTGACATTGCAGGCTTGCATCACTTGTGTCTGGCTATATGGGAGATCTGGAGATTTGAACAAGCATTCTTAGGCTTCACAGGCTAGCACCTTAACTGTTAAGCCATCCCTCCAGCTCCATACTGCATTTTAAATTTCGTCACCCTTGGTCTTCCCTCCATAGCACCTTGAGCATGGCCCCTCTGACGGGCTTGGACTTGACACTGTAGATGATGGGGTTGAGCACAGGAGACACCACCAGGTACACATAGGCAACAAGAGCATGCACGATGTGGGGCAGATGCCTTCCAAAGCGGTGGATCATGGACACACCTATGACTGGGATGTAGAAGACCAGGACAGCTAAGACGTGAGAAACACAGCTGTTGAGGGCCCGGAGGTGCTCCTTGGGAGAGGCCAGCCCCATCACAGTATGAAGGATCAGGGTATAGGACAGGACAATGAACAAGGAGTCGACACCCACTGTGGATAGGACTACAAAGAGGCCATACAGGATGTTGACGGAAATGTCATCACAGGCACACTTCATGACATCAGCATGGAAACAGAACGAGTGGGACAAGAGGATCTTTCCAGGGCAAAAGTTCAGTCGTTTCAGCAAGAAGGGGCCTGGGAAGAGAGACAGAGTAGCTCTAGCTATGATGGCTATGCCAATCCTGATGATGACATGATTTGTGAGCACAGATGCATAGCGCAGAGGGTTGGAGATGGCCACAAAGCGGTCAAATGACATGGCCAGGAGCACTGAGGACTCCACCACAGAGAAGACGTGCAGGAAGAACAACTGGACCAGGCAGCTGTTGAAGCTGATGAAACGGTAGTCAAACCAGAGCACAGCGAGGGTGGTGGGCAGCGTGGACAAGGTGAGGCCCACATCGCTGAGGGACAGCATGCACAGGAAGTAGTACATGGGCTGGTGCAGGCTGGGAGTCCTCCTCACAGCCAGGAGGATGAGGCAGTTTCCAGTGAGTGCCACAGTGTACATGGAGGAGAAGGGGATGGAGATCCAGCCGTGAAAGGCCTCCATCCCTGGGATGCCAGTCATGAGGAATGCGGGTGGCTGAAAGAAGGAGATGTTGGTAGAGGACTGGGAAGAGAGCATCTTTGGAGATAGCTGAGTGCTTCACGAAGATAAGATCTCTTCCACTGCGCCACGCTCTCAGAGCATCTAGGATGAGAGAAAAGACCGAGCTAGTATTGAGTGCAAGAGGCCAAAACTTTGAGTTTTATGAATGCGTTATCATTCACTGATGAGTATAAAATTACAATATTGGAAACAAAATCTTCACAGACTCTTCACTTTATTATATCCCAGTTATTATGCAAGCACATATCCTTGTAGATTTTCTCGTCTCATCAGAAAGCTATTACACTCTTCAAAAAGATCTGACTCCTTTCAAACACAGGACTGTGAGGTGTGTGAATCTGTATGACCTTATCTTATGAAGCTTATTCTCTGTGAGGTTGACGTCCCGGTCTGGCCTGATGAGATTTTATCTGCCAGGCAACAGTAATCAGAGTACAGGCCTTACTGGTCTCACTGGTGCCTACATTTTGCTCACACTAAGGCTATTTCCATATGCTTGGAGGGAAGTGAAGAAGTCTTGTTTCAAGAGAGATGAAGGCAATTAAAATAAATAGGCAGAGAGAAGCAAGGAAATATGAATGAATCATTATGGACTTCTATAAAGAATATGAGAGGTTCTGGAGAAATGGCTTAGTGGTTAAGATGCCTGCCTGCAAAGCCTAAGTATGCTTGTTCAAATCTCCAGGTCCCACGTATAGTCAGACGCAAAAGTGATGTAAGTGTGTGCAATGTTGCACATGTGCACAAGAGGGCGCATGTGTCTGGAGTTTGTTCATAGCTGTGGAAAAGGCCCTGGTGCACCCATTCTCTCTCTGTCTCTTCCCCTCTCTCTCTCTGTTTCTTTCTCTCTCTCTCTCTCAAAAAAAAAAAAAAAAAACAAAAAGAGAATATGAGAAAGTTAGAAGTTGCTTTGTTTTTTTCCCATGGCTCTGAAATCAGTAGCTTCTGAGGTCACTTTACCCTAGACTTTTCTATGACACACTTTTCATGTGAAATAAATTAAATTCATACATATCAGAATCAGGGGACTTTGGGTAAGTCTATGTTTCCTCACCACTGTGTAGATGAGAAAGCCAGGTTTCTGAGTGGTTGTGGCTGGCCTCTGGCTATGGCCCATGGATTGTTGTAGTCTTGAAATTCAAGTGTATGTGTGTCTGGTTCCAAATCCAGCACTTTTTCCTGTGGCCTCTTCTGTGGACAGAGGGTGTGTGAAATGTGACTTTTGTTATTATTACTTTGCCTAACATTTTATATTTCTCACGGTCACTCGTATATGATTCATTTAATTCTCACAGTTATTGTGAAACGCTGACCCTGAAGAATTGCTATTTCTATTTTAGGGATGTCGTAACTGAGATTCAGGGCAGTGACTTGTTCCTGCTACTCTTATTAAAATCCTTTAATAGTTCCCTCGTGACAAGTGATAAGATGTTTGTGTTATGGCCTGCACACTCCTGTGATCTAACACTTGCCTAGCCCCCCACTCTCTCTTGCATGGTAGACTACCTCTTTTTCTGGATTCTTTAGCCATGCTGTTTTTCTCATTCTTCTAAATCTTAAGTATCATTTTCTCAGAGAGCCACTGGGATGACCCTTAGCAACTTGATTTTCTGAGCTATAGCCCCATCCCTTACCCCATAGATTTTTAGTTTCTTGTATACCACTAGATTGACTTTTAAAATTTTATGTACTTCATGCTAAGATGATTTTCTCTCACCCATTAAAGTACAAGATACAGGGATGCAGAAGCAATAAGATTTCATTTGTTAAGACATTCCTCTTCTGGGTGCAATAGTGGCATGTCTACTCTTGGGGTAACCAACTGCTCCATAATTGGACTGAAGGCCCTCTCTATGGGAAGGAATACATATCTGGTACTGAAAAACCTAAGCAAAAGTCTATGGTAGGTAAGGTCATGAGCCTTAGGGGTATAAAGCCTGCTCTTGTCTGACTAAATGTATATACTATTCCCACCAAGCTGCCCTGAAAATACTACACTTAAAGCTCATATTCACATATTAATGCTACTCTCACTTCTGGTTAGAGAAGCTTCTCTTTTCAGATGGCGATGACCACTGGGATGACCCAAAAGGCAACATAGTGCTGAGAAGAAGGGATGGAGGAGTGCCCAGCACTGAAACAGCTCTGTCACACCCTCCAAGGCTCAGGGTCCATTGTGGAAGAGGGGGCGGATAGAATGGAAGAGCCAAAGGAAGGGTACGACTCCTTACAATGCAACTGCCCAGACAGAAATTGGCCTCGATATCCATGACCTTGCTGTGCCTAGCAATACCTTCGCAAGACCCTCATAATAGAAGTAAAAGATTATGACATCAAATTAAAAGAGAGACTAATGGAGAGAGGGAGGGGATATGATGGAGATTGGAGTTCTAAAGTGGAATGGGGGGAGGGGAGGGAAATGCCATGCACTTTTTGTATGTAAGTATAGAAGTTGTCAATAAAAAACTAATTATTAAAAAAATAAAAAGACATTCCTCTTCTTCTTCTTCTTTTTTTTTTTTTTTTTTGGTTTTTGGAGGTAGCGTTTCACTGTAGTCCAGGCTGACCTGGAATTCTCTATGTAGTCTCAGGGTGGCCTTGAACTCACGGCCATCCTCCTACCTCTGCCTCCCGAGTGCTGGGATTAAAGGTGTGCACCACCATGCCTGGCTGTAGACATTATTCTTACATAGAGCACTGCTTAGTACAAAGTGAATGCAGCATCGATGTTTACTCATATGGATGAATAAATCATAGAATGAATGATCAAGTCTTACATGTACAAGAAAGAAAGAAAGAAAATGGTTATGGCCTCTGAGGCTTCAGCTACTAGAGTAGATGGCTGGTTTAGAATAGAGGGGAGATGTATTCCTACCCCAGTAAATCATGCATTCTAACTTCAGATAGACTTGCCGAGCTTGATTTGTAGTTGATTGATTGCACATACATACAATAAACCTCTAAGAAAAGCTTGGTTAAATTTCTTTACTTTTTTTTTTTGACCATGTCAACAAGGACTCTCAGGTAACTTATCTAATTGTACTCTATTTTCAGAAGTCTGGTGGGGACACTAGTAGACTAATGTGACCTTAAAGTATGTCACCAGATGTTTTGCGTAGGGTTAAGGCTGATGCCTGTCTTCTCACTAATTCATTTTCTCTGCCCATCATACTTAACATCTGTGCTGTACTTCTGGTCGTTAAATCTCAAAATAAATTGCTCATAGTACCACTTCTTTTCAAGGTAGGGTCTCGCTCTAGCATGGCCTTACCTGGAATTCACTCTGTACTCTCAAGGTGGTCTCTAACTCATAGGTGATCCTCCTATCTTGACCTCCCAAGTGCTGCAGTTAAAGGGGTGTGTCACCATGCCCCATTTTTTGTCATATATATATATATATAATTTCTTTTATATATATATATATATAATTTCTTTTGGGAAGTTGCTTGGATTTTGTTTATGTTCTCTACTTACACCACCACCTTTCTTCCTGTCCTCCAACATTCTGTATGGATTTCTTAAGTTATCTCAACCAATCTAATCTATCTAAATCCCCACAATTAAGTTGGCGTGCTCTGGCCGCACTGACTTCATTATTGTTTCCTTGGTCATGATCAGTTTCACTGCCTTAGGTCGGAACTCAGTGCTGGAACTTGGCTGTGCCTCTTTGTAAGGCTGGAGTATCAGAGACCACTTCAGCTAAAGAGACCTTTAGTGTTTCTTTCAAGTCTCCAAATTGTTGAACTAACATTAAACACACAGCATAAAGTAGATGCTTTACTCTTTTAACTGTAGAGAGTTAGAGAAAATCTTTCTGGATTTATCCATGCTATGCTATCATTGTATTACACTGGGCACATATTAGGAATTTAGTCAAGGTTGAGTGAGCAATAAATTGAACAGCATTACTCTCTTTTAAAATTATTCACGTATTTATTTACATGTAGGAACAAGTCTCCTGCCCCTCCATGTGCTGTGTGTGTTTGGACATACCAGTGTCTCTTGTCATTGCAAAGGAGAGCCAGATGCTTTGAGACACTTTTTATTTCTGGCTTCATGTGGTTGCCATGGAATTGAACCTGGGCCAGCAGGCTTTGCAAGCCAGTACATTTAACTTCTCAGCCATCTTTCCAGCTCCCACTGCTACTACCTTTTAAATAACTCCCATGTGATACATTTCAGCTCTGATACAACATTGTGAGGTAGCTCTCACTAAATTTCTCCATTTATGCAAAGGAAGACAGAGAGAAACCACATGTTTTTTCTAGAAGACTCAAATGACTATAAATGTGAAAGAACAATTTAGTCTTGGTTCTGATTGGCATTAAACCCCTCCTTTTCCCCCAAATAAACTGTACCACTTGCCACAGATTGCCTCTGATACCAGTTTCATTTTCTCCTCATGCTCTTCCATTTAGTCACCTGTAAAATCAGAGATATGAGCTGGATTCTCTGTCTTCTGAGCATCAGTGTTCAGTGATTACAATACTGTTCCTAAATCCAATTCTCTCTCAACCTCTCCATCTCCCTCTTTCTCCCTGATCCTTTCTCTCTTTACCCTCTCTTTCAGATGTCCCTGGCTAGACTTGAATTCTGATCTTCCTGCCTCAACCTTCCAAGCACTGGAGTTATAGCCATGCATCAGCAAACTTAGTTTATGTCATGCTGGGGATCTGAAAACAGGGCTTCCCATAAGCCAGGAAAACACCTTACCAACTGAGCTAAATTCCCAGTCTTTCTCACCTCTTTCCTAGGCCCTTATTTTATCCCTCTGAATCCCCTTCCCCTCAGATTTCCTGTTCAACGATTCTTATTTTGTTGCACAAACTTCCAAGCATTTTTCTTTTTTTAAATTTTCAGTATAGTCCACGTGTTTCAAATCTGCACACCCATTTACACAGTCATTTCTGACTTATCTCTCTTATTAACTTGTTTGAATTTTCCCAAGGTAGGAAGTCTGATTCTATTGATAAAGCTGTGCTCAGCTGTGTATGGTATAAATTATGGTTACTATTGTGTGGTAAACTGGCTAAGTTATAGCACTCAGAATACCTGCAACCCCACTGAGGAACGTCCCCAGTGGAAAGGGGACAGGAATGAGGGAACAGAAGGTATCAACACATGATGTATCCATACAAGACATATTGTTAATAATAATAATGAAATTATCACAAAACTTGATATTCTATGAAGATACTCCTTATATTCAATTAACTTTTAAAACAGTAGGTTTTGGAAAAAGGTCCTTAACCTCTATAGTATGGGTGAGTCTCACCTAATCAGAATAGATGCAAAAATTAAGTTTCCTGAGGATAAAAGAAATTCTGCTCCAGATTACTTTCTGACTACAGAATGTAACATCAGCTCTTCCCTCAGTCCCCAGCCTGACCTGCACAGTACAGCCATAACCTCACGCAATTACACGAGTCACGTCTGTACCCCTCTCTAGCTCTAGCTCTGTCTTGGTTTCTCTCTCTCAATTCTGTTCTCTGGAGCACTTTGACTAATGCACGGTACACATTAAACATTCAGTCATGTTAATGAATGGATGAGCAGTTCTCTGGAGTCTGTGCACTGGGCTTGTGTGCTCCCAGGCATGAAGGTATATATATATATATATCTTTCTAGAATGCGAGTCTGAGAGGGACTTTGAATGGCCACCTTAACCATAGCTACTTTGGATATTCCATGCATGAATCCTTTGAAACTAGGCACTTTTGAGCTCTCACCAGAGTCACTGGAGCCATCCGCCGCAGAAAGGGAGCCCTTCTGATCTTCTGTCCCTTGTGCAGGAATGCTGCTGCCAGCTTGAGACACTCAGTACCCAAGTCTCTTTATTTCTCTGGCACGTCTGCTTTCTGTGATTTCTTTTCCTTCATTGTTCATTTGAGGGATGGGAGGAGGAGCCCTCCAACACCCTAAAATTGCAAAAGGCCCTGATCACTCCCACTGGCGGTGGCGCTGGGATCATCTGTTAGACCACATTCCATGGAAACCTAGGAACCATCTTTGAGATGTTCTTTTATTCTGCTTCAGGAAAATGCAGTTATCTCCAGGGACAAGGAGCTTTGAGTCACAAATTACTCTCTGTCCAACTCTACTCCTGAGAAGGGAATATTTGTTACAAGGGTAAATTGGCTGAAATGAGCTCAGAGAGATAACAGACATGACCCAGTCAGAACTGTAGCCCAGCTTCTCTGAGACATTCTTTCAGCCTATATCAACTCACAAACTATTTCCCATGCATGCTGTCCCTCAGTGATGTGGGCCTTAACTTGTCCACACCGTCCACCACCCTCACCGTGCACTGGTTTGTCCACCATTTCATCGGCTGAAACAGTTGACTGGTCTAGATGTTGTTCCTGTACTTCTATGAGGACTCCTGAGATAATCTGCCTCTCTTTCCCTAGACTTTTCTATGACATGCATTTGATGTGTAATACATTTCCTGACTCTTGCTTAAGCAGTTACAGTTGACTTTCTCAAGGCTCAGAATCAAGGGAGTTTGGTCAAGGCCACACTTTTTCCACCATTGTATAGATGAGAAGCCTGGGTATCTAGGGCTGTCGTGGCTGATCTCTGGCAATGGCTCATGGATTGTAACCTTAGAATTTGAATCAATGTATGTTTGTCTGATTCCAAGTCCACTACTTTCTCTTGGGGTCTCTTTCAATGACACAGGCTATGTGAAAAATTGTGTGAAGTGTGAAGCACTGTAAACACAACTTTCATTATTATTCCTTGGGCTAACATTTTATATTTCTTAAGATCACTCGCTCTATATGATTGATGAAATTCTCACAGTTATTGTGAAACGTTGACCTTACAGAATTGCTATTTCTATTTTAGGGATATTGTAAATGAGATTCAGGGAAGTGACATGTGCATGCTACTCCTCTTAAAAATCCTTTAATTGTTCCCCCGTGAAGAGTGATAAGATGTTTGTGCTATGGCCTGCACACTCCTGTGATCTAACACCTGCCTCACCTCTACTCTTATTGCATGGTGGGCTACCTCTTGTTCAGGATTCTTTAGCCATGCTTATCTTATTTCAGCTTCTAAAATAAGCCAACTCACTTCTTCAGTTGAGGGATTTTGTACTCTGTATTCTTCCCTTCACGTCCACAGGGCTGGGCTTTTCATTCTTCTAAATATTAAGTATCATTTTATCAGAGAGCCATTGAGAGGATCTTCCCCAAATTGATTCCTTGATCCATCCCCCACCTTCAAACTGCTCTTAAATGTTTGATTATTTCTCTTCTTGATGATTTTCCATCTCTCCCATTTGACCTCAAGCTCCATGCATGGGGCAGCAACAAGACTATGTTTGTTAAGGTATTACTCATGCATAGTGCTGTGTCTGGTGCAGTGAATGCCCAGTCCACATTTGCCTGTTTGGATGAATAAATAATAGAATGAATATTCAAGGATTATACGCCCATGAAAAGAAAGAAAGTGGAAGGTAAGTTGAGTCCCCCTAGGCATCAGAGACTAGAGGAG
This sequence comes from Orientallactaga sibirica, assembly GCA_036365145.1. Lineage (NCBI taxonomy): Eukaryota > Metazoa > Chordata > Mammalia > Rodentia > Dipodidae > Orientallactaga > Orientallactaga sibirica. Next base: position 1,828,124 of record JAEOAD010001511.1, on the reverse strand, counting down.
AGGGCTGGTTTGGAAGAGCAGGAAGAATCAAGCCCTCTCCCAGTAAATGATGCACTGAGCTTGGGGTGGAGGTAACACACTTGATTGACAGGTGATTGTAGATGAAAGAAATCTCCAAGAAGGGTTTATTTATTTCTGAACAATGGATTTTTGCTATGTCAATAAGTATCTCAGGTATTTGATCTAATTGTATAGTGTTTTAGGAAGTTTAGTGGAGTCACCCACAGACAAATACAAGCTTATAGCTTGTCACCAGATGATCTGCATAGGGTTGAGGCAATGGACATCTCCCTATTTCATTTTCTCTGCTCATTCTATTTATACCTGTGTTCACATTCCTATCATTTAATTCCTAAGTAAATTGCTCATAGTATTATTATTTTTATCATTTTATTTTTTAAAATTACAAGAATTACTGATTTTTTAAAAATAAGAAGTTGCACACATAGACCCCCTCTTCCCGACCCCAAATCTGATGAGTGTCTGGTGGGGTTATTGGCATTCATTGTGAGGACCAAGAGGGCTCAGTCAATCTCTGCCTGGATGGGAGAATCATAACGTCTCAGGCTGTTTCCACCCACTCTGAGACTCTTAACAATCTTTCCACCCCCTCTCCCACGATGCTCCCTGAGCCTTGGTGGGCAAGATAGAGATGTGACTTAGTGTTGCTTTCTTTGTAGACTCTGCATCTCTGTTTTGATGAGGTCTGAGTAACCACAGTGTCTGTCATCATTTCCCTAGAACTAGTTTTCAGGCTAGTAATGACAGCAGTATTCATGTCACTACTTCCCCTGTAATGATGTCTGGGCCTGGGCAGATGAGGTGGAGGTGACCCATCTCCTGGAAGAGATTTGGCTTTCATTGTATTGTTGGTCCCTTATAGTTTTATTTTACTTAAGAAACTTGGTTGGCTTTTATCTTTGTCCTCACTATATACCACCACCTCTTTTGCCCCACTCCACCCTTACCTACAGATTTCTTAAGTTGCCTCCATCAATCTACCTAAGTCACTACATTTAACTCGGCACACTCCTGATGCACTGATTTCATTCACTGTTTCCTTTGTCTTTATCATTTTGGGTGCTTTTAGTTGGAGCTCATTACCGCACTTGAACGTCCATCTTTTTGTAAGACTCTGGAATGGAAATAACTTCAACCAATGAGACCCTTAGTGTTTCTTTCGTGTCTCTCAGTTGTTGAAGAGCAGATATTTTAATATTTTAGTTGCAGAGGGTTAGAGAAAAGCGTTCTGGATTCTTCCATGCTATCCTATGTATTATGCTGGGTCTATAAGGTGCATATTAGGAATTTTGTCAAGGGTGAGGGAGCAATGAATTCATTGGTGCTGATATCTTTGGAACAACTTCTATGTGATGTACCCTGTAGCAATAACTCTAACACACTGTCCCTCAGCTCTGACACAATTGTGAAGTAGGTCTGCCTCCATTTCTCAGGCATTTATGCTGAGGAAGACATAGAGAATTCCTATGTATTTTTTTTTTTCAAGAGAAATCAAATGTCTATTAAAGTAAAAGAACAGTATGGATATGTGCTAGATTCTCTGTCTTTTGAACTTTAGCATTTGACACTTGCAAGATATCTGTTCCTAACATTCTTTTTCTTTCTCTGTTTCTCCCCCTCCCTCCATAGGGAAGTGGTTGTAAATGCAACATTATTTGCTAGAATACAGTACCCATGATAATAAATTCTCTGTAAAGGACCTAAATTCTTTTAAGATTATATTTTCCCTTTACACTAGAACATGATCCCAGAGGCATGTATACCTAAATATTCTGGGTTGTATAAAAATTTCTCAGGCAAAAAAGGATACTGAGGGTCTGAGAGATGGCTCAACAGTTAAAGGAACTGAATTGCTTGCAAAGCCTTATAGCTCAGGTTCAATTCCTCTGTACTCATGTAAGCCAGGCACAAAAAGTGGTGTGTCTGGAGTTTGTGTCTGGAGTTTTTTTTTTTTTTTTTGCAGTGCCAGGAGGTCCTAATCTAACCATGTGCTTCCTCAATCTCTCTCTCTACCTCTCTTTCTCCTCTTTGTCTCTTTCTCTCTCATACACACACATATAAACAAATATACATATTTTTTGTTTTTTTGAAGTAGGGTCTCGCTCTAGCCCAGGCTGACCTGGAATTCACTCTGTAGTCTCTGGGTGGCCTTGAACTCACAGAGATCCTCCTACCTTTGCTTCCCGAGTGCTGGGATTAAAGGCATGCACCACCACACTTGGCATAAATAAATATTTTTAGAAGGATTGTGAGTACAAAAATTTTAAGGAATCTCATTTTAATAATCAAATAAATGATTAATACAGTAACAAGAACAGTAAATGTTTCTTGGGATTTGCTATATATTATAATGTACGTCACTTAATATATAATGCTCCTATAGCTACAATTCCCATTTACTCATAGAAAGAACAAACAATAGACATGTAAAAATTTCTTCCCCTATGCAGTTATCATATCACATTAAACATTTTCCATTGACACATCTTTGCCTATATACTGAAATTTGTGCTTTTGAAAGGCTAGGCAGTATAGAAATCATTTTTGTGGTATCTAACAGAAAAAAGGTTTGTATTGAAATCCATGTGCAATAAATTAAATAGTAAATGAACAAAAATATTTTTTTCTGTGATAGGTTACTTCTAACTTTGTATTGAAATCCATGTGCAATAAATTAAATAGTAAATGAACAAAAATTTTTTTCTGAAGGGGGTAGGAAGGGGGCACCAGAAAAATAGGGAACCAACACATGATGTACCCATCTCAATATGTTGTTAATATAAAAAAAAAAAAACAAGATAGTTATATAAGGGACCACTGCAATTATCCTGCCCCAGGTATACTTTCTACTCTTGCAGAAGACAGATTACTTTCTGGAAAAATTCTACATGCAAAGCTATAGTAGATGTAGAGATTCTGGCAAAATGAAAGAGAAAAATCTTGAAAACAATAAGGAAAGGTGAGGCTGTCCAGCTCTCCCCCACCACGTGTTTCATAGAATCCTGGGAATAAGGCTTATTTTGTAGTAACAAGGGCATCTTGGATTCCCTCTTAGCGGGACAAGTATGGCCAAGAGTTCCTATGGAGATGTAAAGACAATGACAGCCGAGATGATGAGCAGGCGCTCAGATGACAGAGTGCCAGATGGGAAGAGAACATCTCATCCTCTACCTTTCTTGAGATACTGTGAGAGACCCCCCCCTCTGGAAATATGGGTCATGATGTCAGTGGGATGGGGGTGGGTATAAAGCAGAAGAAATAGAAATTATCTGAGTGTTTGAGTACTTAATCTCCAGCTGGTGTTTTAGAAGGTTGTGGAACCTTTAGGAAGTAGATGCTTGCTAGAATAAGTGTGTCACCGTGGGACCTTGTGTTGTCATAGCCTGGTCTCACTTGCTGTCCTCTCTTTCTCTACTTCCTTCTTGCTGAGGTGGTGATGTGACACAGGCTTCCAGCTCCTGCCATTTTTTCTCCCCACTACGATGTGCTCTGCCTTCTGGAACTGAGACACTTAGGGGCTAGATGATTTCCTTGGCTAGGAAGACAGAGAAAAAAAAGGCCCTTGACAGGTGGCTATATTCTAGTGTACCTATGTCGAAGATAGTGCAGAGGCTGGTTCACTTCCTACTTCTTCTTTGCTGCAGAAGTGAATTTTCCAGCCAGCCCACGAGCTTGCTTGGCAGGTTTTCTGAGACCTGCACAGTGGTGGATGCACTGTGGACCAATCAGGGCCTTTGTCAACCAATCATGGGCTCCAGATGGGGAATGCTTCTGTCATTCAATAAAAGCTCAGCTCCCACTAGTGCAGTGGCCCTCCAGTTCTGGAATCGCTTCCTCCATGTGGAGTCTGTGTTCTTTCTGGTTCCTTTCCTTTTACTTTAAAATTAACTTTGCTCATTTAAAACATTTCTTGCAGGCTGGAGAGATGGCTTAGCAGTTAAAATATTTGCCTGTGAAGCCTAAGGACCTAGGTTTGCCTGTCCAGCATGTAAGCCAGATGCACAGGGCGACACATGCATCTGGAGTTCGTTTGCAGTGGCTGGAGGCCCTGGCGTGCTCATTCTCTTTCTTACTCTCTGCCTGTCTCTGTATCTCTCTCTTCCTGCCAATTAGGGCTTTTTCCTAAAGTCAAAACTGCTCCCAGAGGTGGGATTTTCCACCCCAGGAGATAGTCACAGGCTCTCTAAAAGGAAGCCTGGCATAATAGAAAGAGCAGATGACCCACTCCCCAAGGCTTGTTTCCCTCCTCTGTTTTACAGAGATGGTGATCATGCCTGCCTCTCAGTACTTTTGTGAGAACTGTGCACAACTACCCCTCGGTGACACTCAGCACAGTACTCAGTACAGAATATGAGCCCAGCAAGCACTTGTCAATCTGCTGTGGAAGGGAAGCAGTACAATTTAAGAGTGCCCTCTGGTGCCATGACAAGTGAGCAAGATCATTTTCTCTCTTCCTCTTCCCCCACCTCTCTCTCTCCCATGTTCTCTCTCTCTTGTTCTCTCTCTCCTACTCTTTCTCTTTTTGCTCTCTCTCTCTCTCTCTCTCTCTCTAGGGTCTATCTCTGTAGCTATCTTTATGCCTCAGCTTTCTGAGTGCTAGTCACTGGGTGACATTAGCCTGGTAGTTTAGAATTTAAGACCAGGGCTTTCAAGTTTCCCACTCAGCTTCCTTTACTCTTTCCTTCCAGCAGCAGGACCAAAATTGCAGGATGGGAACAGAAAGGGAGCACTGACGGTGAAGGAGTTGGGATCCCAGCGAGACAGAAACGGGACTGAAGTGACCCTCTGCACTCTGCAGGGAGAGAGAGAAGAGCAATGGCCGCTGAGCACTGATACAGTTTGTCACACAGGGGAGGATCCTGGGAGACTATTTGCCTTTCTGTTCCCATTACCTGGAAGGGCTTCCTGGGTCCTTGGGGAGCCAAGTCAACTCATAGAGGTGATTCTAGACAGTTCCTTCTGTGGGAGGCCTCTGACACTGGGAGTCTCAGGCAAATGGTCAGTGTAGTGAAAGTGTCTTTCCCAGAGAAACAGGGTCTCCAGGGACTGAGGACCATAAAAACACTGTCCAGTTCCCAGCTGTGTTTATGTTGGCCTGGTTGGTGGAGGGCAGCCATTTAGGTAGCCAGTCCCCCCTGAGAGTCACAGGGCAAGGTTGCCCAATGAATAGGGCAGCTCCCATCCCACAGTAATTTCACATAGCCCCTGTACCTAAGCAGCAATCCATTTCTCCCAGAAATAAGAGAACCCAAATTTGTTTATTACTGGGAACAGAGATTTTTCTAGAGTATTTTCATTATTACTGGAGAAGATTTACACTCAATATATATTTACCACCAGATTTTACCAGCTTCACATCACATGTTTGGGATTCTGTCCAATAATAATCACCAACAGCTCTCCAAACACAAGCCCAAGTTCTGCAGAGTCTCAACTTCCTTTTATATCCTTTTGAAAAAATACTATATATTAATAGTATAAACTAATGAGTTTCATGATGACATTTTAACCACATATATAATATATTTGAATCTACTTCTTTTTATTTTTTGAGTATAAACTTGGTATGGACATATGTGCTGGTACCACCATTTCCCTCCTTCCTGCCCCATTTCTCTGAGGACCTTCAATGATAAACATTCAAGAATCATTTACATGTTTTCCATAGCCTGAAAAATTAAGAAAATACAAAAATAAACAATAGTAGGGAGTGGAGAGATGGCTTAGCAGTTAAGTGCTTGCCTGTGAAGCTAAGGACCCTGGTTCAAGGCTCGACTCCCCAGGTCCCACGTAAACCAGATGCACAAGGTGGTGCATGCATCTGGAGTTTGTTTTCAGTGGCTGAAGGCCCTGGTAAGCCCATTCTCCCTCTCTCTCTATAAAAATAAAACAAACAAACAAACAAAAAAAACCCAAACAATAGTAGACTCTAAAGTGGGTATCAGATACAGGATGAAATTTAATACTGAGTTTGCAATGACCTATAGGAAAAAAATCTACAAAGTACAATGAGGAGAAAGAACAGTTTTGGAAGTGAGAAACAGATGCATGAACAAGTTCTGTTTAAGCCGAGGTCAGATTCAGGCTGAGGGAAGTAAATGGAGAATAGCAGAGGCTTTGCACAGAGTCTTCATTGCATAGCATAGACTGTCTGCCCTCTGGATTCCCCTGAGACAAGAGCCAACGTGCCTCACTGTTGGGGATCAGATCTAGTGACCAAATATGAGGAACAATGAAACTGAAGCAGAGAAAAAAGGTAAAACAAAACTTCATTATATGGCTGTCACACGTGTCTGTGTGTCCTTCCCTCAGTCCTCTTCCAGCTCATCTCTGTTTGCTTTTGATACCACTTGTTAACTGATTGAGCCGCTGGAGCACCATCATTATGGAGTTTTCAAAGTTTTGGATTTTTGTGTGTATTTGTTCTTTGCCTCCATTGTCCCGAGTCTCTTCTTGTGCCCTCTCTCAACATAGCCTGCTTTCACACTGCAACTTTACTTTTGTCCTTTCCTCCTCTTGTCATCAAGTGAGAGCGAGTGAGAGAGAGCACGGAGAGAGACAGAGAGAGAGAGAGAGAGAGAGGCAGGGAGAGGGAGAAAGAAAATGATCTTGCTCGCTTGTCATGGCTCAAAGGGCACTCTTAAATTGTACTGCTTCCCTTCTACAGCAGATTGACAAGTGCTTGCTGGGCTCATATTCTGTGATGAGTACTGTGCTGAGTGTCACCGAGGGGTAGTTGCGCACAGTTCTCACAAAAGTACTGAGAGGCAGGCATGATCACCATCTCTGTAAAACAGAGGAGGGAAACAAGCCTTGGGGAGTGGGTCATCTGCTCTTTCTATTATGCCAGGCTTCCTTTTAGAGAGCCTGTGACTATCTCCTGGGGTGGAAAATCCCACCTCTGGGAGCAGTTTTGAACTTGGGAAAAAGCCCTAATAGGCAGGAAGAGGGGTAGGAGAAAATGGTGAGAAGTGTCACATTTAGCAAAGGCAGGTGTGGCGAAGTGAAGGGGCACGGCTTTCACGCAGGCCAAAGGGCAGTGTCCCCAGAGTTCTTTAGGACTGTCAGAAGCTTTTAAAAAAAATTTACTTTTATTAGATATGGACATACTTAGTATGTAACCAACACATGTTGATATCATCCTTTCCCTCCTCCCTGCCCTTTTCCAAAGAGGCTTTCCTCTGTTGAGGATGCAGGTCAACCCCATGGGCATTGTGGGTCATGCATCATGGGGGCACATCCAGGGAGAGGCAGTGTCTCTGTTCATAATGTCCCAACTTGTGGCTCTAACAATCTTTCTTTTTAAAAATTAATTAATTAGTTTATTTATTCATTAGAGACAGAGAGAGGGAGATAGAGAAAGAGAGAATGGGTGTGCCAGGGCTTCTAGCCACTGCAAACAAACTCCAGATGCTTGCACCACCATGTCCATCTGGCTTATGTGTGATCTGGAGGATCAAACCTGGTTCCTCAGGTTTTGCAGGCATGTGCTTTAACCACTAAAACATCTCTCCAGCCCTCTAACAATCTTTCTGCCCCCTCTTCCGCAAGATTCCCTGAGCCATGTTGGGTGCATTTTAAGTCTACTTCAGTGATGGGCACTTAGGAGTCTCTGGATCTCTGGTTTGATAGGTGTTGAGTGTCCTCAGTGTCTGTCTCCTTCACCCTTGTGCTGATAGCAGGTTCACCGAGAGAGAGCAGCACTCTTGCTCATTTCCCCAATTCCTCTGTGTTTCAGCTGGGGCTGGGTGAAACATGCTGGGTCATTTATCGCCCCAGGTCCAGCTCCCATCTGAAAAAGAGAAGTAGATTCTCCAATGGAGACTGAAGTCAACGCTGGTTAAATGGTGTAGACTCCCTTATAGCCCAAGATTAGTGGGAGCTTGGCAATGGAAAGCAAAATTGTTATCTGGATATGATTCTGACTTGTTTCCCACTTCCAGATATGGTTTCCTTTCACCGAGTGGCTCTGTTAGACAATCCAAGAGCAGCTCTTATGCACCAAGGCTGTGGGCCACTATTGCACATTGTGTGAACATCATGTCAGATTGTTTGCTTCTGAGTGAGTAGCTTAGACTTTGAGTTGCTTGAACAGATGTTGGCCACTTTCCCCTGCTAGGTCATGTAGCGCCTTCCAGCATTAGATGGGCTAATTGTCTGGGGACTGGCTTTCTTCTGGATTCCAACCAGGTTTCTGCATGGTCTGTGCCAACAGTTTATGGTGTCTTCAGCAGTAGGGTCTTACCATTAACCTCTGGTGGGTTATCAAATGCTCTGACAGAAGTCTGTCTTGTTTGTTTTGGGACATTTTGTAGATCTCTCTCTGATCAACAGCTTCTTGTGGGTGTTAAAAGTATCCTGGTACAGGGAATTACAGGCCAGCACCAAGAGAAAAGAAAAAAAAAAAAAAAAAAAAGAGAAACAGGAGAAATTTAAGGTTAGGTTTCATCTCACCCTCTCCAGGGCCCCCTAAGGTGCTCCCCCTAAGGTCCTGTTGAGGGTTCAACCTTTTAGTCTAACTTCCAGGATATAGGGTTCTATGGTACCAGTTTAATTTGGGTTTAGTTTTATGTCCCCCTTCCCACAAGCCCTACCATCCCCATTGTCTCAAGATGCTGTTTAGGTATATCAGCAACTTGGGCTGATCCAGGTTAGGAACCACAGATGAGTGAGACCATAAGACAGTTGTCTTTCTGTGATTGTGTGAGTTCTCTTAGTATGATCTGTTCCAAGTTGGACCATTTTTCTACATATTTCATTATATATATATATATATATATATATATATTTTTTTTTTTTTTTTACTGCTGAGTAGAATTCCATCATGTGGCTATACCACATCTTGGTTACCTGTTCATCCAATGATGGGCACCTGGATTGATTCCAGTTTTTAGCTATTATGAATTGAGCAGCTATAAACATGGTTGAGCAAATATCTCCGAACTGAGGTGTGGAGCTTTTAGGGTAAATTCCCAGTAAGGGAATAACAGGGTCTGTTGGTAACTCTATAGTCATCCTTTTCAGGAGTCTCCATATTGATTTCCACAGTGGTTGTACCAACTTATGTTCCCACCAACAGTGAATGAGGGTTCCTATTTCTCCATAGCCTCGCCAACATTTGTTTTCATTTGATTTTTTAATGTTTGGTATCTTTACTGGGGTAAGGTGTGATCTCATAGTTGTTTTAATTTGCATTTTCCTAATGGTTAGGGATGTTGAACATTTTCTTAAGTGTGTGTTTGCCATTTGTAATTCTTCCTCTAAGAACTCCCTACTCAGTTCTCTACCCTACTTTTTGCGTGGGTTGTTTGATTTTTTTTTATTGTTTAGTTTTTTTTGAGTTCTTTGCAGATTCTAGATATTAGGCTTCTGTCAGTGGACTAGTTGGTGAAGATTATCTCCTATTCATTGGGTAATCTATTGGCTCTGCTTATGGTATGTTTGTCTGTGCAAAAGCTTTTCAGCTTCATGAAATCCTATTGGTTGAGTGCTTGTTTAATTTCCTGGGCTACTGGGGTTTTGTTCAGGAAGTCTTAAGAAAACATCATTTTTGAAATGTGGCAGGAATTTAGAGATTATCTGATTCAATCACAGCGTCACATTAGTCCGAGGAGTGTGGGTGTGAATTAGGTAAAGTAACCCCCAAGCTGGAAATACAGTTCGGTGCTCCCAATCCCATTACAAGCCTGCGTCCACCCCTCAGTGTGAGGCCCAACAGGGTATAGACTTGTATCTCTTCCTATGTTCTCTCTGAGCCTCCTCTAGACAAAACATAATAAGGGATAAAGAGTACATAGCTTTTAAACTAAATTTAAATTTAATTTAATTTTTTTTTTGAGATAGTCTTATGTAGCCAAGCTGGCCTCAAACTCATTATTTAGCTAAAGATGACCTTGAACTCCTTCCTCCTGCCTCTATCTCTCCAGTCCTGGGAATAGAAATGTGTATCACCATGCAGGATTGATTGAGTACATATATCTTCAAAATAACTCAGAAGTCTATGATTGGCAATACTGTGGTGCATACTTAGGCATTTGCCAATATAGTAGATATTATGTTAAATTCTTTTACCATGAAATGAAAGCAGCAGCAGCATCAACAACAAGAAGAAAAACAACAAGAACAACAACAGTATTACCCAGTCCCCGTGGTTCAGATGAAAAGGCAGAGGTCTGAAGGGGGAAATGACGTGTCTAAGTTATAAATGCCCATGGCATCCTTCTTCTTTATTGAGGCTAGTCCAGGCCTGGTCCCCAAGTTCAGTACAGTGAAGTATAAAAATGCATGAAAGCAGAGGCTGGGGCATCAGGAAGACTTTATTTCAAGTCTTGATTCTGCCTTTTGCCACTGAGTCACTTTAAGAAGATTGTACAACACCTTTGTGCCTCAGTTTCTGCTCTGGAAAACGGTCCTTTCAAATATTTTGAAGATTAAATTAGGAAGCATTATTATGGTAGAGGATCAGAAGTGTGAGACCTCAATAAGTGATGCTTTTAAATAGAGAAAAACTCAAGTCATACAATTTCTCATACTTTTACTTCCTCTCCTTAACCCAGGTAGAACGGATGACCTATATACATCAAGTCACACCTTGGCCCACCTTTTAATTCATATGGAGGTGTGACAGACACTTTCATTCATTCCCTTTTCCCCCTCAAGCAGATATCTCTTTGAGCTTTTCTGCTTTAGGGCTTTCTTCAAAACACACATTGAAAGAATCAAGAAATTAACAATTTGGGGATGACCTTCAAAAATACAGGTTGATGGACAAACAGCTTCACTCACCCTTTGGCTAGTCAATTCCCCAAGGCATTTATGCAGGTTATGCTAAAGACCACCAGGGAAATACCTGTAGCTGCATAAAGCTAGATTTATTGACTTGTGTCAGCTCAGGACAAAAAAAAAAAAAAAAAAAAAAAAAAAAAAAAGGAATTATCAAGGGTTTCAAAAGGGGAGAGGGAAGTGTATTTATAGAGTTTGGGGGTTCTAGGGTTATTCATAGAATAGTTTTGGCAAATGCTGTTCAGGGGTTGTATTTTTAGAACATGTGAGTGCATGCAGCTAGTCAGACTGAAGAAGCTGCCATTACAAAATTTGGAGTTTAAAGAGATTGTGTTGCCTATTCAAGATTGGCCTGGTACAGCACAGCTAATTTCTTTTATGTTCTGCATGGTAACATTTTTCATGGGTTCTCTTTCTCACTTCTCCCTTCATAGTTTAGCTCTTTACAGGGATACTCTCTCTTCTCTGGAGCTTATGTCTCCGTGAGTCAGAAATCTTCAGAAACTGTGAATTAATGGGATAGTTGGATAGATAGATAGACAGACAGACAGAGGTAGAGATGGAGAAAGATTTATGCTAGGGAATTCGCTTGTTTAGTGGCTGATCACTTCAAAATCTGACGGTTGGGCAATTGGACTGGAGGTCCCAGAGAAAGTCAGCATCACCATTGAGCTCCTCAGGCAGTGTGTAATGCAGTGTTCCTTCCTGCCCAGGGGAGGACAGAATGTTCTGTTCAGCCCTCAGTGGATTGGGTAAACCCACACACAAGACAGAGGGCGGTCTGCTTTATTCAAAGTCTATTGATTTGGGCTGGAGAGATGGCTCAGTGGTTAAAGGCATTTGCTTGCAAAGCCTGATGACTGTGGTTCAATTCCTCAGTACCTGCATAAAGCCAGCTGTACAAAGTGGTGCATGCATCTGGAGTTTGTTTGCAGTAGCAGGAGGCCTGGAGCACCCATTTCGCTGGCCCTCCCTCCCTCCCTCTCTCTCCTCCTCCTCTTCTTCCCTCCCTCTCTACCTCTTCCTTCCTTCCCTTCCCCTGCTTGCTAATTTACACAGAAGGAACTACAAAGTTCACTTTTTTTTTTCCTGTATTTTTGCCTCACAAGTGAAGCCTATTATAAGATCATAGGTAGCAAAAAGGAGCTAGGAAAGTATGTACAAATGTGTACAATGATAGAAAATCTTGCTGTCACCAGTTGTATGCGAAGCTGTGATCCTTCATGATGGGATCTAAAGGCAGCAAAACCATGGCGCTGTTATGACCTTAGTAGTCCTACCAGTAATATTTTGTTACCTTGGATTAAATATTATTGTTTTGGAGCTATTTTAATAAAACCTTAATAATATCTTTTCTCTAACCCAATATATCCAAAATAAAATAATTTTGATACATCATTGATATAAAAGTGGCAATGAAATATTTTACCAGATTTTGGTGATTTTTTATTGTGTTAGATATGCATGACATGAGTCTTACCATTTTCAGCACTAGGTGTACAGTTCTGTGGAATCAAGAATGTTCACAACTTTCTATAGCTATCACCACTCCCTTTCCAGAATTCTTTCTTCATCCCACAGTGAAACTCTGAACCCACCAAGCTGTCATAAACCCAATTATTGTATTTATGTTCCAGCTTCTCATTGCAGCTTTTCACAACACAATGGGAATATTCCACCATGAAACAAGTTCATTCAATGTCTTTTATAGTCATTCAAGCCATACCTGCCAGGTCTCTGCATCGATGGAAAGTAGCCTGGGGAATGTCTCATCTCTCCAAACATTTGTTTATAGGATTTTATAAATACAAACAGTAGACATAGCAGTACCAAATTTAAGATACATTGTTTTATCTGATACCTAAGAAAACAATATCATGTGCTATATATTCAAAATACTTGACAGATACAGGACACAATATAAAAGAAGGCGTAATCTCAGAAACAGAGAGATAAGCGGACAAAAACGTTCTCCTCGAATCTGGAAAGAAGTGGACTATCCCACCATGAAGAGCAAGCTAATCTGTGTCTAGTTCAAATATGAGGACATCCGTGGTAGAAACAGAAAGATGGACAGGGACCGTGCAGGCAGAGGAAACAGTGACAGATGTCAAACAGGAAGCAATATAACATGGTAGGTAGTAAAGTATGTGTATTCAATTATCAAATTCAATTTTAAATCTTGGCACAGCACACAGCAGCAAGTCACCTTGGCAATGAAATCTTCCTTTATATCACATATAAAGGGGGCAAAAATGGTTCCTACCCTGCCAGATGGGAAAGATCACCAGAAGTCTGAAAAACACGTATAAAGCCTGGAACATTGTAAGCATACAAGTCAGATTCATAAGCATTTTAATTTAGAGCTTGGATAAGTTTCCAGAGAGTGAATAATAAATCAACAGTGTGGATTGTGGCAAGAACTGGCTAAATTGTCAGTTTTACTTTACACATTTTTAAAATCTGTTCTTGCCAGATGAACATTACCCGTACAAAAAAGGAGACAGCAACATCGGGAGTAATTTGAATATGTTTCATCCAAGAAACAGGCTAGTTTTTTTTTTTTTTTTTCAGATTAGTTTCAAGCATACACTTGTTTTACTTAAACATATTCCCTTTCATGTATGAGTCTTTAAGCCATACATTTTATTAATATGGACCGTTCAGCACAATAGTCCACGAAGTTAGATGGACCATTCTTCAGTTCACTGTCACACCCAGGGAAAACCACTAATGGGGCTTGTGGGTGAGGCAATGAATTCCATCAGACCAGTTAGGACTGGAGCAAGTGGAATTTGAGGGGTCACGTGCTTCCTCCCGCCTCGGGGTCCTTGTCACGGCCGATCTTGAGCATAGCCAGGACCCTAGTCCGGATCTGTTTGGTCTTGGCACCGTAAATGATGGGATTGATCACAGGAGGCAGCAGTAGGTAGACATCCCCCATGAGAACGTGCACGATGGGATCCAGGCTGTTGCCAAAGCGGTGCACCACCGACAGGCCAATGAGCGGCACGTAGAAAGCCAGCACCACGCCGATGTGTGACACACAGGTCCCGAAGGCCTTGGCTCGCTCCGACTTGGAAGGCAGTTGCAGAACTGTCCGTATAATCAGAACATAGGACAAGGAGATGAACAGGACGTCCACACCCATCACCAACAGTATGGCTGTTAGGCCGTAGACTACATTGGGCAGTGTGTCAGCGTAGGCCAATTTCATCACATCCTGGTGCACGCAGTAGGAGTGTGAGAGCACGTTGGAGTGGCAGAAGGCCAGCCGCTTGATGAGCCACGGAAGTGGGAAAAAGAAGAGAGACCCACGGATCACAGCCACCATGCCAATCTGCGCCGTGACGGTGTTGTTGAGAACCGCAGCGTGACGCAGTGGGTGGCAGATGGCCACGTAGCGGTCAAAGGCCATAGCCAGCAGGATGGTAGATTCAATGGCCGAGAGAGCATGGATAAAGAACATCTGGGCAAGACAGGCCTCAAAAGTGATCTCCCGGGAGTCGAACCAGAAGAGAGCCAGGATCTTGGGCATGGTGGACGTGGACAAGGCCAGGTCAATGGCTGCCAGCATGCAGAGGAAGAGGTACATGGGTGCGTGCAGGCTGCGTTCTGTCCTCACAATGAAGACCACGATGCAGTTTCCGAATAATGCCACCGCATACATTGAAAGCAAGGGGAAGCCGAACCAGAAATGGGCTGCTTCTAGTCCTGGGATACCGATCAGCACAAAGGTGGCATGTGTGGAGTTGCAGGAGCTCATAGCTGGTGGCCGACTAGGGAGGACTGGAGAGGGCAGTAAAGTCACAGCGGCAACCTGCTAGGACATGGAGCACAATTAGAGCCTGCTGGAACCTTGGGGAGCAAGTTCCCCTTAGCTCTCCCTTCCCGTTATTTCCTTTCATGAGCTAAAGGCCTTCTGTTCCAAGGGAAGGCATGTGACAGCACAAAATTCAGCTGCCAATCACTACTCTCAAGGGCCTTTTAAAAGTTCAACATACGGGTCTAGAGAGATATCTCAGTGGTTAAAGGTACTTTCTTGCAAAGCCTGTCAGCCCGGGTTCAAACATCCTGTACCCAGGTTAAGCTAGATGCACAAAGTGGTGCACACACATAGAGTTCATCTGCAGTGGCAAGAAGCCCTGGTGCACCCATTTTCTCTGTCTCTCTCTGCTTGCAAATAAATAGAAACATAAAAAATTTAAATATAGAACCTTGAGAGAGAAGTACTTATCCCAAAATGTAGCTTTTCCTCTTGCCTTGTAACTTCACTGTCTGGTTACTATACAGATGCACCTTTTTCATAAAAATTCCGATTGAATCTCCTTTCAGATAAAGATGTCTTTTTCCCTCCCTTCTTCCTTCTTTCTTTCCTCCCCCCCCATTTTTATTCTTTCCTTTCTCATTCCCCTATCTATCTTTCTCTTTCACATCCTTATTCAGAAGTGCTTCTTGTATGACCTGGTGTGCACTGTGTAGTACATGTGAGACACAATCCCTTGACCTCGCCAGAGCTTCTTAGGGTGGGAGATGAACAATTCACTTCTATATTATTGTGGTAAATGCTGGCATAAGGAACATATTTAATGCATGGGATAGAGAAAGGTGCACTCAGAGACTTCTCAGAAAAGATAATCTTTTTCTTTCAATCTTAAAACAAGCAGAAATATACAAGGAGGTAATAAAAAGTACAAAATACTGGGAATAAGACATTTTTAAAAATTTCAGGATCAGTTCTGAGGTTATCAAGGGGGAAGAGAAACATAACAGCAATAACAAAATAAATAAAAAGAAAAAAAGGCCAAAATAAAGGCACAAAGTCAATCTCATGAGGGGAAAAATGTGTCATCTGGGGTCATAAAATGAGTTACCAGTTCCCTCTGATAACCTCTTTACAGATGGAGATGTTGCTGGCCAGACTTAAGGCCTCCAGCAGATCATAGATGAGCTGCCAGGCGTGTTCCCCATGAAAGCGTGTTCCTCTCTTCTTGGACAGTGGCCACTTCCATGCCTAGAAGTCACCTCCAAGGCCACTCTCATTTCCTCCAAAGAGAGCTTGGGTTCAGCCATGAATTTTGGGCAAAGTATTATTGACTTTATAATGATATTCTGAGAGCTTTTCTTGATATCTATGCCAAAAATTCATATAAATACAGGCATGTATTTCTTTCTATTATCTGTCTGCCTGTCTGTCTGTCTGTATCTATCATCCATCTATCTATCTATCTATCTATCTATCTATCTATCTATCTATCTATCATCAGTCTATCTAATCTATCATCTATCAATCATCTATCTCTCTATTATCGTCTATCATCTATCTATCTATCTATCTATCCTCTATTGTCTATCTATTTATTATCTATCTATCATCATCTATCTGATCTTTTAACTTTATTTTCTTTTTCCATTTCTTCTTCCTTCCCTCTCTTCTCTCCTCTTTCTTTCTCTCCCTCCTTTCCTGTTCCCTCCTTCCTTTCTTTTTTTCTTTCACAAGTACTGCTTTGTTTTAACCCCTTACTCCACCCAAACATCTGGGCTCTGATACTCTGCTATGCTGCCTAATGTCCTGATATTTAGAACTAATTATCTCCAAGAGCTGACTTCGCTATGTGAAGCAGGAATTCTCACCCTTGTAAATAAACTCTACAGGTGATTTTGTTGATGGAGGATTCATAGCTTGGAGCTGCCCTTCAACTTGCCCTTAATGGAATGGATTTAGAGATCAGCAGTATTAAAATACAGTACAGAAAATGAGAACTACAAGACCTGAATTGTATTCTTCCTATCTTGGATAAGCAAGGATGAATAGATGAAGGGTTCAAAATCCCCATCTCTGACCTCTGTGTTCTCCATTCTTAGAACATGTGCAGATAAAGGTCATGGCTTCTTCTCCTTGTCAAATATCAATTTCCCATCAGCTATCAGAACATGAAAAGCATTTTTCCAAAGTAGACAATCACACTCTTAATCCAGATACAAGACAGCTTTTATCTTTAATCCTTATAATACCCATCTGTAAGTGCATCATAAATAGCTTATAGGAGGGATGCAGAAATCCAAGCAATTAACACTGCTTACTATGGGACAGAGTTAAGTAACTCTCCCTGGAGAGAGGCTATATCACTAGACTATTATGTCCAAGAGAAATGGGGGCCACTATGACAACAAGGCAGGCTGAAGGGACATCAAGAGGCACATGAAGACACCTTCATGTTTCAAGGTCTTCTGAACTGCTGACAGATACCACAAGGATCTGGCTCTTTCTTGACACACTCCTGCTTCCCAGAGATCATCTCTTCCACTTTGCTAGTTATAGAAGCACAAAGCTGTTTTTTAATTTTTTTGGGGGGTGGGGGAAAGTAAACTATTATTTTCAGGCAACATGACACTAAGAAATAATAAGAGAGCAAGGTTGTAGCATATAATATCAGTGTATGAAACAATAAAGAATCTGAAAACAATCAGATGTGGTCTTTTCCATTCATCATAGCATTGAACATAATATTGGATTTAACAAAACCAGTACAAAATTTGTATGCTGGAATCTACAAACTGTTACTGAGATGAATTAAGAAATTAATATATAACATATTTAAAAATGTGTAATGCTCCTGGGTTAGAACACAAAATATTGTTAATATTTAGATTAATGTTTTTACCCAAACTGATGTACAATGTATTAAGTAAAGGATTGAATCATGATATATTTGTTTAACATATTATGCAATTATATTTTGTTCTTATTCGAATCCCCTACTCCCCTTTTGCTGTATCCTTCCTTTCTCCAAATTATCTTTCCTTCCTCTTTCATATCACATATATTCCATTGCCTTTCTGTCCTCTCCTCTCATAGTCCCCTTTCTATTTCAACATGCATATGCATGTGCATAAGTACATATGCACACACACACACACACACACACACACAAAACCTAGATTTTGCATATGAGAAAAAACTTGAGATCTGGGTGTGGTGGTGCACGCCTTTAATCCCAACAATAAGAAGGCAGAGGTAGGAGGATCACCATGAGTTCAAGGCCACCCTGAGACTACATAGTGAATTCCAGGTCAGCCTGAGCTAGAATGAGACCCTACCTAAAAAAAAAAATGTTAGTTGTCTTTCTGAGTCTGGCTTATTTTGCTCAACATGATACTCTTCAGTTCCATCCACTTATAGCTGAACAAAGCTCCAATATATATATATATATATATATATATATATATATATATATATATATATATATATATATGTATGTATATATGCCATAATTTCTTCCTTTCGTCTGTTGATGGCTGTGTAGACTGGTTCCATTTCTTAATTTATTTATTTGAGAAAGAAAGGAGAGAGAGAGAGAGAGAGAGAGAAAGAGAGATAGAGAGAAAGAGAGAGAGAATGAATGTGCAGGAGTCTCCAGCCACTGCAAACAAATTCCAGATGCCTGTGCCACCCTATCCATCTGGCTTATGTGGGTACTGGTGAATTGAATCTGGGTCCTTAGGCTCTGCAGGCAAATGCCTTAATCGCTAAGCCATCTCTCCAGTCCATGGTTCTATTTCTTAACTATTGTGAAGCAACAAATCTTTTGGGCCATTTTCTCACCTCACAATGTCCCTGTCTTAGAAGATCTCATGTCTTCCTCCCACGTTGTAGCTTCCTGCTAAAAATGACTAGCTTCTACTTCTTTTTGGTGTTAGACGTGACTGCTGTATTCATTTTCACCTATCTTTCTGGACTGTCAGATAAGGCACTGAGCATTTCCCTAGTCCCTGAAGGCATGTGTGGGACACAAGGACTTTCTCCTGTCATGTAATCCAAATTGTTTGCGGGGCTTTCAAGGTCCTTTAGCGCGGATAGGAGTCTCAGGTTGCTAGATGCCAGGTGAGGAGCACTTACCTGAGAAGGATGCAGTCCTACTTAAGGAGAGCAGCCGAATCTGGCACTCTCTTTATGGAATAGATTTTTTATAATGTTGCTCAGATAGCTCAGGGAGCACGCTGTGGGAGTATGAGCTGAGGCTCCGGGGACATGGCAGACAGAGAAATAAAGTCTCTGTGTTCATGTGTGTGCCGTTCCCACAGGCTACCCACTTTTCCTGGCTAGGGAACAATCTCAAAGAGTCACTGTCTCTGTTACCATTCCCACAGTTAAACATATTCATTTTTCGACAGTGTATTCCCATTTTTCCAAGTTAATTTTCACAGCCAGCCACAGAGTTAGTGTTCCTTCCTTAGCCACTCTGCTAGATACAGTAGGAAAGATGGGTATGGTCCTTGAAGTCTTGAATTTTTACTTTTCTCCGCTTCTTTCTCAGCTTAAAAAAATACCTCCTGAGGCTATGTATTCACTCCCTATGCATCTGTGTCAGAGGTAAATGACAGATAAGAAGTATCTTTGGTTTAGGTCACATAATGATAATGTTGTTTGGAGAACCTCATATCCTATTTATTCATTCACATTCAACAAATATTTGTCAAAGGCCTGTAATGTTATAATAAAAATAGAAAAAAAAGCAATCATAGGGCAATGATCAGTGAGGCATAAAATAAACTAAATTAACATATAAACCAAATAAGAGGCTAGGATATTATAAGGGAAAACAATGAAGAGAAGAAAGAACATATGACTATCAGAGAGAGGCTATGGAAACTTTAGATGAAGTTGCATACTGGAGAAATTTGAGGAGAGGCCTGATGAAGTGAGGGATGAAAGACTGTTCCAGGAAGAAGAGGTGGAAATGGCAACTTTCCCACAAAGCGAATGTACCTAGTGGTGTAGAATAAGGAAGCCAGTGTGCCTGAGTAGAGAGAATAGGGGGAAATAGATGGATTCGAGGAAAGCTTTGGGGGCTGCGGTATTTGGTACCTTCCAGCATCTACAGTCAATGTAAGCCTTTTCACCAGGACTCTGAATGTGCTGAGGATCTGCTGGAGAGTTTTAAATAGAGCAGAGAAAGGCTCAGAGATGGAGTTGGACTCAGTTCTTAAAGACTACTCTTCTCTAGCTTCTCCTCGGGGCTTGTTTGCACAGACACATTATTGTCAGTCCTGATTTTCCTCTCATTGTTTCCTTTCAAGGACTTCATACTTCAAACCTTTAAGAGCTGACTTAAGTACCATTTTCTCCAGGCCGTGGTACCTCTAGGCCCTCTGACTTATGCCTCATTTCATATCTATGAGGGCAATTTTAATCTTGTGTCTTGCCCTGCCTCCCATCCTGTCTGAGTATGCCCCACAGATGAGTCCTACCTTGTGATTGTCACGTTGCTACAGAGATTAAAATGATTTAGTCCTTGCATCAGGGTGCTCAATGACACGCACACAGTCTTGAATTAGTATGGAAGAAAAGCAAGTAATTCTTATGAGAATTTGAGCATGGGCATTTATTTCATCGAGGGGTGGGTCCAAGAAGAGTGTAGAGAAATCATGACGCGAAGAAAGTGTTCTCTATGGAGGATTGTCAGCAGAGCATAAGTGCAACATGGAAAGGAAAGAGAAGTTTGAGAGGAAAACAGATGTGAGCTCATGATAGGCTGTGGCCAGAAGGGCTTCATCCTGTTAGAGCTGAGGAGACAGTGAATGGTTCTTAGCAGGGACAATGTAACCACACAGGTTTTAGATTGCATTTCTAGAAGCTGTGGCAAGGAGGCATTTCAGAGAGATAAAATTAGATGTGCTTATGAGTTTAGTTCTGAAAGATGGCACCTTAACATGGATATTTTCCTCATCTTACATCTAATTATTTAACTAATCTTGCGCAGCTTTCCTTCTCGGCATCTGTGAAAATTTCTATTGTTTCTGTTCAGCCATCTACAACTGTAGTGACACGACTGCTGATACTGCTTTGGTTTCTAGAAAATCTCTGACTTATTTTTGGAGAACCACCTTGTTCAGGGTGGGACATTTGTTTGTACCTTACCCATTCTCAGTGTCCCAATTACCTACTTTTAATTATGGAAATATAGATTTTCAGTGTTATATATTATGGCCGTCCGCAGGTTACTGTGTGGGAGTAAAGGGTTGAGGAAAGGCTGTAAAATGGTATGAACCTCAGCTTCTAGACATTGAAATTTCTTCTCATTCCCATTTTCACCTAGTATTTCCATCTTTTTTTTTTTTGCATCCCAAGTTATTCCTATTCTGTCTCTCCTTGCTTTCTACATGCCACACTTTGTGTAGTTTATAGGAATAAAGACACACACACACACAAAATCTTGTGTGTAAGCCTATATTAGCTGAACTTTCCCTATAAATAGAGACAGAAAACCCAGACAGAAACAGATTCCTTAAAGAAGAGTCCTTAAAGAAGCCCTATTTTATAATGGGGGAAATCTAACAGCCCTCACATGCATATAATAGCTTGGGTGTAGATGGTGCCAGGAATTCAAAACAAAGCAGGTAAGGATGAGGATGAATACAGCAGGAATTGCAGAAAAAGTATTATTGTTATGCTTACTATTTTGATATCATTGTGCTATTTAATATATTTTATTAGAGTTAATCAAGGGAGAGTAGAAGATGGAGCTGAGATTTCAAAGGAGAGTCAGACCCCTCAACAAGTTCCTACAGTCCCGGGAGGCACCCACAAGAGGATGCTGACTAGAAAGTGCTGAGATCTGCCTCATGCATGAAAATAATCATTCTAACTGCTGATGGGAAGCAGACTACAAAGCTCACATACATGAAGGAATATTCTGCACAAGGCTAGACACCAATGCCTTCAGATCCACGTTGAAGTCCGGCATCATGATGGCAGCAGTGGAGAGGCTGTCAATGGATGGATTGTGCATTTGCTGACAAGTTCCTAGAAGTTGCATAGGAGTGACAGCAAGGCAGCAGGGTTAACTCCAAATATGTTGTCTCAGCAGTTTGAAAAGCACAGTTTCTGAGTTAGGGAAGACTGTGAATGAGCATGGGTGGTAGGATCTGTGGACCATAAATAATAATTTGGGATTTGTTAGCATGACATTTAAGGTCATGTTGTTAGAAGACATGATCAGAAGTAGAAGCCTGATATAGAAAAAAAAAAAAAATCCAGAGAACAAAATTCTGGAATATTCTAATACATGGAATGAAAGTTGGCAATAATGAAGACTTTAACTCCTCTTGTTAAATATGCTGATGGCTTAGACATAATCATTAACAAATATCCATCCAGGACTATAGTAACAAGTACGATAAAGCTATGAATGGTGTTTTCTGTTTTCTTTTTTTTTTTCCTGAACCAACTATAAGGTACAATTTAACTGAGTGATATCAACATACCATTGAAATAAGGGCTTTACAAACTTGAGAATTAATAGAAACATACAAGGTAACAACCAACTTTCTGAACTAAGATGCTACAACAGACATATGTCACAAATTAGACAGTTTTAAAGAAAATTACACCGATTACAATTCATATGCAATCGTAAGCTTCTCCTGGTCCAGAAATTGATGGAGGGTTGGAAGAAATCCTGGAATATCCTTGAGTCAATAAGATCATTGGGTAAGATTTATTTACGAGGTTTGAAGATTTTTCTTTCCTAAATTGGTTAAAAAATTTCTAGAGGACAGAGTGCATTTTATAATAATTTCATTTATATTTTTAATGCTTTATGCCATACAGGACAAATTATATGGATATATATATTTGCTAGCAAGTTAGGTGTGTGTGTGTGTGTGTGTGTGTGTGTGTGTGTGTGTGTGATGGGGTAGGGTTGTATTACTATACCACTTAGCAATTGTTTAAGGAAGCTTCTCAACATTTTATACCCCCTTTTCTTTATATTTTATTTATTTATTTATTTGATAAGGAGAGAGGAAGAGGCAGAGAGAAAGAGAGAATGGGCACACCAGGGCCTCCAGCCATTGAAATGAACTCCAGATGCAGGTGCCCCTTGTGCATCTGGCTTATGTGGGTTCCAGGGAATTGAACTGGCATCCTTAGGCTTCACAGGCAAACACCTTAACCACTAAGCCATCTCTCTAGCCCCCCTTTTCTTATTAGCAATAGAAGCATGTACCCTGCAATATTGTTTGGATCTAATTGTTTGGATGCTAGCTCGTACAGAATATTCTTAAATCTATAATTTGTTAAAGGAAATAATCAACATTAAATTATTCTTATAATTAGAAAATACTACTTGACTTTTCACAAACTAATGACATAGTAAGCAATTTGAATGCAATTATAAGTGTGATGAAGTAGTTGAGGTATTAATCAGGCTATTGGCAGGGACAGAAAGAAACACCAGTTTGGAATAAGCAGTGGAGGAGAGGAGAAAAATGTAGACTTAAGGTTGTACACACTGTTCACTCTATCCATTTGTATACCTCTGTCTCCTCATTTGTAAAATAAAGGGGTTAGAACAGCTGCCATTCTGTGGGTATTTTGGCTTTAATTGACAACACGAAGTAGACCATCTTGACAGAATCGACTAGCTCTAGAATTCTATGATGCTATATTTCCTTAGAATGGAGAATTTTAATCACAGCTTTACGTATCTGCTTGGTCTTCACACTGTAGATGATGGGATTCATGACAGGAGGGATCATCAGGTAGGTGTTAGCAATCATGGTATGGACATAGGGTGGAGCTCGTTTTCCAAATCTGTGAACAAAGGACAGACTGATCAATGGGATATAGAATATAGCCACAGCCCCAATGTGGGAGATGCACGTGCTGAAAGCTTTCTTCCTTTCTTCTCGGGAAGCGATGCCGAGGACAGTCCTGATGATCAGAACATAGGAAAGGAGAATGAGGACCGAGTCCAGGCCAACAGTAGAAATCATGGCAGTCAGCCCCACGGCACTGTTGATCCTGGTGTCTGTGCACAAGAGCTTCATGACATCAGGGTGGTAGCAGTAGGAATGGTGGAGCACGTGACTACGGCAGAAGGAGAGTCTTTTAAGAAGGGAAACCATAGGCGTTAGCATTAGGGTCCCCCTGATGACAATTGCCACTCCAATTCGAGCTATTCTGGAGTCAGTTAAAACAGTGGCATACCTGAGGGGATGTGAGATAGCCACATAGCGATCAAATGCCATCGCCAACAGCACTGAGGATTCCATGACGGTGAAGAGTTTAATAAAGAACATCTGTGACAAGCAGGCATTGAAGCTGATCTCTCTGGCATTGAACCAGAATATGCCCAGCATGGTGACCAGAGTGGAGATGGACAGCCCCAGGTCAGTGGTGGACAGCATGGAGAGGAAATAATACATGGGTTCGTGGAGGCTGGGCTGAGAGATAATGGCGAATAGAATGAGGCTGTTTCCTGAGAGGGCCAGTGCATAGAGAAAGCAGAAGGGAATGGAGATCCAGGTGTGGAAGGCCTCCAGCCCGGGAACACCACTGAGCAGGAAAATGATGGGAGAACCTGTGATATTCTGGAAAGTTGACATGATGGAGTCAAAGTATAGAATAAGCCTGAAATAAAATTCCACATTTTTGTGCATTATTCTTATTAAAAATCATTTATTCAACAATATTGACCAGAATGAATGTCTATATTATATATGGGAATATGAATGGATCACTGAAATTGATAAAAAATTCCTAACATTTCAACTAGTGTAGTAGTATTTCTTTAAAAAAATTTTCTTAGCCCACAAATTTTCTTTTCTGGGAAGCTTTGCTGTTAGATATGTTTATGCCATGTGACTTCTGTTCAATCTTCTCACTGTATATGTATATGTATATGTATATGTACATGTACATGTACATGTACATGTACATGTTACAGATGCCACAAGGTACTGCCTTTGACCTGATACAATGTGCTATCATGTGCAGCTATATCTGTGCTTTCAATTTGCTTAAAGATGAGTTCTCCAAAACAGGTTTTTATCCTCATTTGTGAAAATGTACTTCTTAGGATATTCTTATGAAATATTACTGTCTTCCTTTGGAGGGAAAGATGTGATTTTACTGAAAATATCACATTTCTTTTTTTTTTTTTTTTCATTGAGTAGAAAATCGCAGACTAAGCATATGGGTATGTGTGTGTTGGAAATGGGGGTCTGAGAAAAAACAGAGATTAGCGTTGTGGCTGTAGAGGGTCCAGTGAGAAGTAGCTAATTTTAGGACAGGTTCTTCAGTGGAAAAGAAGGTACTAAGAGGTAGACACAAGCTACAAAGGGGATGGAGGAAAACCTAATGTTCCCAGACGAGACACATTTACCCATGTACGTTCACCCATCTAAAGGTTTACCTAAGGCAACATTATTTAAAACAAGTGTGAAAATTTTAATTGGAATTATCAGAAAATTATTGGAAAAAAAGAAGTAAGTTATTTGAGTTGACCAGAGTGTAATGTTTACAGTGATGAATGTCCTTTGAGAAGTGACAAAGTTCATGTTAGAATGTATGATCAGATATCATCATGAGAATAGTTAATGATCAATAGTAACGTATTATATAACTCAAAAAGCTGTAGAGCATATATTTTTTAGAAATTTATTTTATTTACTTATTAGAGAGAGAGAGAGAGAAAATGTGCACACCGGGGCCTCCAGCCACTGCAAATGAACTCCAGATGCATATGCCACCTTGTGCATCTGGCTTACGTGAGTCCTGGGGAATTGAACCTTGAACCGGGGTCCTTAGGCTTCATAGGCAAGCGATTAACCACGAAGCCATCTCTCCAGCCCTGTAGAGCGTATTTTAACTGTTGTCACCTCACAAGAGTCATAAAAATTTTGAAATTATAGAGACACCAATTAGCTGCATTTGATAATTCTGCAATCTATGCATTCATGGAAACACTGCATTGTAACTCATAGATATATAAGTAATTTTAAAAACTAAACCAGAATTTTTAAACATCAAAAAGAGCAAAAGGGAAGAAGTGAATTATTAGGAAGTAAACGTTCAACAGGTTTGGAGAATTTAGTGAAGGCTTTATAGGAAAAGCAAGGGAATATTCCTGTGTATTATCTAAGATGTGATGAAGGATTCCAAGACTTTCCCAATGCCATGTATAAGACTGTTGTGCAAGATTTCTTTTGTGACAGCTTCTTTTGACATTCCCTTTCACTCTCAGGGACGTTTATTGAGAAACTGCCTTTGGCATAGCACTATGTTAGAAGCTGATGGATATCAGAAAATCTTCCCTTAAAGAGTCTCCAATTAAGCAAGGGAGATAGAGCAGTACTGATTTTCAGTAACTTTAACTGTGTGTAATAATAAATAATGAAAATCATTATGGAATGCAAAAGAGCAATTTGTATGTCTACTAATTCTGGGAATCATGGTATATATTTCACATGCAGTGACTGAGTTGCCATTTTTTTTTTTTTTTGGTTTCTCAAGGTAGGGTCTCGCTCTAGCCCAGGCTGACCTGGAACTCACTATGTAGTTTAAAGGTGGCCTTGAACTCTTGGTGATCCTCCTACCTCTTTCTCTCGAGTGTTGGGATTAAAGGTGTGCCACCATGCCTGGCTTGAGTTGCCATTTTTGCCATTGTGTTTTATGAAATTTTTGAGATGGCTTTAAAAAATTAAACTATTAAACCTGAATGATTTCTCTTTTATTCTAACTTCTTCATGGCTTCCTTGTCAATTTATTCATGGCCTATTCTCATTGCAATTTATTCCTCCTCTTTCTGGTAGCGAGATTGCAAACCAAGCCATAGAATATAGTTTGGCCTGTTCTGCACCTGTCCCAGAAGAAAACTCAGATCTTTTCCTCACCAGTTAAGCCAGTCATCACGAGCTCCTTCCATTCATCAATGCCGGGTCTAGGGAGAGAACTGTACATTTCTTTTCATAGTCATTCACTGCTTAAGCTATTGAACATCCTCTACAAACAGTTTAGTTCAATAGAAAATACATACTGGAGACTCACAGGGGTTTATGTGCTAGCCCCTAAGGCTTGAAGCAAGTAAAATAGTGGTTTTGTGCCTAAGGAAACCAGGGATGTTGTTAGGGCCTGCAGATCCCATATCCAAAAGCCCAGAAGCATTCTCTTTAACAAGTCTAGTGACTTACTAATCATGAAAATTGATGACTTTTGAACATGGAATGCATATCAGACACATTATAGGCACAGTGTATATCAGAGGGTCAGACAAAGAAATTAATATTATTTGTAGAGGCCACAAAGATAATATATGTTTAAGAGATAGGATAGAGAAAGTTCAGACTGTCAGATACTGAGTTGATGAGAGCACGAATGTGTCCGTGGAAGTGTCAAGAGGAAGTGAGTCCCACAAAGCTGGACAAAATGGATAATTATCACTAACGTCTTGTTGGGTGGGTATGAGTTTACAAGGGTGAAAAAACAGGATTAAGGACATAGATAATATGAGCAATGAATGACATGAATGACGGATACCCACAAGCAAGATCACATAACGGGTCCTTAAGTCTAAGGCTGGGTGCTGTGGGAGTTGAAGCTGGAAACTTAGCAGACAAGTCATAAAAACCCTGAATTTCTTGGAAGGATTATGAACTTAGACTTCAGAGCATCAGGATCCAGGCATTTCCAAATATTTTTCTGAATAAGTAAACAAATCATTTTTCCATTTCTTCTAATTTAACTCCAACGAAATTCCTTTCCTTCTTTAGTATTTTGTTGGGTACTATTGGTTCCTTTCCTGCAGTCTGCAACACTCACATTTCCGCCTAACTCAATAATGAAAGCTTTCCACACTTCAATGTAAGTATTTTCAACACATTCAATTCACCTTGGACATATTGAACAGCTGTCATTATTGGCCTCAGCGCTTGGATAATAAAGGACAGGTCATAAACCTTGTTTCTCCTTCACTTTCCCACTGTACTTTTCATAATGACAAAAGAAAAAAAGTAAACCTTTGAAAAACAATTTGCTTTTGTTTATTCTACTTTCACCATTGGTAACAAATGGGATATATATATATTTTTTGCCTCAGGAAGTCCTATAACTGATATCACTAATAATGATCTTCCAAATACTCAGTTTAAAAGTTTAAGATTTGTCTTCCTTTCCCTCACCTCAAATTTTACTACCTCTTCCTTGATACTCTTCCCTTCAGTAGCTTCAATGATTGCTACTGCGTGACCATTTCTTCCCTGTTCCGACATTGCTCTCTAACTTGACAAATTGTGGTCCTGTAGAAGCCCCCCCCCCCCGCTTCTTACTCTCCAAGTCCTCTCCTGGGGATGCTCTAGCTATTGTGATACTTTAAACAGCACTTATATTAGTATGACACGCAAGGCTGCACGATGACCAAGGCATCTCTTGAGTTGTCTGCTTCAGCACTTAGCAGGATGGCAGATGGCTTAACCATGAAGACAACAGTGAAATAGAAACAGCAAGGTGGTCCAATGTGCAGTTTAGAGAAATCCTAGCAGCAGTTTGGAGAACAAGCCAAAGTTCTCTGCTTCAGCTGATAGTAGAAGGTGAATAAAATGCCTCTCTCTGAGGGTCATTTCCACCTCATCCCTCAGACACTCAGTATGGGTCAGACATAACTCGTTCCTTGCTGCCACGCCACACCTGACTTTTCCTCACTTGTTGCTTTCTTCAGCCAATTGCACCAAGCTCTGGTGATCATCCACATAGAATTCACGCACCCTCTCCCCCATTCCATACATATCTTCATCTTTTTTTTTAATTGGTTCTACTTCTGAAATATCAAAAAAACAGAGCCACAGGCTGTGGCAGTAGGCAAACTGCTTCTGAGCTTCCAGGAAGTACTTGAACTTGTATGTTATCATATGCTTGCATGGGAGAATAATGGGGGGTATTCAATTTATCCAAATTACTCTGTTTTTTCTTTTTCTGAGGTAGGGTCTCACTTTAGCTCAGGCTGACCTGAAATTCACTATGTAGTCTCAGGGTAGCCTTGAACTCATGGCAATTCTCCTACCTCTGCCTCCCGAGTGCTGGGATTAAAGGCGTGCGCCACCATGCTCGGCTTCTGTGTTTTTTAAAGACATGCTCTCTTGAGTATTTGGAAGGCAATGCCCCTTTTCCCAGTGAGATGTTAGTAGGTGTTGCCTCTGCCTGTCTTTAGCTGCTGATTGAGAGCATATGGCATCATCAATATTTCCCAAGCCATTATTGACAGTCTATGGTGTGTGACTGACCTGGGCTTGGATCCATGCACAAACACTAGTTTGGAGGCTGTGTGAAGACAAAAAAGGATTCATTGTGATAGATGGTGTCTGTCAGACACTCGATCTGCAAGAGGTATTGTGCTAAGTGCTTTATTAATGCTCTATATTTTAATTCTTATTATAACAGGACGTGTCAGGTATTATTAGAGTCACATTAATCTTACTTTTACAATAAGGAAAGTAACAGAAATATGTTCAGGATTACACATAGCTGGCAAGTGTCATAGCCTAGATTATGAAACCAGATCTTTTTAATTTCAATGTTTATGCTTTCAAAAGCATTTCAAACATTCCTTTAATTCAATTTTCTCATCTACAAGATTTGATATGAATTGTAGTTAGTATAGCTCTGACATGCTGAAGGTGTTAAAATTGGTATGTTTTAATTTATATTATTTCAAACAAGATTTTATTTATTTATTTATTTTTGATAAGGCTGGGCTTATAGTTGAGGGAGGATGGCCTTGAACTCTTGATCACTTGCCTCTACCTCCCAAATGGTGAGATTATAGGTATGCACTGCTAAATCTGGCTATAAATTTGTATTTTTAGTAAAGTAATTGAATTTACAAATGCGATTCACTGATCAAATTAAACCATTTGACTAAGAACAAGTTACCCAATGCCTGCCAGGCAGGACAAAATACCAAGTTGTGTAGCTTTCCCAGGAAAAAGTAATTCAAATGCTCCCACCCTCTTCAGCCCCTGTCCCGCTATCTTGTCTAATTCTGTACACCCTTATGAAATCCCATAAGACACCACAGGTCATTCAGGCATTTCACTAACAAACAGCTTTACTTACAGAGCCCATACAGCACTTATGCAGTTCCTCTCAGGCTAACTCGGAAGGTTGGAGGAGGCTTCAGATGCCAGGAGAGGGCTGAGCTTACAGTGAGACTTATCCAGTGTGGTTAGAGATAAGCACAGAGCTGGGAGACCAGTTTCTGATGGCAGTGCTAATTCTCTGTGTCTCCAGGGTGTGGAGGTTCCCAGAGGACTTCTGTTGCCTGATACAGTCTTTTTATATCTGTCTGAGTATACGATTATTTATTGTGGCTACATGCTTTATGGGCTGATGTAACTTTTTTTTTTGTCCTTCTGCTATTTCTTTCACTGAAGAGTTTTTAAAAATGGCTTCATTGAGATATAGTTTGCATGCTGTGAAATCCATCCATTTAGAATGTATAATTCAATAGTTTTTAGAAAATCACAGAATTGTGCAGTGGTCATCATCAGAATCTAATTTGGGGAGATTTTCACCACCTGACCTCATAACCTCATAACCATTAGCAGGCCATTTGATGTGCATTAAGAAATGGAATATTTTATCAAATTGCTTAAGGACATCTATTATAAGTGTGGGTTCCACCTACTCTGTACCTCCTTAGCATCTGTTGTTAGTTACAGTGTTATTGCTTCTCTAGCTTACTTGTAATTTTTGCCACAGCAACAACTTAAAACGAATAAAACAATTTATTCACCCATACATGTACCTGGTAAGTATTTCATAAGGGCATCCTATATTCCAAATGTCCTGTAAATGTTCGATATTAAAGATCAAAGAAAAATACAATGTAGATCTTATTGTACAGCGACTTAGATCAGAAGACAGGTGGGACAACCATCACATATCAAAGTTGTACAGCAAGTAAAAAAAAAAAATCTCAGTCCACAATTTAGGTGTACAGAAAAATATTATGTTGTTTGCTTTTATATGATTTTAACCTATTTTCTATTTTGATCTTCTAACCCAATAGTTGGGTCAATTTTGAGGACTTTGGTTTCTCATGATTGTGTTTCAATTGTGTTAAGGCGTTGCAGATGAGGCGTTTGGCCAGTGACACCATCGGAAATGAAATGACCCCTGTGCTTTCTGATCTTTAGTCGCTGGTACTCATTGCCTGAGTACACACATTCCTTACGGTCTCTTTCAATGCTCAGAGAATCCCACCATTTCTAGACTCCTCTTGGTCTTTTGGGTCTTTGGGTCATCTTTGATTTGTTTCTCATAAATACATCTAACCCACTCACAAATAATGCCAATCTTCTCAAACATACAAACAATACTTGACTATTCCTTACCATTTACCAAGTTTACTAAGTCACAATGTTCTCTCAGAGTAATTATAGTACTTTCCTTACAATCCCCTGCCTTCCCCTGCCTCCCACCATGTCTTTTCTCCACAAAAAATGTCCTGACCTGAGATACTTTATTTTCCATAAGGTTACAAGATAATAAGATAATAATACAAATGATAATATTTCATTGGCATTCTACATCTAGTACTATGCCAAGGGTCTGTGGTCAGCAGAATAGTGTCCCCAAAAGTTCACATTCCTAATGCTTAGAACCTGTAAATATGACCAGAAGGACTTTGCCTACATGATTAAAGGTAAGGACTTTGAGATGGAGAGATTAGCTGGCTTTTCTGTGTTGGTCCAGTCTACTCACATGTGTCCTTCAAAATGGAGAATTGAAGAGATGGCAGTGTACAAAGGACTTGAACAAGTGTCTCTGGCTCTGGAAATCACCAAAAGACACCATAATCCAAGGACCGTGGAACACTTTCAAGAAGAACAGGGAATTAACTTGTTACATACTTTCTATGGAAAGATGCTTGCTGTCTTCCTGATGTTAATCTCAGTGAGACTGTTGTGAACTTGTAACCTATATAATTCTAAGCCAG
The DNA here is from genome assembly GCA_036365145.1 of Orientallactaga sibirica. Classification (NCBI taxonomy): domain Eukaryota; kingdom Metazoa; phylum Chordata; class Mammalia; order Rodentia; family Dipodidae; genus Orientallactaga; species Orientallactaga sibirica. Next base: position 1,796,541 of record JAEOAD010001511.1, on the reverse strand, counting down.
TAAATTTTGTAGAAAAATTCATTAGTTTGTTTGATGCAGTTTCCAAACATTAAACAGTATAAGTGACCTACTTAGGCGTCTTAGTTGTGAGTAGTGTGACCAGAATTCAAACCCAAGACTATTTCACAGCATTTTAGTTTTCAAAACTGATCATTTAAAGTCTTCATGTGTCTGTCAATCAACTGCTACTTCCAACTCACATAATGTATGCACACTCAGCAGCATGTTCATGTGTGTCTGGACTTGATTCAATGCTAACAGTTTGTCACTTATACAAGATTATAGTTTTATATTGTTTTACATTGTGTTTCTTTATAGGGAGATTTTCGGGAGCTTTGTAATCATTTTCTCTACCAAATTGTAGGGCTCCGACTCCTTCTCCATCAGTCTCAGAAAGTACTTTGGGAATAGTCACATTTATTTTTTCCCATGGCTGAAAGGTTACTCATCTCTCAGAGCAATAGAACTTCTGCAGTGGTAGCTAAATTCTGCTTTGGATCTCAGTATATGCATGTGGCTCTGGCGTACATATGATCAAAGGACTCACCTACATTGGTACACCTACCTCAAAATGTAGTCTTTCTCATTTTCTGCGTTAATTTCATATCAGTTTAGAAAAAACTACCACTTGTAATTTTATTAAGCACAAATTTCCTCAGTAAAACTACATGAAAATATGTTTTATTAATACATCAGCATTAATGGCATTGAATCTGGGAAAAATATATATGTATATATATGTATATACATATATATGTATATCATATATATACACTATATATATATATATATATATATATATATATGTACATATACATATACACATACACATACATACATACATATATGTATGTATAGCAGTCTGCAATGTCACTGGACTTGATATTAATGTTTCCTCAATTTGGTAACCCATGTCAGAAGGTCAGAGTTGCACACAAGAAAAATGTGCTGTAGAGACTTGAAATATATCTTACTTATTTAGTGTCAACATTTTATTGCAGTAAACATAGTAAAATATTCTTGCCTATCAAATCAGCAAATGTTTTTTAAAACTTATAATGCCTAGTATTATGTTGCTGTGTTACAGTGGGCTAAGCATTGTTTTACAATGTTTACATAAATTTTATGGACGTGGAATTTTACAGTATGATTGTTTTAAAATGTCCATGATATTCCATTTCAGAAATTTTACTGAAAGGAAAATATTAAAGATACAGAATATATTTTATAAAGAGGAACATTGACTGCAGTATTATTTATAGTAGTCAAAAATAGTTAAAAATTCTCTATGATACAAAATATAAGAACTCTTTATAGCCAGTACTGGGATGTTATGTTACCTTTAAAATTTATGCATGTAACCATGCATGTTGTGGATCAGGATATAAGGAGTAGGTTTCAAGGCTGAGACTCTTCAGGAAGAAATAGTTTGATATATGATCTAAATGCCTGAAGAAAAACAGGTAATCTAGAATTATTGTATTCAAATTATAGAAATATAACTACAGCAAAAATGGATCTATTTAGATCACTGTTGACAAAAACTTGTGCTGGCCTTACAATATCCGCTGGCTTCCATGGTCTGAGAAAAGCATAACTCACCTCTTTTCCTGGATTTAGCCATACTCACTTATTAGCAATTTTTTTCTACTCTGTTGGTTTGGTCAATACTGGCTTCAATTTTAGTATATATAAAAAATGCAGCTCAGTCTTCTTTTTCCTATGGACTCCTGGTGAGCATTCCTCATATTCCTGATCATTCCATTCCTCTCTGTTTTCATCAAGTCTTGTACATGCTTCTAGCAAAGAATTTTTTTATTCATTTATCATTACAAGAATACTGTATTAGTCTTGGGGTTGTAGCTCAGTTGCACAGCATTTACTGAACTTGTATTAAGCTCTGAGTTCAATTACTACTACCATTAAAGTATGATAGTTAGACTGCATATTTGACATTAAACAAGATGCTAAGGAGACACTGAACACAACAGATACCACCCCAGCTTGAAGTCTGGTCAGGGCTATGAATAAGTACTTGGGAAACTGAATACAGTATGTTAAATTTTGTTTTTTAAATTTTTATTTATTTGCAAGAAGAGATAGATAGGGAGAGAGAGAGAGAGGAGAAGAAGGAGGAGGAGGAGCAGGAGGAAGAAGAGCAAGAAGAGAAAGGAAGGGAGGGAGGAAGTGAAAGAAAGGGAAGATGAAAGTATGGGTATGCCAGGGCCTCTTGCCTCTGCAAAGGAACTTCAGTTGTATATGCCACTCTGTGCATCTGGTTTTACATGAGTACTGGGAAACCGAACCCAGGCTGGTAAGCTTTGAAAGCAAGTGTATTTAACCACTGAGAAATCTCACCAGTCCAAAATTTTTTTTAGAGAGACAGAGAGAGATAGAGAGAGACACATAGAGAGTATTGGAGCACCAGGGCCTCAGCCACTACAATCAAACTCCTGATGCTTGCATCACCTAGTGTGCACATATGACCTTATGCTTGCCTCACCTTTGTGCATCTGCTTAACATGGGATCTAGAGAGTTGAACATGGGTCCTTAGGCTTCGCAGGCAAGTGCCTTAATGGCTAAGCCGTCTCTCCAGCCTCAGTCCCAAATTTTTGAAGAAGGGGTTATTAACAGAGGTCTCTGCTATAAAAGGACAAATAGTATTGACATTGCATGAAAGCTTATGGAAAGATTTTTAAAAACCTGGATCATAATCTGCATTTTTACTAGAAACGTAGAATGTTCACATGATGTTTAAAATTAAGAAACACTGGTATTGATCACAAAGATATTAGGACAACCCAGCTTGTGTGACCAAAGGAAGGTGACTAGATATTCTTGTAAAATGAGATGTGAGGAAAAGGGAAAAATTTCCAGGGGAGGGAAGAATGAGAGCAGGAGAGTAGAATAGGATGGTGAGAAAATGGAAGGCTAAGGAAATGTTCTAGCCGCAAGAAAGAGTTGGGGCATTTTACTTCCGGGACATACTGAGTGCAAGATTAGAGTACAGTGAAGTAGGGGAACTAAAAGACAAATGAACATCAAGACCTCATAAAATTCAGCTTTCATAAATTTCTTGACAAATTACAAACCACAAAATCTAGGGCAAAAGCTATTTTAATTTTAATGCCAATAAAAACAACAAAATCTGTTTAGAATTGCCTCTGGGTCAGAATTTAGGAATTACTGAACACTTTAATGGTACTTTGGAGAACAAAATGGGAGGGCTTGGAGGTGAGCCAAAGCGTATATAAAATGAGTTGAACAGGGAAAAGCAGTAAGAGTAGAAAGACAGTGCCTTTAAGAGCAGAGCCAGAGGCTAGAGTTCTGAGCGTCCCAACCTCAGGAAGACAAGGGATTGAGAGCAGTCATATCTGATGATAATTGCCTTTTCATGATGGCAAACTTAATCATAGGCTCCTTTAGGGTACACACTATATCTTTAATCTCAAAGTCCTGTACACAACATCTGATATATATTAGGCAAAGTGCCACCTTGTGCATCTGGCTTATGTGGGTCCTGGGGAATCAAACCTGGGTACTTTGGCTTTTCAGGGAAGTGTCTTAATAATTAAGTCATCTCTCCAGCTCTTATTTTGAGCTTTTTGAGAAATCTATATACTGGTTTCCATAACTGCCTATAATAATTCACATTCCCACCCACAGTGTGTAAGATTTTCTTCACCCCCTGTATCATTGTCAGTATTTTTTAAAAAAATATTTTATACATTTATTTGCAAGAGAAGAGAGAGAGAGAGAGAGAGAGAGAGAGAGAGAATGAGAATGGGAGTTCCAGGGCCCCCAGCCACCACAAATAAATTCCAGATGCATGCACCATTTTGTGCATCAGGCTTTAAATGGGTACTGGGAAATCAAACCCTGGTCATTAGGAATTGCAGGCAATTGCCTTAACCACTGAGAAATCTCTTCAGCCCCTATTTTTTAAAATGATAGCCGTTTTAATAGGAAAAATAATCTGAATATAGTTTTGACTTGCACTTTTGTCGTGGGTGAGGATGTTGAGCATATTTTTAATGTATTGGTCATAGGTAGAAGCAAACCAAGTAAGATATTCAAAATATTTAAGTCCTGGGGCAGGCTGATTAAAATTGAGGCTCAACTAGTCACAATGAGCACTAATCATTACGTCCTTGTGTCCCCATTTATATTATTGCACTGGCTAAGAAACAGTTTAAATCTCTTGGTTTGCATGGAAATAGATCTCTGAACTCTTCTAACGGTCTCTTGTCCTAATAGGACTGGAATTAGCATCCTCAGCCTGGGCAGTAAGACTTTGACATTCATATTCTTGCAACAACCTAGGTGTTTCCTTTTAAATAAATTAATTAAAAAATTTATTTGCATGTGTTTGTGTGTCTGGGTATGCCATAGTCTCTTGCCACTGCAAACAAATGCCTCTGGTTTTACATGGGTAGCTGGGGAATTGAACTCTGACGGACTGGTTTTGCAAGCAAGCATCTTTAACTGCTGAGCCATCTCCCCAGCCTTTTGGCATTTCCTTTTGCTTTATAACTCGGAAGCATCTATTTGAGTTGCGCATGTTTCCGATAAAATGTCACACATTTCTTGGCACATTTGTCCAGAGCTGGGAAAACGTGTGCCCGTTAGTTGGATTGTTTTCTAGGGAAAGGCTGTTTCCGCTGCTCTCTGAGGTCCCAAGGAAGACTGCATATTTTCTTAGGCTCATGATGAATTTCTAGAGGGAACAGACATGTTTCTAGACTTTCCCAGAATCTAGATATAAAAAGATGAGGACATAAAGCAGGTCACTTAAGGTATCTTCTCTGTAGTCACTTCAGTGGAAATGGTTACCTCATTCTTTAATACTGAAGGTCTTTGCAAAGTCATATCCTGTTGACACACATTCGTATGACAGAAAGACGTGACGCACACCACTGAGCCTCAAAGGCTTTATTACTAATTGACAAAGCCCAACAGCCACCGTGAGTGTCTAGTTTTAACAATACCTGGCCGTCAATCAGTTAATTCTCCACTACAATGACACTTAAGTTGTTGGTTGAAGTGCCTACATGTAGATTGTCAGCGGCTTCAAAGATACTCAGCATAGACAGGGAAGGACTTGGGCTTGAGCCCTAAATCAGATGGCCATCTCCCTAGCTTCCATGATTGGAGTTACTCCACAGTTCCTCTCCCATAAAAGTTCCATGTCTCATCTTTGCTGTGAAATTGACAAATGACAGTAAATCCAAGTCATGGACAATTTATTTAACACCACTTCCACGACGCTGTAGTCTAAATGGGAAGCTTTGTCCTATGGCTATTTGGGGTGACACTGGTCTTCACTGAATTCTGAAATCACAACACATCTTCAAGGTTGCCCTTTGGGGAAAGTACAAGTTATTAATATGTTCTTTGGAGCACAAAGGGTTAGCAGGACACAGCTGAACAGTGTTCTCCCTCAAGGATTTGCTTCTCTCTGCTGGGAAATGGCTCTCACCTGACAGGTTCTGGATTTCCTATGTAAAACCTCCCTTTTTCAAATCTGTTAACGTTCTTACTCCTGACTTTTCTCCCTGTGGGTTCTGCTGGCAAAATAGGTCCTGTTTGGAGCCAGTGTTGGGTGCCAGGGCTGGGCTTGATCCTCCAGACATAGTGTAGAAGAACATTTTGGCTGGTAAGTTGCCTCTTTCTCTTTCTCCCCCCTCCTGTCTGTGACAACCCTTCAAAGATCAAGGGACATAATCAGTTCCATCACTCCTTGATCTAAGAATTCTATGCACAAGATCAGTGTTTTATGATTACTGATGATTTTATGAATCCATCAGGAACTGTATAATTTTTAGATAGTTATAAAAACAGTTTAGAGGAATGTGTCAATATGTAAATAAATTCTGGAAAGAAAAAGGAGTTGGGTGAGTGTGAAAAAGTTACCTAGCTTCTCTGAGCCTTGAGTTTTTTTCTGTCTTAGTCTTGTTTATTCGTCTGTAAAATAGGGTTGATAACACCATGGAAATTGTCATGGTAGTGTCAAGCGTGGTGTATACAGTGAGGGCTGGTCAGAGACCACAGGTGGTATGGTTACAGGTATATTTAATTCATAGTCCTTGTCTTGGAAAGATTCTCAGTGAGGGAGAAAGAGACATTTTATATGTCTGAGAATAGTTATTTAATATTTGCTCATTTGTTTTAGTGTAAGACCATTCACGGGTAGTCTACACAGTATTTGTTCTTTTATGGCTGTATTATCTCATGAAGCTTAATGTCCTAGAAGTCTGTCTATGTTGTAACCTGTTGCAGAACTTTATTATTTTATTTTTATTTATTTATATATTTTTTGGTTTTTCGAGGTAGGGTCTCACTTTAGCTCAGGCTGACCTGGAATTCACTACGTAGTCTCAGGGTGGCCTCAAACTCATGGCGATCCTCCTACCTCTGCCTCCCGAGTGCTGGGATTAAAGGCATGCGCCACCACGCCCGGCAAACTTTATTATTTTTCAGGCTGGATGGTCTATACTACATTTTCTTTACACATTTATCTGTTGATAGGCATTTGGGTTATTTCCACCTTTGGCTATTATGAATAATGTTGCAGTGAATATAGGAATGCAGACCTCCCTTTCAGCACTCTGAAGTGGGATTACCCAATTTTATGACAGCTATATATTTATTTTTTGATAAACTTCATTAGTATTTCTCATGTAAGTTGTATAATTTTACATTTTCATCAAGGTAAGCAATGTACAAAAGTTGAATTTGTATCCTTACTTTTTTAATGAGAGGGGGAGAGAGAGAATATTGGCATGCTAGGGCCTCCAGCCATTGCAATTGAAATCTAGACATGTGCACATGTGCGACCTTGCACTTGTGTCACATTGTGTGTCTGGCTTACATGGGATCTGGAGAGTTGAACATGGGTCTTTAGGCTTCACAAGCAAACACCTTACTGCTAAGCCATCTCTCCAGCCCCCATCTTTATTTTATTTTATTTTTTATTTTTTTGTTTTTCAAGGTAGGGTCTCACTCTAGCCCAGGCTGACCTGGAACTCCTTATGTAGTCTCAGAGTGGCCTCAAACTCATGGTGATCCCTCTACCTCTGCCTCCCAAGTATTGGAATTAAAGACATGCACTACCATGCCCTGCCCCTATCCTTATTATTATTTTTAAAATAGAATCATTAACCCAGGCTAACCTTGAACTTCTGATCCTTCTGCTGTTTGAATAGATGACCCTCAATATATTCAGTGTTTTATTAGTTTATAGTTTGCATCTGCAGCCACCTGGCTGTAGGCAGTGTCACTGGGCAGATCTTAAGGTGTGGTGGTGGGTTTGAGATTTAAATCTAAAGATATGCAAAGTGTGCCTAGTTGGAGTTCCTGAAGTATGCTGTGCTGTGTGGCTTTTGGCTTTCTCTCACTCTTGCCTGGTCCTGTAAGAGTAGGCCAGCTTCTTCTGCCATTATGGAATTTCCCCTAGATCTGTAAGCTTCAATAAATTCCTTCCTCCATAACTTTGCCTGGTCTGGAAGTTCATCTCAGCGAACCTGAATCTGTCTGCCACAGTGAGGATGACCTTGAACTTCTGATCCTTCTGCTTGCACCTCAGATTACGGGAGTGAACCACCAATGTGTTATTCAACAGTAGCCATCTTCATGGTATGCCATGATATCTCTTTGTGATTTCGATATTTGTATGTTTGTTTTGAAGACATTTCTTTCCTTTCCCCAAATTTGTAATTTGATTATTTTCTCTTTACATTAAGTTGTAGGAGCTATTTATATATTTTACTAATTGTGGATTGGAAAAAAAAAATCAAGGAACTTGCTCGGATAATTCTGATCCACTGATTTTCCATGAGCTTCCAATGAATTGCTTTGTTCTTGTTGGGGTCACTTAAAGCCATCTTTCTGCAGGGAGAATTTCCTTCAACATAATTAGGTTCCCAACTACTACCTGTACAAACAAATCTTTGCCTTCTATCACCCAGTGTGGTCTGTCTATTTGCATGAGCTTAATTGGTTCTTTTCTACTATTTACATTTATTTAGTGTAACAGTTGGTATGTATTTATTCAACCATAATTTACTAATTATTTTTAATATTATCTTATTCCATTTCCACTGGGTACACAAGGACTTATCAATCATATTGCCCTTCAGGATTTTTGTCTCAGAGACTGAACTGTGAAGAACATGAGGGCAAATTACCTTCTGTGTTGGCTTATTGCTGCCCAGAGCTTTCCCTTGTGTCATGGCCACAGTTATAGAATTGGAAGACACTTTCCACTGCTTAACTTCATCTCCTGTTTGACACACATATATGCAGATTCCCTAAGAAGGCAAGAATATAATACAACAGGAATCTTTAGGCAGCCTAGGTTTCTTTACACACGTTTCTGCTATTTCTCATCTCAGTTCAGCTACTATGAAAAGAGCAAGTGGTGATGCATTTCCATTGAAGAACAGGGCCAGGATCTTGTTTCTTAGAGATCCTAAGTGTAAGGTATTGTAGCAGATAATAAAAACGCTTTTCTTCTTTTATTATAGGAAGTGGTCCTTTCCCGCGAGGAAATCTGCTTCCTTCTGTCATCATGACTTCTTTCAACCAGAGCATCGTTTATCCTGCCGTCTTCTTCCTTACTGGCATCCCTGGCCTTGAAACCTCTCACACATGGATCTCCATCCCCTTCTGTTTGCTCTATGCCATCGCTATCTCTGGGAACAGCATGATCCTGTTTGTCATCATCACTGAGTCGAGCCTCCATGAACCCATGTACTATTTCCTGTCCATGCTGTCCTTCACAGACCTGGGTCTGTGCCTTTCTACGTTAGTCACGGTGCTGGGCCTCTTCTGGTTCAATGTTCGAGAAATCAGCTTTGATGCCTGCATCGGCCAAATGTTCTTCATCCATGGCTTCACGTTCATGGAGTCCTCAGTCCTCCTGGTGATGGCCTTTGACCGCTTCATTGCCATCTGTGACCCCCTGAGATACGCCATGATCTTGACCAATTCACGGATTATTGCAATAGGTTTCGCAATTCTTATCAGAGGGACCACAGCTCTAGTCCCGCTGCTCCTGCTCCTTAAGCGTCTGTCCTTCTGCCGCAGCCATGTGCTCCACCACTCCTACTGCTTCCACCCTGACGTGATGAAACTTTCATGCAGTGACACCAAGATCAACAGTGCATTTGGCCTGGCCATTGTCATCTCTATGGCAGGTTTGGACTCCGTCTTGATCCTCCTCTCCTATGTTCTGATCATTCACTCTGTGCTCTGCATCGCATCCAAGGAGGAGCGGAAAAAGGCTTTTGGCACCTGCATCTCCCATCTCAGTGCTGTTGCCATCTTTTACATCCCCATGATCAGCTTGTCACTGGTGCATAGGTTTGGGAAGCATGCCCCTCCATTTGTGCACACTCTGATTGCCAATGTGTATTTGCTCATCCCTCCTGTAATGAATCCTATAATCTATAGTGTAAAGACCAAGCAAATTCGCAAGGCTGTGCTCAAAGTATTCCATTCAAAGCTATTTTAGGGATTTTTTAAGTGTAGTTCCTTTAGAAAGCCTTCCCTGATCCATGTTTGGTCATTCGCTGGTGTGAGCCAACAGTGTAGTTTTTTTTTTTTTTTTGAGGTAAGGTCTCACCACTCTGGCCCAGGCTGACCTAGAATTAACTTTGTAATCTCACGGTGGACTCGAACTCACAGTGATCCTCCTACCTCTGCTGTCCCAGTGCTGGGATTAAAGGCGTGCACTGCCACTCCCGGCTAATAGTGTAGTTTTAAAGGGTTTGCTAATTGCGTTTTCTTTGTATTCTGATAATCCAGTAATTTACTGTCTATGCAGTTCTGGATTGTGAATTCTTTCATGGCAGGCACTTTATGTTGGAATCTCACCCTATGATGAATACTGTACATAGTATAATAGAGAACTATGGTTGAGCAAAGTATGTTTTTTTTTAATTTATGAGAGATAGAGAGAGAGATAGAGAGAGAGAAAGAGAGTGAAAGAGACAGAAAAAGAAAATGGGTGCATGAGGGCCTCTAGCCACTGCAAACAAACTCCAGATCAATATGCCATCTTGTGCATCTGGCTTTATGTGTGGACTGGGGAATTGAACCTGGGTCCTTTGGCTTTGCTGGCATTTGCCTTAACCACTAAGCCATCTCTCCAGCCTGTAAAGTATGCTTTTTAAAAGTTAATTAGTTTATTTTTTATGAGAGACAGTGTGAGAGAGAAACAGAGAGAGAGAGAGAGGAGAGGGAGGGAGAGAACTGGTGCATCAGGGCCTCTAGCCACTGCAATAGAACTCCAGATGTGTGTGCCACCTTGTGCACATGTGAGACCTTGCACACTTGTGTCATCTTGTGTGTCTGGTTTATGTGGGACCTAGAGAGTTGAACATGGCTTCTCAGGCAAGTGCCCTAACTGCTAAGTCATCTCTCCAGTCCTAAAGTATGTTTATTTATTTATTTATTTTTATTTTTTGAGGTAGGGTCTCACTCCAGCTCAGGCTGACCTGGAATTCACTATTTAGTCTCAGGGTGGCCTTGAACTCATGGCAATCCTCTTACCTCTGCCTCCCAAGTGCTGGGAAGTATGTTTTTAAGCATGGGAAAATGAAGTTGGGTTTTGTGGTCTTGTGTATCCTACTCTCCTTAGGCTTCACAGGCATGCTCCTTATCCGCTAAGCCAGCTCTCCAGCCCTGGGATATTATCTTCATACAAGAAGATTAGGATCAACACACAGGAGAGCACACTCAAGTTCATCCTCATGCTAGAGGGCAGAGTATTCCATCAAGCTCTCAGATGTGAACTGGGCAGATGGCTCAGTGGATAAAGCCTGGGTACCTGAGTTTGATCCCAATACTCCATGTAAAAAACCAGAAGCTGTGGTGGGCTTCTGTAATTCTAGCACACTTGATAGTGGGATGGAAGTGATGGAGACAAGAGAATTTCCTGGAAGCTCACAACAAGTGCAATAAAGAACAATAAGAGCAGAGGGAGATCAAGCGAAATCCGGCCTCAGATGAGGTGGAAAGGGGGGGAAACACCCTGAAAGATGTCATTTGACTTCCACACATGTGTTGTTGTACGTGTGCACCTGAACACACACACACACACACGTGCACAGACATAACAACATAAAAATAAACATATAGAAAATAAAAAATATTTGTAAAGCTCAAATGAGAGAGAGAGAGAGAGAGAGAGAGAGACTACAATGCTCAAGTTGTAAAAATGAGTGAGAGTTCACTTATATTTTTAAACAGTTATGTATGTAACTTCAGGCTATACAACATGGTTTGAGGTCCTGAGATAGGTCCTGAGATAAGATTGGTTTAATATAAATTATCATATATTGTTTGCTCACACTGCTCAGAATATAGTGCTATTGTGAACTTTTATCTCAGTGAGGTGCTTTTCTGAGCTTTCAAACATACATTATTTCTCATAATAATTTATTTCTCATAATAGTTCTGAATAGTTCTGCGGAGGTAGTAATATCATTATTACTTTAGAGCTGAGGAACTGGAGGCACTCACATATCAGTAATTTGTTATATGGTAACCTAGGTAGTAAATGCCAGAGCATTGGAATCCAAGCAAGATTTAGAATATGCAGCTGTAAGAAAATTGGTTTATGATGCAGGATAAAATTCATAACATCTGACTGTCCATAATACTTATAACAATACTCAATTACTATATGGTGTGGAAATTCTCCATGCATCGTATCTCTTTTGATACTTCAGACAATATCAGGATAATCATATTACTTTTTATTATTATTACTATTATTGTTTTTTTGAGGTAGGGTCTTGCTCTTTAGCCCACGTTGATCTGGAATTCACTAGGTAGTCTGAGAGTGGCTTCAAACTTATAGTGATCCTCCTACCTCTGTCTCCCGAGTGCTGGGATTAAAGTCGTGCGCCACCATACCTGCTATTATTATTTATAAAACTTCATAGGACACTTTGTATCTATTTCAACATATATTTATGGACAGCTTTACTATTTTCCTTCAGGAACTAATGAGCTATAAAGTCCTAGTTTGACCGCTTATTAGCATGTTAACTTAAGACACAATGTATCCTTTGTTTTTGCAAAAGTTCTACATCGTATGTAATCTTTCATTTCCTGATTTATTTTTATTTTTTTATTTTTTATTTTATTTTTTTGGTTTTTCGAGGTAGAGTCTCACTCTAGCCCAGGCTGACCTGGAATTCACTCTACTCTCAGGGTGGCCTTGAACTCATGGCGATTCTCCTACCTCTGCCTCCTGAGTGCTGGGATTAAAGGCGTGCGCCACCACGCCCGGCTCATTTCCTGATTTTTGTCTCTTTTTTCCCCTGTGGGTTTAGCTGTTTCTTTTCCTTCAGTTTTTTAAAGACCAGTTTTCAAGAGCTATTTAGATAAAACAAATATTTTCTTTTATTTGCTGGTGAAGCAATCAGTTTCAAATTGAATGTATACCAGACAAACATATATTATCATTGCAGGACACTCAGCTGTGGATTTTGCATTTTGAGTTCAATATGTCTACCCTCTGCAACATCATAGGTTCTCCCATCATTTTCCTGCTCAGTGGTGTTCCGGGCTGGAGGCCTTCCACACCTGGATCTCCATTCCCTTCTGCTTTCTCTATGCACTGGCCCTCTCAGGAAACAGCCTCATTCTATTCGCCATTATCTCTCAGCCCAGCCTCCACGAACCCATGTATTATTTCCTCTCCATGCTGTCCACCACTGACCTGGGGCTGTCCATCTCCACTCTGGTCACCATGCTGGGCATATTCTGGTTCAATGCCAGAGAGATCAGCTTCAATGCCTGCTTGTCACAGATGTTCTTTATTAAACTCTTCACCGTCATGGAATCCTCAGTGCTGTTGGCGATGGCATTTGATCGCTATGTGGCTATCTCACATCCCCTCAGGTATGCCACTGTTTTAACTGACTCCAGAATAGCTCGAATTGGAGTGGCAATTGTCATCAGGGGGACCCTAATGCTAACGCCTATGGTTTCCCTTCTTAAAAGACTCTCCTTCTGCCATAGTCACGTGCTCCACCATTCCTACTGCTACCACCCTGATGTCATGAAGCTCTCGTGCACAGACACCAGGATCAACAGTGCCGTTGGGTTGACTGCCATGATTTCTACTGTTGGCGTGGACTTGGTCCTCATTCTCCTTTCCTATGTTCTGATCGTCAGGACTGTCCTCGGCATCGCTTCCCGAGAAGAGAGGAAGAAAGCCTTCAGCACGTGCATCTCCCACATTGGGGCTGTGGCTATATTCTATATCCCATTGATCAGTCTGCCCTTTGTTCACAGATTTGGAAAACGAGCTCCACCCTATGTCCATACCATGATTGCTAACACCTATCTGATGATCCCTCCTGTCATGAATCCCATCATCTACAGTGTGAAGACCAAGCAGATACGTAAAGCTGTGGTCAAAATTCTCTCTTCCAATCTTGGCCTATTCCGGTAAGGCCTAGTCGAGCCTGAGTACCTGCCCTTGACTCAGCACCTAAGCTGAAACTGCCTCCACCCAGCTGCTGCTGACGTGATGAAATACTGTTGGCCCTTATACCTTTCTCTCATCCCCTTTTCCCGCCCCCTTCCTCAAAGTATATTGGCCCTTATACCTTTCTCTCATCCCCTCTTCCCACCCCCTTCCTCAAAGTATATTGGCCCTTATACCTTTCTCTCATCCCCTCTTCCCACCCCCTTCCTCAAAGTACATAAATATCTCCCCCCTGACAATAAACGACGAGTTTCGCTTTAGACGTTTCTCCGCGACTCAATGTGGTTTTCTTTTCCCCGGTGATTTGGGGAGGTTTGAGTTGCCGACACCTGTCTTCTCGCTCAGCCTCAAGAGAGAAACGGCTGGCCCGGCTCTCTCTCTTTTTGCTCTACCTGCCGTGGTGAGGGAAAAAAGCCCGGCATTTTGGCGCCCAGACGTGGGGCACAACAACCACTGCCCCATGTGAGGACGTGTGAGGATTCAAAACGGACTACGGACTGCTGACGTGACGAAGGAAAAATTCAACATTAAGCTGACGAGCTAATCGGACTGCTGACGGGTGTATCCTCATAAGTAATGAGGTAATCTTCATATTTAATATTCTAACCTTTACTTCTATAATCTGTGCTTACTTCAACTTCCTTTCTCTTTCCTTCCATTTCCGGTTTGCCGCCATTTCTAAACGAGTACGTTCATGGCGGACACACCACGTGGACAGACCTAAAGGAGACTTTAAACGCTTTGTCTCCTCATTTAAATAAAAACTCCGTCCCAAACTTCAACATCTCTTGTTCTTTTCTCTTTCCTCTCATTTTTGGGTTTCCGACAGACCGCTTCTGCGGTGCCGCCATTTTGTCCTGCCCCCATGTGAATGGGGGCGCCATCTTAGAAACACCAGTTCATGGCGGACACACCACGTGGGCAGACCTAAAAACAAAACTCACCACGTGGGTAGACCTAGAGGAAAACTTAAAAATAAACTTTTGCCTCCTCATTTAAATAAAAACTCCATTCCAAAAGACAAAACAAACCTGATGGGGAGATCTGCTCCCAGCTACACTGTGTTTAATTTCATTGAGCCGTCCCATAAAGACACAGGCTCATTGGCCATCATAAATCTAAATCTAAACTCAATTCTACAACATGCTTAACTATTTTTTAAGACTTTGTGCTTATGTTGTACTCATATATATTACTATTGCCCTACTCCTCTTACAGTGTGGCTCTTGGGACAAAACTTTTGTTTCAGCCCCATGGATTAATTCAGTCCTCCTTGCCTTAATTGCCAACCTTAAAGGCTTTTCCAGGAAAAATTCATTTTTGCCCTTAAAAACTGTAAAAAAAGGCTAAAACTAACTTTTAAAATCTCCTTTCTCCCAAGACCGCCACCCAAACCGCCACCGGGCAGCTATCTTTTCAGCTCTTTTCAGCCCCTAACTACTGCCTAAGGCAAATGTGCTCAAACCCCTGATGGAGAACAGCTCCATGTATTTCTGTAAATTTCTGTCAAATACAAACTGTGATCAAATACAAACCGAGGTTAACTTTCCTCACGGGCGTGGAGCACAAGTCACTGGTCCGCCAGGCTCCACCGACATTCCTGCGGGGAGCGGGCCGAATGGGACAACTCCGGCCCGGGCCCGAGCACTGCCCCGAGCCTCACTGGCTGCGCCTCGCCCGCACCTCCAGGCGTCACTTTTGGTCACTTTTATCAAAAATAAATAAATAAAAGGCCAACCAAACAACAAGGAGGCAAATAGGCGGGCTCCTAACTTGCTTTAAAAATATCTTAGGAATGGGCGGACAATCCGCCATGAGGCCATGAGACAAGCCGCTGCCGTCCCCGCCCCTTTTGCCTCTAGACGCTCCCTCTATGCTCTTAACTAAGTGTCCCACGGGGCCCAAAGTATTTACTTTAAAAAAAAAAAAAAAAAAAAAAACAGCTGGAGACATTCATATTGCCCTGCTAGAGGTAAAAAATCCTATTTTTCAAGTCTATATGGCTATATCCTACACACCATTGTCCCACCCTTCGCTGCCTTCCCATTAACATAAAGATAAAAGGATGGCTTAATTGTTAAACACTTGCCTGTAGAGCCTAAGGACCCTGATTCGAGGCTCAATTCTCCAGTACCCATGTAAACAGTGGCTGGAGGCCTGGCACGCCCATTCTCTCCCTACCCGCCTACCTCAATTCATACTAAGCCCAACTAACTCAATCGGTAATACAATGTTGGCCTAAGATTAAAGTTTTCTCTGGCAGCTCTGCCCAACTGGAGGGACAAAATTAAAAAAAAAAAAAAAACCTAAAAACTGTCAATCTCTAGTTACTATAAAAGTTTAATGACGGCTAATGATGGTTAAATTTAAATTGTTTTCTCTCTCCTTACTATGCCTTATACCAAGTATTATTGTTACTGTTATTATAAATTTATTAAAAGCCAGGGACAAAATGTAATAATTTAAATATATGTCCCCCAATATATTCAGTATTTTATTAATTTATAGTTTACATCTACAATTGCCTTACTAAAGACAATGTCACTGGGGACCAATTTTAAGGTGTAATAATTGTTTAAGATTCCATTGTAAAGATATACAAAGTGTACCTAACAGGAGTTCCTAAAGCTTACTGTGGCTTAACTACAATAAATTTTGCTCTATGTACTATATGACTAATTAATTTCTTTTTCTCTCTTTCATGGCTCTATAAAGACAGGCCAACTTCTTCTGCCAATATGGAACTTCCCCTAGATCTATGAGCTTCAATATCATAAAAAACTGCTAACTGTCAGCCCTGGATTAACCCTAACAATACATGTCTCATATCTTTTCTTCCTTGATTAATCAGCCTAATGTTTTATTATTTTATTTTAGGTCATTCCAACCCATCTGATCTCTAAGACCTCACTGCTAAATGCCTTGCCATTATGTTGTTAACCTGTTACCCAACCTAATTGAGGCCCATATTAGACTGGATAAAGGGCAGGGACACCTCTGTCCGATTGTTTGGCATGGAGCCTCATGTCATTGTCACCCCCTTTAAGGTAACAGACTTCACTTGGCTTCAGAGAAATAACAACAGGGTTACTATTGCCCTCGAGGGTTTCTGGGTATAATTGATTGTCACTATGGTCCTTATAAATGGATGAGCTCCTTCTCTAGGTTGGAATGGAGACCCCCAGACTTTTTTTATCTAAACCCAACCCTGATTTCCTTACACTATTCACTGATGGGGGCACTTGGGAGCTTCCTAGTTGTTTACCCTCCCTAAGGAGGGGAGAAAAGTCTATACCCATAAAGTCTATCTCCCATGAGGTCACAGGATCAGCACATGCTGGGAAAAAACTAAACATGCTATTAGCCATATGCTTCAATGCTTTGCCACCCTTGGATTGCCAGATCAAATCAAAACCGATAATGGTCCCTGCTTCAAACAAAACTTTTATAGATTTCCTCCAAACCTGGAAAATCTCACTTTCCACAGGCATCCCATATAACCAAAAGGCCAAGCCATCGTGGAAAGATATCATCAAACTCTCAAATCTCAATTACAAAAACAAAAGGGGGAATCTCTACCCCCACATGACCAACTAAAAAGGCATTATTAACCCTAAATATTTTAAATTTTTCTAAAGAAGATAGACACTTGTCCCCTTTTCAAAAACATTGGACCTCAGCTGTCACCTACAGCTCCATCTGGGTCAAATGGAGGGACCCATTAACTGGGGCCTGGAGGGGACCAGACCCCCCTCACAGCAGGGAGAGGATTTGGATGTGTCTTTCCTCAAGAGGAAAAAAAGACCTATTTGGGTACCGGCAAGAGACTTAAAATATTTACCCCAACAAGGGGATGATAATAATCAATCTTCCAGGGAGTGTCACACCCCTGAGAACTATGCCTCTATTTCTTCCCCAGGAACAACTGAAGGTATGGATGCTACTAGACCTGAATGAAGCCAGAAAAGCTCCAGAGAGATTTACAGAAGAGGAGTCGGGACTCCTAAGACAACCTGCTGTAGACGAGCTTACATGGCTTTTTATTCCACCTTCTCCCTCCCCTTGGACCCCTCCTTCTTCTTGCTCTTTACCCTACCATCTCCCTCCCCCTGAACCCCTCCTTCTTCTTATCCTCACTCTCAGGCCCCTGTGTAATTAATAAGATTACACAATTCATTCACCAACAGCTTGAGGCAATTAAACTTCATCAGGCCAAGGCACCACAGGTTTGCGACTCAAAGACAATGGCTTTTCCACTTACTGGCTATCCACCTAACATCCCTCCCCCGCCCTCCATCGAACCAACGACGGGTAAGCTCTCAGACAGACTGAGGCAACCTAAGACAGGGCGTGGAGTGGTCAACGGCTAGAGGCATAGTGCCCAGAGACGGGTAAGGTTCCCAGAGGGGAACAACCTAGGACAGGGACTATGCCATCCACCGTTCTTACAAAAACAAAAGGGGGAGATGTTGGGCTCTGCCCGTGTGAAGCCGAGTGGTTAGCCCAGCCAATCTTGGCCTATTCCCGGTAAGGCCTAGTCGAGCCTGAGTACCTGCCCTTGACTCAGCACCTAAGCTGAAACTGCCTCCACCCAGCTGCTGCTGACGTGATGAAATACTGTTGGCCCTTATACCTTTCTCTCATCCCCTTTTCCCGCCCCTTCCTCAAAGTATATTGGCCCTTATACCTTTCTCTCATCCCCTCTTCCCACCCCCCTTCCTCAAAGTATATTGGCCCTATACTTTCTCTCATCCCCTCTTCCCACCCCCTCCAAAAGTACATAAATATCTCCCCTGACAATAAACGACGAGTTTCGCTTTAGACGTTTCTCCGCGACTCAATGTGGTTTTTTTTCCCGGTGATTTGGGGAGGTTTGAGTTGCCGACACCTGTCTTCTCGCTCAGCCTCAAGAGAGAAACGGCTCAGTTCATGGCCGGACACCACGTGGCAGACCTAAAAACAAAACTCACCACGTTTCGTTTTTGCCTTGGCCTGATGGGGAGATCTGCTCCCAGCTACACTATGAATTTCATTGAGCCTAAAGACACAGGCTCATTGGCCATCATAAATCTAAATCTAAACTCAATTCTACAACATGCTGATTTTTTGAGACTTTGTTTATGTTGTACTCATATATATTACTATTGCCCTACTCCTCTTACAGTGTGGCTCTTGGGACAAAACTTTTGTTTCAGCCCCATGGATTAATTCAGTCCTCTTCAACCTTAAAGACTTTTCAGGAAAAATTCATTTTTGCCCTTAAAAACTGTAAAAAGAAAACTAACTTTTAAAATCTCCTTTCTTCCAAGACCGCCACCCAAACCGCCACCGGGCAGCTATCTTTTCAGCTCTTTTCAGCCCCTATCTACTGCTGTGCTCAAACCCCTGATGGAGAACAGCTCCGCCATGTAGCTTTCTGTAAATGTAAACTGTGATCAAATACAAACCGAGGTTAACTTTCCTCACGGGCGTGGAGCACAAGTCACTGGTCATGCCAGGCTCACATTCCTGCTGGAGAGCGGGGCAGATGGGACAACTCCGCCCGGCTTTGTCACTTTTATCAAAAATAAATAAATAAAAGGCCAACCAAACAACAAAAAGGAGGCAAATAGGCGGGCTCCTAACTTGCTTTAAAAATATCTTAGGAATCCGGACAATCCCCATGAGGCCATGAGACAAGCCGCTGCTTCCCCCCTTTTGCCTCTAGACGCTCCCCTCTATGCTCTTAACTAAGTGTCCCACGGCAAAGTATTTACTTTAAAAAAAAAAAAAAAAAAAAAAAAAAAAAAAAAAAAAAACAGCTGGAGACATTCATATTGCCCTGCTAGAGGTAAAAATCCTATTTTCAAGTCTAACATGGCTATATCCTACACACCATTGTCCCACACCTTCACTGCCTTCCCATTAACATAAAGATAAAAAATGGCTTAATTGTTAAACACTTGCCTGTAGAGCCTAAGGACCCTGATTCGAGGCTAATTCTCAGCCCATGTAAACAGTGGCTGGAGGCCTCATTCTCTCCCTACCTGCCTACCTCAATTCATCTAAGCCTTTCAATTGGTAATACAATGTTGGCCTAAGATTAAAGTTTTCTCTAGCTCTGCCCAACTGGAGGGACAAAAATTTAAAAAAAAAAAAAACCTAAAAACTGTCAATTTAGTTACTATAAAAAGTTTAATGACTTTAATGATGGTTAAATTTAAATTGTTTTCTCTCTCCTTACTATGCCTTATACAAGTATTATTGTTACTGTTATTATAAATTTATTAAAAGCCAGGGACAAAATGTAATAATTTAAATATATGTCCCCAATATATTCAGTATTTTATTAATTTATAGTTTACATCTACAATTGCCTTACTAAAAGACAATGTCACTGGGGACCAATTTTAAGGTGTAATAATTGTTTAAGATTCCATTGTAAAGATATACAAAGTGTACCTAACAGGAGTTCCAGACATTTTGCTCTATGTACTATATGACTAATTAATTTCTTTTCTCTCTTTCATGGCTCTATAAAGACAGGCCAACTTCTTCTACCAATATGGAACTTCCCTAGATCTATGAGCTTCAATATCATAAAAAACTGCTAACTGTCAGCCTGGATTAACCTAACAATACATGTCTCATATCTTTTTCTTCCTTGATTAATCAAATGTTTTATTATTTTAGGTCATTCCAACCCATCTGATCTCTAAGACCTCACTGCTAAATGCCTTGCCATTATTTGTTAACCTGTTACCCAACCTAATTGAGGCCCATATTAGACTGGATAAAGGGCAGGGACACCTCTGTCCAATTGTTTGGCACGGAGCCTCATGTCATTGTCACCCCCTTTAAGGTAACAGACTTCACTTGGCTTCAGAGAAATAACAACAGGGTTACTATTGCCCTCAATTAGCTCCTTCTCTTGGAGACCCCCTCCAGACTTTTTTTTATCTAAACCCAAGCCTGATTTCCTTACACCAGATATTCACTGATGGGGGCAAATGGGAGCTTCCCTAGTTGTTTACCCTCCCTTTATGAAAAGTCTATACCCATAAGTCTATCTCCCATGAGGTCTTCAGCACATGGAAAAAAAACTAAACATGCTATTAGCCATAGTTTCAATGCTTTATGTGGATTGCCAGATCAAATCAAAACCGATAATGGTCACTGCTTCGTGAGCAAAACTTTTATAGATTTCTCCAAAACCTAAAAAATCTCACTTTCCACAGGCATCCCATATAACCAAGGGGCAAAAGCCATCGTGAAAAAATATCATCAAACTCTCAAATCTCAATTACAAAAACAAAAGGGAATCTCTACCCCCCACATGACCAACTAAAAAGGCATTATTAACCTAAATATTTTAAATTTTCTAAAGAAGATAGACACTTGTCCCCTTTTCAAAAACATTGGACCTCAGCTGTCACCTGAGCTCCATCTGGGTCAAATGGAGGACCCATTAACTGGGGCCTGGAGGGGGGACCAGACCCCCTCCTCACAGCAGGGAGAGGATTTGGATGTGTCTTTCCTCAAGAGGAAAAAGACCTATTTGGGTACCAAAGAGACTTAAAATATTTACCCCAACAAGGGGATGATAATAATCAATCTTCCAGGAGTGTCACACCCTGAGAACTATGCCTCTATTTCTTCCCCAGGAACAACTGAAGGTATGGATGCTACTAGACCTGAATGAAGCCAGAAAAGCTCCAGAGAGATTTACAGAAGAGGAATCAAAACTCTAAGACAACCTGCTGGCTTTTATTCTTTCTCCCTCCCCTTGGACCCCTCCTTCTTCTCTCTTTACCCTACCATCTCCCTAGACCCCTCCTTCTTCTTATCCTCACTCTCTGTTGGGCTCTGCCCGGTGTGAAGGAGCCCAGCCAATCTTGGCCTATTCCCGGTAAGGCCTAGTCGCAGCCTGAGTACCTGCCCCCTTGACTCAGCACCTAGCTGAAACTGCCTCCACCCAGCTGCTGCTGACGATGATGAAATACTGTTGGCCCTTATACCTTTCTCTCATCCCCTTTTCCCGCCCCTTTCCTCAAAGTATATTGGCCCTTATACCTTTCTCTCATCCCCTCTTCCCACCCCCTTCCTCAAAGTACATAAATATCTCCCCTGACAATAAGCACGAGTTTTTAGCTTTAGACGTTTCTCCAGCGACTCAATGTGGTTTTCTTTTCCCGGTGATTTGGGGAGGTTTGAGGTTTTTCTTTCAGCCTCAAGACACCTGTCTTCTCGCTCAGCCTCAAGGTGAGGAAAAAAGCCCCGCTGGCCAGCTCTCTCAATGTAAGTTTTTTTTTTAATGGAAGAATGGAAAATATCTACTAATTTGTTTATATATCTCCTTTCCTTCAAGCAAAGCAGCTTTATTGTTCACTATTGACCCCAATGGATTGCCTCACCAAGTTCCCAGTGGGGGCTAATTCCTGGCTGCGTTCATGAAGCAGGAGGAGTTGTTAGGTCTTGTGGAGTGGAAGGACATACTGCCTTGACAATATTTCTTCCTTTACTTTTGCCCACCAGGCAGTAAAGCTTTTATGTTTTCACTGGTCTCCTAGTATCTCAGTACCTGTTGCTTGTTTCCTTAGCCCACTCCATCATTCTGCAAGTAGTCCTTTCATTAAAATCTCCCAATTGGGGCTGGAGAGATGGCTTAGAGGTTAAGGCGCCTGCCTCCTAAGTCTAAGAATGCCAGTTCTAATCTCCAGCGGTTCCAATCTCCAGGTCCCACGTTTAGCCAGATGCAAAGTGATGCAAGGGCACTATGCCACACTTGACCACAAGGGGGCGCACACATCTGGATTTCTTTGGCAGCAGCTGAGAGGCTGCTGGTGCACCCATCTCTATCTGTCTTCCTCTCCCTCTCTCTCTCTCAAAAAAAATCTCCCAATTGAAGTCATCTGAATAAAATTTGTCTCTTGATGATTCATAGCTCTTTGAAGAGGTAATGGCTCCTTGATACCACTTGGTTTACTTGAAGCAAATTTGAAAGTCCCCTTTGAGCATGAGATGCAGAACGTCCGTTGAGACTTTGCTAACCTAAGGTATGAAATTAATGTCTTTTCTATGCCTTTAATGAGGAATTATTGCCATGAGACTTGCTTTAACTTCTTATGGAATGTTTGGAAGAGCCCGCACCAAGGTGACTCCCCATCAAGGCAAGGCTATTCAGGATGCTTCTTTCTATCTTAGCAGGACTTGAAACCAGAAAGGAAGAGTGACCTAGACTCCAGATACTCATCTATAGACCCCTGGGAGTCTGTATTATATAAGGTACACACAGAAAAGACAGCCAGATTTTTAGATTGAGAGAAATAAGATTTTAGTTCTGTCTTCTTTTGGCCTTAGCTTACATTAAAAATATGAAGTTACAAGTCTATATTTATCTTCTAATTTCATTAATGTAATGCCATTGAAAAAATTGTCTTTCTAGTCTACAGGAAGCTAACAGTCTGGTTTGGAGCAAAAATTATATACAATTTTTTTTAAGAGCTAAAACTAAGTTTTTTATGGCTACACATAAGAATTCCAAGAAAGGGGTATGAAGAAGCAGGGCACATTTTTGCTCAAATGCATCTAGTAGCATACACTTCACTGATTACTGGAATGCAATGTTGAAATTGGATGTTTTTCTCTCTCTTTATGGCTTAAGCAGGAAAGCTCCAGACACTAAATTTCAATGTGAACTGTCAGATTATCAAGATAGAACACATGTCTAATGAGAATGGGAATATATAATTCAGCAAATAATGAAGAAATTATCATAGATACATAGAAAACAACATAAAAAGTGAAATTTTGGACCTTATCTGTTTGACTGCTTATCAGTCTATCCAAAAAAGACATTAGGGACACACATCCCCCCACACCCACACCCCTCCCATTATTGTTAAAATCTTAAAATTGAAGATGTCCTTCTATACATCCAATATAGAGTTACTTCAGTATAAGTTACAGACAAGTGACTCTTTCTGCATGAACTATCAACCTTTGTTCTATTTGCCTTGATTTCGAAGAACTCATTTTCTTTTTTATGCTTCCAGAAGACTGTGTCACAGAAGTAGCATACAGAAGGTATATGGTAACACTGAGAGTTGCTATCAGATCATAAGCTTTGTGGAAAGGATGGATACTCTGTAGAAAGCTGTCTTGAGTCTATTCCCTGTACAAAAACAAAAATATTGGGTACATTGGGAAAGACATATGGTGCTCTTCAGAGATGGGAAGGGCAACAAACTGATGACCAATTCTCTCTGAGAAAAGTATAGCATCAGTCTGAGGAGTTCCTATGGTGTGAGAGGGAGGATCATTATTGCTTTGTATATTGGGTTAATGTGTCTCCAAAACACTGCTTTTGGAAAGATTCCTTAAGAGGTAAAAATTTTCCATGTGCAGGAGATAGTTAAGAGTACCCTCTTAGATGGTGTCCAGATTAGAGGAACCTCTATGAGTATGTAGGACTGTTGATTGGTTGATCTTTGGTAAACCTGCATAAGCAGTCCAAAAGTGAGACTTAGAACATAAAATTAATACGTTCCACAAATATGAAGCCATCATATGGTAATATATTAGTAATAAGCTCACTATTGGTTTTACTTTCCCCCCTTTTTATTTTGGCCTTGGTAGTGTTAAGAATAATAGTCCACAAGAAATGAATGTGTGAGAGAGAATGAAGTCTCTTTTCTTAATGACCTGAGGCCTACATACAGCCAACTGCACCTCAGATGAAGTATTTATTAATTTATTGATTTGTTTCAATTTCTTTTTTAAAAATTTGTTTTTATTTATTTATTTGAGAGAGAAGTAGAGAGAGGAAGAGGCAGATTGAGAGATACAGAATCGATGCTACAGGGCATTCAGCCATTGCAAACAAATTCCAGACACATGGGCCAGCTTGTGTATCTGGCTTACATGGGTCCTGGGAAATCAAACCTGGGTCTTTAGGCTTGGCAGACAAGTGCCTTAACTGCTAAACCATCTCTCCAGCCCCCTCTTTCAATTTCTAAATTCAAAATGTGTGTTCTGTCTTAATGTGGGGCTTTCTATTCCTAAACAGAAAACTTCAACCTAAAGCAGAAAGGCTTAACTAAATTTTCACCCACTTTCAGGAAAGGCTGTTTTTCACTGAGCAACTACAAAGGAACAAAAAACTTTACTCAGTTTAAAAAGAATCCCATGCACATTGCATGTTCATCAACATCAGTTACACAATGAAGGACAGCCTACATCACCATTCATTTTCAAGTAGGTCATTTAGAAAGTGATATTGCCCACTGGGTATCAGATGGTGTTTTTAACAGCACTTGCTAAAGTGTTTGCTCACAGTCATTAAACATTTATAAATAGCAAATATAAAAATTTTATTATTTAACAAGAATTTTTTATGGCCATAGTTGAAAAAACATCTATGTTTTTCTTTAACAGTCTCACCTAGGAACAGATAACTAACAACCTTAAGAGAAAAGCACCCAAGAGTTCAGCTTTAGTAGCTATCAAGATTCAGAGAATAAAGCAATTCAGCTTTTAAATAAGCCGAGTATAAGTATAACATCTGTTTACTGCTAAGTTCAGCTCAGCAAAATACTCTCATGGTCACGAGTAGGAAGGACAATTGTTCAACTCTCTTGAAAAAAGAAGTGAAGTACACAGTCGGACCTGAAATTTGTTATATTATCTAATTCACCAATTTTGAGTGATAACAATGAAAATTAACTTACGAGTACCACCAAGTCTTGATAATATTTTATATTAGAAACATACCACATTTGGAAAATAATCTCTTATTCACAGACATTTGAATAATTCCTACGCTTTGTAAAAAAATTATATTTAATATCATTATCCAAAGCTTTAGAAATTGTATTGTAAACACTTCTATCATTCATTTGTAAGTTATTTGGAAGTTAAGTGATTGTGAAATAAAATGTGAAACTTGGAATTTAGGCAGGAAATCAGATGCTATGTCATAGTTTCACAGAATGATGTTGTTATTTAGGTGATGGGTAACTTGAGAGCCGCGCAGGGGACGGCAAGGTGATACAACTCCAGGAAACCACTTCAAAGTCTTAGATGGAGATTCCCTGACCTTATTAGATCTTAGTTGCTATGGTTTCTGATAGAAGGTGGAAATGTGGGAGAAGTATAACATTGCCAGATATTCTTCACAAAGCAAAGAGGGTTAGGAAAAAATTCCTAACATCTTGACTTGCCCTAGTCTTCCTGCTAGTGTTACCCACCAATGATCTAAACCCAGCTGTAATGTAACTAATATGGAAGGCTCAAGAGCACAGTCTAATGAGTTAGCTTTCTTAAGATAATGTGTAGATTGGGAAGGGCCATGGCCACCACAGTCCACCCTTTTACTATTCACTAAATATATTCCATGGCCACATAGTCCACCTGTTTACTGTTCACTAACTATATTCAGAGCTTTATTATTCAGTCTAACAGATGTCAATTTTATGCACACACACACACACACGCCCCTCTTTTTTTCTCTGTAAAAAGTAGAGATGAGAAAGCCTTTAAGCAGACTGTTCATTACAGGTCCAGGATATCCAAGTGGTAAAAAGTATTCCCAATCTGTTCAGTCATTGATTATTGCAGGTTGATGATCAATAGATAATCAAGTCTTCATTTGCGGGCTGGTCATGAAACCATAGTTTATTTTGTTATTTTTATCTCACTGTCTATTAGACATCATTTTTTCCTTAGCTATCATTTTGGTTGACACTTTAACAAAAAAAAGAGTTACTGTGTTTTCTTTGAGTTTTGCACTCACTGGGTTCCTATAGTATTTACTTTACTATAGGCCTTGGGACAAAAAGGGGCGCCAGGTGAAACCTTTGAGTTTCAGAAATGGTCCTCACTGCCCTGGAGTACAGCAGTACTCTGACTTTAGACACTGGAAGAAGAAGTCAGAAATTAGTTCCATTAAAGATCTAGAATTCAGAGGGAGGGAGGAGTAGAATTTCTCATCATATCTCTTTCCGTTTTGCCACATTACTCTCTGAGAAAACAAAAAATGAAACAAAATGAGACAAGACAGTATGTAGAGAGACTTTGGGAAAAGAGAGGAGTCTACTAAAAACTCAAAATATTACTCCACACAGCAGGCCTGGGAAGGGCTACATGAGCTACTGGGGGAAAGTGGCCAATGGTCAGAGCAACCAGAGGTCTAAGCTACTCAGAAGCAAACAGCCGGACAGGATGTACACACCAGTGCAATAGTGGCACACACCCTTTCTGATTGTCTAAGAGATCCACTCAGTGTAAAGGAACCCATATTTGGACTTGGGAACCAGATCAGAATCCTATGGAGGCAAAGATTATGCTCTTCAGTGTTAATCTCTCACTAGTCTTGGATAAAAGACGGGTTATATAAATCAAATTCTCCCTAAATTAGTAATGCTTATCCCATTTAAACTATGCTGACTTCACTGTCCTGGAGAATTTGTTTTCTTTTTCAGAAGGTAGCGAGACCAGAGGAGACAAACTATCTCCTCGCACTTCAGCCAAGCCACAGCTGAAACTACAGAGGAACTGGGGAGATGAGCAAGCGTGCTGCTTCCATGCTGAACCTGATAATCAGTGCCAGGGTGAAGGAGACAGACCCTGTGGATACTCAACACCCACCAAAGTAGAGATCCAGAGGGTCCTAAGAGTGCATCACTGAAGTAGGCTTAAAACTCACCCACCACGGCTCAGAGCATTTTGCAAAAGAGAGGGCAGAAAGATTGTAAGAGCCACAAGTTGAGACATCATGCCCAGAGGCATTCTGTTCCCCTGAAATAACTGACTGCTGCTCCCCACAACACATAAACCACAACCCCATGGAGAATACCTGTAACCCCACTGAGGAGTGTCCCCAGCGGAATGGGGGCAAGGATGAGGGAAAAGAGGGTACCAAACACATGATGTATCCACACGAAATATGTTGCTAATAATAATACATAAAAAGATTATTTGTTGTTGCTTTACTGAAGTGATTCATATGGTCTCCAGTGCATGCTATGTGGTCTTGATATGGTCCTGATGAAGGACTGTGTTTTCTCTAAACTGATGAAAAAGTCATATTCACCACGTGGGATGGGGAAGAAATAGTGAATGTGTGCATCCTGGAGGGGAGGGAGTAAACTCAACATACGCGCGATAGACATTCATATCAGTGAAACTGTTAGTGATGCAGTTGTTTGAATGTCTCTTCCACAACTAAGGAAGAAAATTGTATCTTATATTTCCCATCACAAGGAAGATGAACCACTTGCTTAGGCCTCTTTGGGTTTTGGAGATTTATACACTGACTCTGCCCCACCGCCCATTATTAGGTGTGGCTTAGCTGACACTGAATATTTTCTTAAACGCCAAAAAGGCCCTCAGACATTTCTAGTCATTTCCTGTTAGCTTACTCTTGTAAGTTCTTTCTGAGTGAAAACGGCAGCTTTAAGTATTCACTGGCTTAAGGACTGTGGTTTAGAAACCAGCTCTGATTTGCCAGCACCGTGACATGTGAAGACAGTTACCAGTGGCTTTGCTGTTCCTTGTCCTTTCCACCCATATTTATGTATCTACAGAAGAAAAATATGCTTCATAAACACGCTATAGCTTACCTAATGTGGGGCTTCTTCCAGTATTAACCTGGCTGCATTGTTCTATTACAAATCTACGTTAGCATGTATGTGCATACCTGCATACATACATGTGACCATGTCCTGTCTATTAACAGCTCACCTAAAGTGATATATTTAATTATTCTTCATTGTGTGGTCTTATTTATGTTTTATATTTAATGTTCATAATTTTTTGTATTATATGTTTATATTTGTTTACTATAGACTGATTACCTTTGTTGGTAGAAAAGGGATGGTACATCCTGTCAAATTGAGGAAGGAAAGTATATTAGCTTTGGATCTAGGCATAGAGCTCTTCAAACATCAGGGTACCAGAGCATAGTGCACACTTACCTCATGGAAAAAAATCGTTATTCCAATCTTCAGGTGAATATCTCTTTGTGGTCTAGACAACATTACAAATAAGGACAGGCTGGGATTAGTGGGATGGATGTTAAAAGATTGAACATTTGAGTGTTTAATCAGTTAATTTCTTCTAAGTATTTAATATATATTTTAATCCAGGAAAGATAATCCTAGGAAAAAAGCAATTATAGGTCATTTTTTCTCTAACCCTATTTGAGAGGACTGTTAGATTAATTAATAAAACTAATTTAGTGTAAGAGTCATAATGTTTTTCAATCTACTTTTTAAAGGTTTATTTCTTTTTAAAAAATATTTTATTTATTTATTTATTAGACAGACAGAGAGAAAGAGAGAGAGGGAGAGAGAGAGAGAAAGAGAGAAATAATGGACACACCAGGGCCTGCAGCCACTGCAAATGAACTCCAGATGCATGCGCCACCTTGTGCATCTGGCTTATGTGTGTACTGGGGAGTCAAACCTATGTCCTTAGGCTTCACATACAAGTGCCCTCACCTCTAAGCCATCTCAATATAAACTTACAGGCATAATTCATCCATCATGTTTTAATGTAGAAAGTCTTTAAATATAGCTCTGAAAATTGTAATTCCATATCATATTCTTTGTATAAGAAAAATATGAACCATGTAAAATTTTCATTGCAATAATCATGCTGGTTGAGAAACAAGAAAAAAAAAACCCCAAAGGTAGCTAATACTTGCCTAGTGGGGGCAATGGGGTACTGTTAATTAGACAATGATCTATGACTATTCAGCTGGATGTTACCATTGTATAATAGATTTTAAAGAAGGAATAAAATTTTCCCTCTAACCTAGAAAGTTTTTTTTCATGACAACGTGCATAGATATTTTTGTACCTATAATTTGCAATACACTTTTAGAAAAGTTTAAAATACAGAAATAAAGATGCAGTAAGGATGACAGGCAACTAGTTAAAATATTTCTAATTTTGAGAGAAGCAGCTTAGTGGAATTCTAAGACACCCTTTGCTATACAACCAAAATCACCAGAACATTGATTTACTAAAAACTATGGCTCAAAGAAAAGACATCATAGCTAAAGACTCCTCAGCAGAATACTGTGGTGGCATGAATAATATCTGAACATTTTCAAGAAAACTACAATTTAGTACCTTCATGGCTGGTGGAGTTTATTTGCAATTTGGAGACCATGAGAATCCATAGAAAGTTGTTTTAAGTAATGTACAATTTAAATATAAGATTATTCTGGCATGTGTATAGATAATGAATTACAATGAGGGGAACTGGAAGCTGGGGTCTCTGTGTGAGAGAGATTTGAAGACATCTTTGAGAGAGATTTTGAAGATGCAGCAGTGGGGCATCAGACAAGTTACATTGTATAAGATGGTTTGAATGGTGAGGACAATGAGAAAAGTCAGAGGTGGTGTCAATAGACCAGACTTGGTTGGCTAAAAACAGGGTGACATCCCAAAACGGGAATAAGAAATTCTCAGCTCTGATCAAATAGAAGCTCAAAAAGAAAGGGATCTGAAAATTTTTCACATTTATTTAAAGAAAAATGACCTTAATAATCTTATATTCTTCATTTTTAACATGAGAAGCAGATTATTTAAAATAAGCTAATTTGTCTTTAGATTTGCTAAAGTTGAAGTACTGATAGCATAAATGAATTAATTATATTTGTAGGAAAACAAGTTTAGAACTACTTGAGATTGTACATATTTCAAGAATATTTTATTTTCCCATGTAAGACATGCTTATAAATTATCTGAATGACTAATGAACAAATAAATGCATAATTTTGTGGAAATTAGCTTTGAATAAATGGACTTGATTTATTAACAGAACCCAGGAGTGCAAAAACATAGATTTAAGTTACTGTAAGCTTTTTTGTAATTGGTTTTGTATATTTTCTTTAATTCTACTAAATTGTCAGTGTCTAAGGATTATTAGTTTTTTTAAACCTTAGAAGTTTACATCATCATGTGTTATTAGTAGCTAAGTATTTAATACTAAATATGATTTTCAAGTGAGTAATTGACAGAATAAGTAATTCTTTAATATAATAGGCATGAGATTTTATGAACAACTTAAATTATGCATAAAGGGTTTTATTGCTCTTAAGGCTAAGAACATAAATTATTAACCTCAATTAGTATTTAATTGCTTCTTTGAAATATTTGATTCTGTCTCTACTGGCCCATTGGGTAGGTATAACATGGTAAAACAGGTGTTTACTTTTTAATATTTCCTAATTGTTCTGTTATTCTTCTAACCAGATTTTGTAATCTTTGATAACTTTCTTCTTAAGCAAACTTATGAAAAGTGGGCATTGCTTTTGTGTTTAGTCAGTTTAATGCCCACAATCATCACTACTGCCTTAGAAGACATGATCCATAGAAAGACATGATCTTTATGTACTCTGACAGGTGACAAGTAGATACAAAACTAGTGTTAGACAGTTTGGCAAAGTATTTTCCCTTTCTGAACATATTTCAAAATATTTTTATAGAACTATAATATATGAACATGCTATAATTTGGTTGTATTCTCATCTTGTTTTTCTCTTTTGTTTTTTCCCACCTGCATTCCAAGGACCTTCCTCTTCCTTTTCCTTTTTTTAAAATTTAATTTATTTATTTGAGAGAGAGAGGCAGAAAGAGAGAAAGTGGCAGAAAGAGAGAAAGAGGCAGATAGAGAGAGGGAGAATGTGTATGCCAGGGCCTCTAGCCAGATGCATGTGTCACCTTGTGCATCTGGCTCACGTGGGTACTGGGAAATCGAACCTGGGTCCTCAGGTTTCACAGGCAAGAGCCTTAACTGCTAAGCCATCTCTCCAGCTTTCTTTCTTTGTTTTGTTGTCTCATTTCTTTTGTCTTCCTCAGTCCTCCATGTCAAGATGCAGATGGGCTCAGAACAGTGCTGGTATTTTGGTGTACTGGCAATCACTGTGGGGTCATGTTTTTGGAGTTATAAAAAAAACCCTAAATTTGCAAGTATCCTCCACCCTGATTCCCACTTTTTTGAGTGTTTGAAACTTTCAGGGTGGCACATAAAGACTGGGAAATGTTGATGAGCTCCTGTCAAGTAGTCCGTAGCTGCTCGGTCTTCTTTGTGTCTCAGCTCTGCTTGTTTGGCTCCTCCTTGCATTGTGTAACTTCATCTGTTTCCCCTCTTAGTTTGAAACATTTGGTAGTTGTTAAAAGGTCCCCTTCCCTTTTCAGGTTATGGCTATCAAAGGTCCCAGTTCATCATTACATACCTCAGAGTCTCTTCTCATGAGCTGCTTTCAAGCCGTCACTGGGTGTGGCCAGGAAATAAAAAACAAACCCATTTCTGGAAAGCACAGAACTCTTTTGACAGATGGCCTTGACTTGA
The DNA here is from genome assembly GCA_036365145.1 of Orientallactaga sibirica. NCBI lineage: Eukaryota > Metazoa > Chordata > Mammalia > Rodentia > Dipodidae > Orientallactaga > Orientallactaga sibirica. The sequence goes on along the minus strand of JAEOAD010001511.1, from coordinate 1,764,691 downwards.
AGATATTTTTGGTCTTGACTACCTACAAGTTAGAACTGTAGAGTAGTCCAAAATCCTCTTCTTAATGATCTCTTTTCATTTCTTCAGTTTAATTCATGGTAAAGCCTGCACCAAAGTCTGACAGAACTCTCTATATCCTGCTACTCTTTATTTTTTAAAAAATATTTGATTATTTTTATTTAGAGAGAGAGGGGCAGGTAAGAGAGAAAGAGAATGAGAGAGAGAGAGAGAGAGAGAGAGAGAGAGAGTAAGAGTACTGGTGCACCAGGGCCTCTAACTGCTGCAAATGAACTCCAGATGCATGTGCCACCATGTGCATCTGGCTTCATGTGGGTCCTGGGGAATCGAGCCTGGATCCTTTGGCTTTGCAGGCAAATACCTTAACCACTAAGCCATCTCTCCAGGCCTGCTTCTCTCTTTTTCTTTTCATTTTCCTTTTTATTGAAAATTTCCATACTTATAGACAATAAACCATAATTCCCCCCTCCCCCACTTTAGCATGCCCCCTCCTTCTCTCCATTAGTCTCTCTTTTATTTTGATGCCATCATCCTTTCCTCCTATTATAAGGGTCACAGTGCTAGGCACTGTGAGGTCATGGATATCCAGGACAATTTCTGAATGGTTGATTGCATTGTAAACAGGCCTACCCTTCCTTGGGCTCTTACATTCTTTCTGAAACCTCTTCCACAATCAATTCTGAGCCTTAGAGGGTATGATAGAGATGTTTCAGTGCTGGACACTCCTTTGTCATATCTTCTCAGCACTATGGTGCCTTTTGGGTCATCCCAATGGTTGTCCCTGTCTGAAAAGAGAAGTTTCTCTAACCAACAGTGAGAGTAGCATTAATATATGGGTATGAACATTAAGTAAAGTGCTTACTGGACAGTTTGGTGGGCATAATACATGCATTTAGCCAGACAAGAGCAGGCTTTACACTCCTAAGGCTCATGACCTTACCCACCATAGGCTTTTGATTAAGTTTTCAGTACCAGGCATGTGTTCCCTCCCATCAGAGCCCAGGTCTCAGTCCAATTAGAGAGCAGTTGGTTTCCCAACATCTCCAGAACAGACATGCCACTATTGCACCATCTAAAAATTGACTCATTTGGCCTGGATTGGCCCAAACTTTAATTCATGGGGTATAAACCCTAGGAATAGTTAGTGTCCACTGTTTTCACCACCAATGGCTTCTGTCTCCCATAAGGCTGCATGCAGTGAAATTGCACTTTGATCCCTTCTTAATTGGATATCAATTTTATTGTCATTTTGATTTATTTTGTCTATCAGCTGGGGTACATCCAAGAAAGTTCCAGGTGATGGCATTTCAGTTCAACCCCAGTTTAATTTCTCAGTGACCTTGCAGCCCAGGCATGTATCTGTTGCTTCAAACAAACAACAACAAAAACAACAGCAAAAACAAAAAAAAAAAAAAAGGAAAAAACGGTCTTATCCCCTCTATTCCTGGTGTGGAACCAAGAGCCTTGTTAATAGCCTTTTATCCTTGTACTAACATTAAGCTCCATAAGTTAACAAAATTGTTACTGTGTGCTAAAGCAATACACTGCAACCTACTGGTATGTACAATTAAAACAATGAATCCAAGAGACAATGAAACAAGATATTCTTAAAAGGATACAAAAAAGGAGTCCGAGGAGATTACTGAATAGTTAGTGATGCTTTCTTGGAAAGCGTGATCGCCTGGGCTCAAATCCCCAGCACATGTGTGAAGTTGGATGCAAAGTAGTGCATGTATCTGTGACCCAAGTGTACTTAAAAAAATGAGAGGCAGAAACCAAAGAATACTAAGGTTGTAGGCCAGCTAGTCTGGAATCCAGTTGCAGTCTAGAAGTTTCTTTGAAGTGGCAAAAGACCTTGTCTTAAAAAAGGCAGTGTATAGACCCCTCAAAAGTCCTTTGACTTCCACATACACATTGTGGCACATGCATGCAACCCCCCCAACACCTAAAATATTTATATGTAAGTATATTTTATTATTTTTAAATTTTATTTTTGGAGAAAGAGAGAGGGAGAGGGAGAGGGAGAGGGAGAAGGAGACATAGATGGGTGCACCAGCAGTCTATCAGCTGCTGTGAACAAAATCCAGATGCGTGCACCCCCTTGTGGGCAAGTGCAGCATTGTGCCCTTGCACCACTTTGCATCTGGCTAAACGTGGGACCTGGAGAATGGAACCACTGGACATTGGAACCAGCGTTCTTAGGCTTAGCAGGCAGGCGCCTTAACCACTAAGCCATCTCTCCAGCCCATGTAAGTATATTTTAAAAAGAATGAAAATGCTATATCCCTCATCGTGACTATTGCTAGCACTTGCTTATTTTTCAAATCTTTTCCTGTACATATGTATTCCTGTTACACATGTCATTTCTTTTCTTTTCTTTTTTTTTTAAAAAATTATTATTTATTTATTTGAGAGAGAGAGAGAGATTGAGATACAGAAATAGGCAGGCCACTGCAAATGAACTCCAGATGCATGCACCCCCTTGTGCATCTGGCCTACGTGGGCCCTGGAGAATGGAGCCTCGAACTCAGGTCCTTAGACTTCACAGGCAAGCATTTAAGCACTAAGCCATCTCTCCAGCTGGTTTTCTTTCCTTTCTATTTAATGTTATATATTGATTATTTTGCTTCTCTTTAAATTCTATGATACTGCAGTTTAATGGTCGTATACAATATTTAAATACTCAAATTTTACCTCATTTCAGCTCTTTAAGTGCTATCTGTTTTTACAAATGATATTTTACATGTTTTATAGAGGTTTTTGTTATTAAGTAATCATAATCGGGGAATATCTTACATGACCCAATTTTACCTTTGTAACTCACTTCACAACAATGTCACATTCTTAGGCATACCGTGTGCATGCATACTTCTATGCCAGCTCACACTAGCAGGTATATAACTAGGCATGAACTTTCACCAAGACTATGCATTTAGCCATGCACTCACAAAATAAAGTAATCACAGTAGTTATACATTCTCAAAGCAAATAATTATTCATATTTTTACACATACAAAGCATAAACATGCTCAAATACAAATTTACAACATTTATTTATTGAAATGCCTCTCCTATGCACATATAAACATATACAAAATATCAACAAATTTTCATGTTGCACAAAAAGTACTTGTGATGACATCTCGAAATATTCTAGCGAACCAAACAATACAAGTGTAAAACTCAGTTCAGACTCACTTCTCCCAACAACATAACTTCTTGTAACACATATGGAAAACCTGGCTTTGTGTACACAGCTAAGGGAGGAAAGTTAGGAGTTAATGCTTAAAGACTCATCTCTAGTCTCAGAGGAAGTCATTGTGAGAATGAGGCAGTGGTATCACGAGAGAGGAAGGGAGTCAATTCTTGGGGGATTTGATAGACCAGGTACAGTCCTTCAAATAGACCCTGATCTGATGTCCCTGCCAAAAGCTGAATCCCAGGGGCTAGTTAGAACTGCCACGGTCAGACTTAGCTTGCCAAAGACCTAGCAGAGCTCAGAGAGTGAGTTCCTTAGCCTCAGATACCTGTTCCCTTTCCAGGAAGCAATAGGATGCACAGGATCTCCAAGAGGCTAGAAGGTGAGGTGGTCCACTGTGCATTAAGCCCTGACTCACTGGGAGATCAAGGGCTAGAAATTCATGACCTACACAGGTAGGTAGATTACCTTTATACAGAAATTCTGAAGAAGATGGTTTCACCTGAACCTCACCTATTGAACACCTTGGGGTCAGACATCCCACAGTGAGAATGCATAGTCTAAATTCCCCTGAAGCTATTTGTACCTGTGTCTTGACCCATTTAATCTTTTGTCCCTTTGCAAGTTTCAGCAACGTAAGCAGATTGGGATTGGTAGAATTGGCTATTTCCACTCAATGTTGGAATAACAAAGTTCCAAGAATATGAGGGGGCTTGATTTAAACCCATATTCAAAGACGAAAGCTGAGTTATATTCAATGTGGAAATATAGTCCTTCGAACTAAATTTCCTTAATGAAAAATGACACTGAATTCAGAGAAGTTACATTTCATTTAGAGGAACAGCAATCAAAACCTCTCCAAAGAAAAGTCCTACTTCAGATGTAGCTCTCAGGTCTTCGTCACCTCTGTTTTCCATCATCTACCCAAGAAAGAAAGTCTAAGGGCTGAATTTCAGAGGCAGCAGAAGAGTCTGAGAAACATCTTAACCTTGGAGCTCTGGGCTCCGAGAAGCCATTTGAAGAAGCACAGGTATGAATGGAGGGCAAGAGAAAAACTGGATTTCAAAAGAAGCTGTGCAATGTAGGTAGATGAAATGTGGTTGTGGAGGAATCCCAGCACCAGCTTGTGTAACACAAGGCAAGTCCTCTGTAAATGTGGTTGTGGAAGGAATCCCAGCACCAGCTTGTGTAACGTAGGTGAGTGCTCTGTTAAGACTGACAGGCAAAAGCCAATAAAGTTGCCAGCCCAGCTATGTGGTGTGGTATATGCCTAAAATCCCTGTAGTGGGAAACTGAACCTGAAGCCAGTCTGAGCTATAGAGAAAGTTCAAGGCCAGGACAGGAGAACAGAGGAGGAGAGAGGAGAAGAGGGAAGAGGAGAGGAGATAATGCAAAAGAGAAAAGAAGGTAAGAGACAGCTGGGAAGGAAGGTAGGAAGGAAGGGAAGGAATGATTAATGAAAAAAGAATGAAATAAAGGAAGAAAGAGAGAGAATGAAAGAAAGAAGTCACCCCAGAGAAGAACCATATCCCCAGAGACACCAATAGGCTAAGTTGGAGCCTAACCCAGAGGGTGCAGTTTTGTGAAGTAGCAGGAATCCTGGTTCAAATGCAAAGCTGTCTCTAATCAGTACACAGTGGCATTTATACCCGCCTTTGTCACAATCTGCTTTACACAACTAGGGCAGGGTTCTCATTCACTCTGTTGTATGTGCCATCTGCAGCTGTGATCCAAGAGTCATGCATGTGATCATGGGCAAACCATTTATTCTTTTTCATGGTAAAATGAGACCCCAGGTGATAAAGTACCCCTGGCATTTCAGCCAAGCCCCAGCTGAAACCACAGAGGAATTGGGGAGATGAGCAAGAATGTAGCTTCCATGATGAGCCTGACAATCAGTGCCAGGGGGAAGGAGATGGACCTTGAGGACACTCAACATTCACCAAAGCAGAGATCCAGAGGCTTCTAAGAGCTCATCACTGAAGTAGACTTAAAACACACCCACCATGGCTCAGGGAATTTGCTTGACAGGGGGCCAGAAAGATTCTAAGAGCCACAGGTTGGGACATCATGCCCAGAGGCATTGCGTCTCTCCAATAAGTGAGTGCTGCTCCCACAATGCATTACCCACAACCCCATGGGGAATACTGGCAACACTACTGAGGAGGGCCTCCAGTGGAATGGGGGCAGGGACAAGGGAAAAGATGGTACAGGTACATGATGTACCCATACTAAGTATGTCTGTAATTAAAATAAATAAAAATTTTAAAAAATGAGGATATGGAAGTTTCCCACAAGTTAAAAACAATATGAGAGCCTGTGGTTAAGGGTCCCAGTAAAACAACCCTTCCTCCACAGTTAAGCTGCTTACTGAGAAGTCGAGCCTTTAGCCAGTGCCTATTCCAGGCCCTGGGGCAGGTATGACGATGGCCTAAGTATGATGGCTTCAGTTGCTCTTAGCCTTGACAGTCCCCAAAAATAAGAGCAGTGCACTGAGAGTTAAAGGTCAGGTAAGGACAAAGCTTCTGCTTGCAACAGAAAGCCTGATGTTCTCTGATGGAAACAAAGCAGAGGCCCTGGGTGCCAGACAGTGCCCTTTGAATTTCTTTTTTTTTTTTTTTTTTTTTTGTGCCAGACAGTGCAAGGCTGTCTGGGTGGCCTCGAATTCCTCTAATGAACACATTTTCAAGGCAGAAAAAACAAGTGTTAGTTTTAAGAAACAGAACTTCAAGTATTACTGTGGCTGTATTTCTCGTGATATTTCATGAAAGATCCTATAGGGATATTTATTTTTCCCAATCCTGTGTCTATTAAGTAGATAAGTTGATAAGTTTTCTGGTGTAGAAATGACTTCTGAAGCTAAAGCCCTATTCATCTGAGACTGTTCTACATCTTGAGGAGTCATAAAAGATGAAGCTTTTGGGGAGGGGATCTAAAATAAACCATTTTTAGGATCCTCTAGTTCTAATAAATGAGTATTTGTTACTCCCCAGAGATGATTTGTTAAGTGCACTGGAAAGGATCCTCTTCTTGTCTGAGGATTTCTGTTATGAAAAACAGGGACTCTTTCAGAATATATGGGGATACTGGTAATATGTTAATGAAGATGCTACCACTGAACACTGGCATTCATTTGATATTCTCTCACTATATGCTGATCTGATTCCATTTCTTTACCAAACAGAGGTGCTGGAGATAGCGTGGGATTCAAGGATATATTAATGAAAAATTTACCATCTGGAAGTGTCCTGATCAAATTCAGGATAGAGATCAAATATTGTTTGTAGTTGTTGGCATAAATCAGTCTCTATCGTAATATAGCCACAAAAATGTGTTTAAGTGCTAACAATGCACGTATTTGGCCTGTAATGGCCAATGGAGCTGGTGTGGCTCACACAGCAAAATATATTCATGTTCCACACTTACCCAGAAAATGATTCCTGAACTCTAATCTGAGAGAAGTCATACACTAAGAGTAGTATGTTCAATTATGGGGGAGGGGGGAATGGTCCATCATTTTCTTCAGACTTAAACCTTCATGGTAACTTTCTTGTAATTAAAGGTAACTAAACACTACTGAAGAAAGTGCTGGGTTCTTTCGCCCTCATTCCTTTCTCTACTGATATACTGCCCAAATGGCCGAACACAGGTATAAAATGAACCTATTTGAAAGACAGAGTAAATAAGTGTAGTTTTTCTCTCAGCAGATTCAACATTCAAAAACACATAGCTTCTTTGGGACATAATTGCATTTGAACCTGACACATTATTACTCCATTTTGAATGTCACAATTAAGAATAAAATAACAAGTAGCATCATTTTGTGTTATATAGTGTTATTTATTACAAAGGATGATTATGGTAGAACTTATTCAGTACCATTGTCATATCACACAGTTGTGATATCCAATAACGTATAAGTGCTAACAGTCATTACTTTGTCTGTCACCATCTGCCAAAGGTAGATTACTTTCACCTCAGAGAAAATATTATCCACGTCCTCATGCTGCCTTCAAGGAGCAACTCTTCTCATCCCATGCTCTTCATCTTGCTTGGAATCCCAGCCCTGGAGAAGTACCACTTTTGGATTGCCTTTCCATTCTGTGTCATGTATATGATGGCAGTGGTTGGAAATATCACCATCCTACATATAATCCGCATTGACCACACCCTGCATGAGCCCATGTACCTCTTTCTGGCGATGCTGGCTACTACTGACCTTGTTCTATCCTCCTCCACCCAGCCTAAAATGCTGGCCATTCTCTGGTTTCATGCTCACGAGATTGAGTATCATGCCTGCCTCATCCAGGTCTTCTTCATCCACGCCTTCTCATCTGTGGAGTCTGGGGTGCTCATGACTATGGCCTTGGACCGCTACGTGGCCATCTGCTCCCCGCTCCGACACTCCAGTATCCTGACCACATCTGTAGTGATCAAACTGGGGGCAGCCGTGATGGTGAGAGGATTGGTGTTGGTGAGCCCCTTCTGCTTCATGATCTCCGGCATGCCCTTCTGCCCCAACAATGTCATTCCACAGCTGTACTGCGAGCACATGGCTGTGCTCAAGTTGGTGTGTGCTGACACCAGAGTCAACCGTGGGTACGGGCTCTTTGTGGCCTTCTCTGTGGGGGGCTTAGATATAATTGTCATCAGTGCGTCCTATGTGATGATCTTGAGAGCTGTGTTGCAGTTGCCATCCGGTGAAGCTCGCTTCAAAGCTTTTGGTACTTGCGCTTCTCATATTGGTGTCATTTTGGCTTTATATATCCCCGCCCTCTTCACTTTCCTCACCCATCGCTTTGGCCATCACGTCCCCCACGTTGTACACATCATGTTTGCTAATGTCTATCTTCTCGTTCCTCCCATGCTCAACCCCATCATCTATGGAGTTAGAACCAAGCAGATCAGGGACAGGGTTATTCATGGGTGTAGTGGGAAAGACCCTTGAGCCAAGAATCACAATATTTCCAATATGAACAGGCTGTTGATCTATGTATAGAAGAAAACGTTGCTGGCCCTTATGCATCACCCAAGGTCATCTCTTTGAGTATGTATCCCTGTAGGTGGCACCCATTCAGAGGAACAAGTATGATTTTCAGTGTGTCTCTTGAAAGTACTGTGATGGATCATACATATTTGGTTGATCTATTCCTCATCAAAGACAACAGTATATATCTATTTATATAAATGGATATTTTAAATAATCTTATTTTCAGCAGCTTTTAGTAAGGTAGTGATTTTGTTCATGTGTTTGCATGTTCACTTGTGTGGGTGTATGAGTGTACATGCACATTTGTGTGTGCATGTGTGTGGAGGCTAGACATTAGTGCCCAGTGCCTTCTTGAAATTGCTCTCCATCTTACTTGTGAGATAAGCTCACTCACAGAACCAAGAGCTGACCAATTTGTCTAGAGTCTTACCCAGCAAGCATTATGGATCCTCTTGTTCCCAAGTCTCTAGTACTGGATTTACAAAGGAGCTCTGCCATTCCTAACTTTTAAATAAGTGCTGCAGATCAGAACCCAGGCTATCCTGCTTGCTCAGCAAGTGCTTTACCCACTGAGTCATCTCCCCAGCCTCATGTGGTAATATTTTTAACTAGCAGTTATATATGTTGATGCACTGTTGAAAACTGTTACAGAAATTTGTGATAGTTGAAAACATGCATTTACACTCATGAAATCAGAGTACCCGTGGTTTCCTGCACATGACTGAGCTTGTCAATATTTCATTGTGAATGGGATAAGAGCTTATGTTTGCACACCTCCCAGAGTAGCTAGTTGCAGCTAATAGTTGATAGGAAAGGGGGGGTTTATATTCACGCGAGGTGTAACCCCTAGTAAGTTATATATGTTGATTTTTAATATTTTATATATTATATCATCTATCTATCTATCTATCTATCTATCTATCTATCTATCTATCTATCTATCTATCTATCTATCCATCCATCCATCCACCTGGAAATCTCTGTGTAGAAATATTTTTTTAAAAAAATTGTAGGGCTGGAGAGATGGCTTAGTGGTTAAGACACTTGCCTGTGAAGCCTAAGGACCATGTTAGACTCCCATGATCCCATGTAAGCCAGATGCGCAAGGTGATGCATGCACAAGGTTGCAAATATGCACATGTGGCCCATGGATTTGGAGTTCAATTACAGTGCCTAGAAGCCCTGGTAAGCCAATTCTTTCTCTTTCCCTTGCTCTCCCTTATAAAAGATAAAGGCCAGTATGTTGGGCTTGCCTCAAAAAATTGTATGAAAATAAATGGGTAAAGTCATTATTAATTTAAAAAAAAACCAGAAAACTCTTTAGGAGCAAAACAATGTGCAATTGAGTGTTGGGTCATACTTAACTATAGTATTCACAGCATATGAAGATGTGAAAAATCAATATATAATTTTAACAACTAAGAAAGGAAACATAAATGCTGGCATATTTTAATGCCATTTATAAAAAGGAACATCAGTGTAGAGAAAAAGAGTTGAGAAATACCGTTTTTTTATTTAGAGAGAGAGAGAGAGAGAGAAAACAGGCATACAGAGAGAGAGAGAGAAACGTGCAGAGAGAGAGAGAACAGACTCCAGAAGCATGTGTCCCCTTGTGCACATGTGTGACATTGTGTGCTTGCATCACTGTGTGTCTGGCTACATGGGACCTGGAGATTAAAAAATGAGTTCTTAAGCTTCGCAGGCAAGGCGATGCTTTGACCACTAAGCCATCTCTCTAGCCCTGAGAAATATAAATTTTTATTATAGGCATTGTCTATCTTTATTTCTTTTTCATTTGTTTAAAATGCTTTATTTCATTACCTCTTGGCTCTAATTATTTATTTTCATTTTTAGTTTTTTGTTTTTTTGAGGTAGGGTCTTGCACTAGCCCAGGCTGACCTGGAATTCACTATGTAGTCTCAGGGTGGACTTGAACTCACGGTGATCCTCCTACTTCTGCCTCCAGAGTGTTGGGATTAAAGGCATGTGCCACCATGCCCGGCTTCTAATTTTGCAGGATGAGGCACCTTAAATTGAACCAAGCTTCTGAGGGAAAATGAGTTTCATTTTTATCCTCTAAGGGTTGTTTGGATACCCGTGTGCCAAACAGATCCATTGAAGAAACGACAAGGCAAAGGGGAAATTAGAAGCTGATGTCATTGTCTCTGGAGAAATGACCATATGTAAAGCAGGTCAGAGAAGTAAGAGACAGAAGACACTGGGTCCAAGCTCCTGTCTAGGTTTGCCCTGGCTTTTCTGCTTGTTGACAATGCTGAAAAATCATCATATGCCGGTTATGATTACGGTTCCTCAGCATTATTACATATTTTTTCACAGCATGTAAGACCTTGCAAAATAGTACTAGTCTATAAATTTCCTTTGTGTTTTACTGACTTTGCCTGAATCAGAAATAAAGCTGACCAAAAAGAGGTTCTATAAAGGTCACCTGGAAGAGTGAAATTTTCCCACTTCTTCCCCTTTTATTATTCCTACCACTACTATTATCCCAACATTGTGTTGAAAGTTTGTTTTCTGGGAAACAGATACAAGGGACTTTTCCCCCCAAAATGCCATTATTTCGTTCTTATGGTGCTTTGTCAGAGCATTACACTGGGGCCGCTGGTTTCCAGAAGCTTTAAGAATTTTTATCAGGAGAAAAGTCTGACAAAGGTATACCACAGTGTGTCTTCACATGCTCAAAGCTGCTTCTATTCCCTCCTCGCCATTCTCTTTTATTGAGAGTGATGTATGGAATGAGATCTTGGAGCCTCAAGTCCCTCCTATGGTCATTGTTATTTATTATTTTCAAAAATTTCTTTCCCTTCCTTTCCTTTATTTCTTCCCTCACTTCTATTTTTCTTTCTTTGCATTTTGCCATATTTATTCAAATACTGTTCTTTATGATTTCAGTGGTAACCTTAAACCACTAAACTTTATTGGAGTGTAAGTTTAGTAAACTTATTATGAGCCAGTCTAACTACCCCGTCATGTACTCTTGTGCTGCCTTTAATCAGAGCACTTCCAATAGTCACCTAAAGAAATTTCAGGAACATCTTCAAATTAGTCTGTATTGCTCTGCCCTGCCTGATACATGGTGACTCCATAAACCTCATCATCTTCATCTGAGAGTTCTTGTCCTTCTTCACTAAGACTATAATCTTCCGAATCAAGAGTCAACTTCTAATTCTACACTACATTGATGGGAAACTGAATCTTGATCCAACCAATCACCCGAATGATCACTCACACCATCATCAAGGGCCTGATTGGAGGGAGCCTCTGTGGACTCGTGGCCACAGCTTCTTTCACAGCACAGCTCCCTTATCACACACAGATCCAGGCTTTCATCAAAGGAAAGGGATCTGCGGCGCTTTCTGTGTCTTTCACCAGTTAAGTCATCTGCGATTTCCTCTGTCTCACTAATTGTTCCCCTTCCGGATGAGGCAGATGCTCTAGAAGCCAACTCTGAAGATGAAGGCTTCTCTTCTTGCAGCTCTTGCATACGGTCCTTTAGATCACTCCCACCTCCAAGAGGAAAACCACTCTCACTCATGGACCTTCTAGAGTTTAATGGCTCTTGCTGATTTACGTCTACCAAGTTTTTGTAGATCATTGTATATGTTTTCCTGTGCTCTTTCATGGAGAAGCTTGGCACTCCAAACAGCTCTCCAAAGAAGATCATTTGAACAATATATAATACGTTGCTACTTCTCATCATAGAATCTTTTGTCGTAATATACTGGCCAAGATAAAATATAACCACTTTCATAGTGTAAGTATCTTTTTGTGCACCAACAGTCTTTAACAACTTCAAAGGCAATGGCTTTGGCTGGGCTTGGTGGCGCACGCCTTTAATCCCAGCTCTCGGGAAGCAGAGGTAGGTGGATCGTCGTGAGATCAAGGCCACCCTGAGACTACTTCGTGAATTCCGGGTCAGCTTCAGCTAGAGTGAGATGCTACCTCAAAAAAACAAACAAACAAAAAGCCAAAACCAAACAAACAAAAACAAACAAACAAATAAAAATAGCAATGGCTTTGGCCTAACCAGGGTCTCTTGTCCTGAAGGTGGAATCTGTGAGGTGTTTATAGCACCATCAGTAGATACAGACATGTTGTTATTGCATATTGGCCTGGATCAAGGTTAATAATAATAATAATAATGATAATAATGATATATAAATGGCTGGAGAGATGGCTTAGTGGTTAAGCGCTTGCCTGTGAAGCCTCAAGGACTCTGGTTCGAGACTCTATTCCCCAAGACCCAAGTAAGCCAGATGCCCAAGGTGGAGCATGTATCTGGAGTTCATTTTTAGTGGCTGGAGGCCCTGCCACGCCCATTCTCTCTCTGTCACTCTCAAATAAATAAATACAAATAAACAAACTTTGTTTTTATTTTAAAAAAAGAAGAAAGAGGGCTGGAGAGATGGCTTAGCGGTTAAGCGCGTTTGCAGTGGCTGGAGGCCTGGTGTGCCCATTCTCTCCTTCTCTCTGTTGCTCTCAAACAAGCAAATAAATAAATAAACAACAACAACAGAAAAAGAAAAACAAAAAAGCCAAAAGAAAACAAAACAAAAAAAGGAAAAAAAAAGTGCAGCTGCTCCTTGGCGCCCATTCCCTCCCTCCTGACATGCGTGGAGGCCTGATGTCCTGGGCCAAGGACTCCATGCTTCTCTGGGGCAGAGTGCTCAGAGTCTGCAACGAGGGCTGCTCCCTTGGCATTGCCCCAGGCCTGCTTTCGAGCTGGTTTCCCCCCACCCCTTGGCCCCTGTATGTTCTTTTATTATTATTATTTTTTATTGACAACTTCTATACTTACATACAAAAAACACATATTTCCCACCCCTCCCCCATTCCACTTAGAACTCCAGTCTCCATCATCTTGTTATTATTTAACTACTTTGATCCTTGTACTAACATTAAGCTCCATAAATTACCAAAATTGTTACTGTGTGCTGAAGCAATACACTGCAACCTACTACTGTGTACAATTAAAACAATGAATCCAAGAGACAATGAAACAAGATATTCTTAAAGAGATACAAAAAAGGAGTCCGAGGAGATTGCTGAATAGTTAGTGATGCTTTCTTGGAAAGCGTGATTGTCTGGGCTCAAAAGTTGTCCTTTGACTTCCACATACACATTGTGGCACATGCATGCAACCCCCCCAACACTTAAAATATTTATATGTAAGTATATTTTATTATTTTTTTAAATTTATTTTTGGAGAGAGAGACAGAGAGGGAGAGGGAGACACAGATGGGTGCACCAGCAGTCTATCAGCTGCTGTGAACAAAATCCAGATGTGTGCACCCCCTTGTGGGCAAGTGCGGCATTGCGCCCTTGCACCACTTAGCATCTGGCTAAGGTGGGACCTGGAGAATGGAACCGCGGGACATTGGAACCAGCGTTCTTAGGCTTAGCAGGCAGGCGCCTTAACCACTAAGCCATTGCTCCAGCCCATGTAAGTATATTTTAAAAAGAATGAAAATGCTATATCCCTCATCGTGACTATTGCTAGCACTTGCTTATTTTTCAAATCTTTTCCTGTACATATGTATTCCTGTTACACATGTCATTTCTTTCCTTTTCTTTTCTTTTTTTTAAAAAAACCTATTATTTATTTATTTATTTATTTATTTATTTATTTAATTTGAGTGAGAGAGATTGAGATACAGAAATAGGCAGGCCACTACAAACGAACTGCAGGTGCATGCACCCCCTTGTGCATCTGGCCTACGTGGGTCCTGGAGAATGTAGCCTTGAACTCAGGTCCTTAGACTTCACAGGCAAGCGTTTAACCACTAAGCCATCTCTCCAGCTGGTTTTCTTTCCTTTCTATTTAATGTTATATATTGATTATTTTACTTCTCTTTAAATTCTGTGATACTGCAGTTTAATGGTTGTATACAATATTTAAATACTCCTAATTTTACCTCATTTCAGCTCTTTAAGTAAGTGCTATCTGTTTTTACAAATGATATTTTACATGTTTTATAGAGGTTTTTGTTATTAAGTAATCATAATCGGGGAGTATCTTACATGACCCAATTTTACCTTTGTAACTCACTTCACAACAATGTCACATTCTTAGGCATACCGTGTGCATGCATACTTCTATGCCAGCTCACACTAGCAGGTATATAACTAGGCATGAACTTTCACCAAGCCTATGCATTTAGCCATGCACTCACAAAATAATCACAGTAGTTATACATTCTCAAAGCAAATAATTATTCATATTTTTACACATACAAAGCATAAACATGCTCAAATACAAATTTACAACTTTTATTTATTGAAATGCCTCTCCTATGCACATATAAACATATACAAAATAACAACAAATTTTCATGTTGCACAAAAAGTACTTGTGATGACATCTCGAAATATTCTAGCGAACCAAACAATACAAGTGTAAAACTCAGTTCAGACTCACTTCTCCCAACAACATAACTTCTTGTAACACATATGGAAAACCTGGCTTTGTGTACACAGCTAAGGGAGGAAAGTTAGGAGTTAATGCTTAAAGATTCATCTCTAGTCTCAGAGGAAGTCATTGTGAGAATGAGGTAGTGGTATCACTAGAGAGGAAGGGAATCAATTCCTGGGAGATCTGATAGACCAGGTACAGTCCTTCAAATAGACCCTGATCTGATGTCCCTGCCAAAAGCTGAATCCCAGGGGCTAGTTAGAACTGCCATGGTCAAACTTAGCTTGTCAAAGACATAGCAGAGCTCAGAGAGTGAGTTCCTTAGCCTCAGACACCTGTTCCCTTTCCAGGAAGCAATAGGATGCACAGGATCTCCAAGAGGCTAGAAGGTGAGGTGGTCCACTATGCATTAAGCCCTGACTCACTGGGAGATCAAGGGCTAGAAATTCATGACCTACACAGGTAGGTAGATTACCTTTATACAGAAATTCTGAAGAAGATGGTTTCACCTGAACCTCACCTATTGAACACCTTGGGGTCATACATCCCACAGTGAGAACACATAGTCTAAATTCCCCTGAAGCTATTTGTACCTGTGTCTTGACCCATTTAATCTTTTGTCCCTTTGCAAGTTTCAGCAACGTAAGCAGATTGGGATTGGCAGAAATGGCTATTTCCACTCAATGTTGGAATAACAAAGTTCCAAGAATATGAGGGGGCTTGATTTAAACCCATATTCAAAGACGAAAGCTGAGTTATACTCAATCTAGAAATATAGTCCTTCGAACTAAATTTCCTTAATGAAAAATGACACTGAATTCAGAGAAGTTACATTTCATTTAGAGGAACAGCAATCAAAACCTCTCCAAAGAAAAGTCCTACTTCAGATGTAGCTCTCAGGTCTTGGTCACCTCTGTTTTCCATCGTCTACCCAAGAAAGAAAGTCTAAGGGCTGAATTTCAGAGGCAGCAGAAGAGTCTGAGAAACATCTTAACGTTGGAGCTCTGGGCTCTGAGAAGCCATTTGAAGAAGCACAGGTATGAATGGAGGGCAAGAGAAAAACTGGATTTCAAAAGAAGCTGTGCAATGTAGGTAGATGAAATGTGGTTGTGGAGGAATCCCAGCACCAGCTTGTGTAACACAAGGCAAGTCCTCTGTAAATGTGGTTGTGGAAGGAATCCCAGCACCAGCTTGTGTAACATAGGTGAGTGCTCTGTTAAGACTGACAGGCAAAAGCCAATAAAGTTGCCAGCCCATCTATGTGGTGTGGTATATGCCTAAAATCCCTGTAGTGGGAAACTGAACCTGAAGCCAGTCTGAGCTATAGAGAAAGTTCAAGGCCAGGACAGGAGAACAGAGGAGGAGAGAGGAGAACAGAGGAGGAGAGAGGAGAAGAGGGAAGAGGAGAGAAGATAATGTGAAAGAGAAAAGAAGGTAAGATATAGCCGGGAAGGAAGGTAGGAAGGAAGGGAAGGAAAGATTAATGAAAAAAGAATGAAATAAAGAAAGAAAGAGAGAGAATGAAAGAAGTCATCCCAGAAAAGAACCATATCCCCAGAGACACCAATAGGCTAAGTTGGAGCCTAAACCAGAGGGTGCAGTTTTGTGAAGTAGCAGGAATCCTGGTTCAAATGCAAAGCTGTCTCTAATTCAGTACATAGTGGCATTTTTACCCGCCTTTGTCACAATCTGCTTTACACAACTAGGGCAGGGTTCTCATTCACTCTGTTGTATGTGCCATCTGCAGCTGTGACCCAAGAG
Organism: Orientallactaga sibirica; assembly: GCA_036365145.1. Classification (NCBI taxonomy): domain Eukaryota; kingdom Metazoa; phylum Chordata; class Mammalia; order Rodentia; family Dipodidae; genus Orientallactaga; species Orientallactaga sibirica. The sequence goes on along the minus strand of JAEOAD010001511.1, from coordinate 1,748,293 downwards.
TCATGCATGTGATCATGGGCAAACCATTTATTCTTTTTCATGGTAAAATGCGACCCCAGGTGATAAAGTACCCCTGGCATTTCAGCCAAGCCCCAGCTGAAACCACAGAGGAATTGGGGAGATGAGCAAGAATGTAGCTTCCATGATGAGCCTGACAATCAGTGCCAGGGGGAAGGAGACGGACCTTGAGGACACTCAACATTCACCAAAGCAGAGATCCAGAGGCTTCTAAGAGCTCATCACTGAAGTAGACTTAAAACACACCCACCATGGCTCAGGGAATTTGCTTGACAGGGGGCCAGAAAGATTCTAAGAGCCACAGGTTGGGACATCATGCCCAGAGGCATTGCGTCTCTCCAATAAGTGAGTGCTGCTCCCACAATGCATTACCCACAACCCCATGGGGAATACTGGCAACACTACTGAGGAGGGCCTCCAGTGGAATGGGGGCAGGGACAAGGGAAAAGATGGTACAGGTATATGATGTACCCATACTAAGTATGTCTGTAATTAAAATAAATAAAAATTTTAAAAAATGAGGATATGGAAGTTTCCCACAAGTTAAAAACAATATGAGAGCCTGTGGTTAAGGGTCCCAGTAAAACAACCCTTCCTCCACAGTTAAGCTGCTTACTGAGAAGTCGAGCCTTTAGCCAGTGCCTATTCCAGGCCCTGGGGCAGGTATGACGATGGCCTAAGTATGATGGCTTCAGTTGCTCTTAGCCTTGACAGTCCCCCAAAAATAAGAGCAGTGCACTGAGAGTTAAAGGTCAGGTAAGGACAAAGCTTCTGCTTGCAACAGAAAGCCTGATGTTCTCTGATGGAAACACAGCAGAGGCCCTGGGTGCAGACAGTGCAAGCGTTTGAATTTCTTTTTTTTTTTTTTTTTTTTTTTTTTGCGAGGTAGGGTCTCACTCTGGTCCAGGCTGACCTGGAATTAACTATGTAGTCTCAGGGTGGCCTCGAACTCTTGGCGATCCTCCTACCTCTGCCTCTGGAGTGCTGGGATTAAAGGCGTGTGCCACCACGCCCGGCTTGTGTTTGAATTTCTAATGAACACATTTGCCAGGCAGAAAAAACAAGTGTTAGTTTTAAGAAACAGAACTTCAAGTATTACTGCGGCTGTATTTCTTGTGATATTTCATGAAAGATCCTATAGGGATATTTATTTTGCCCAACCCTGTGTCTATTAAGTAGATAAGTTGATAAGTTTTCTGGTGTAGAAATGACTTCTAAAACTTAAGCCCTATTCATCTGAGACTGTTCTACATCTTGAGGAGTCATAAAAGATGAGGCTTTTGGGGAGGATCTAAAATAAACCATTTTTAGGATCCTTTAGTTCTAATAAATGAGTATTTGTTACTCCCCAGAGATGATTTGTTAAGGGCACCGGAAAGGATCCTCTTCTTGTCTGAGGATTTCTGTTATGAAAAACAGGGACTCTTTCAGAATATATGGGCATATTGGTAATATGTTAATGAAGCTGCCACCACTGAACACTGGCATTCATTTGATATTCTCTTACTCTATGCTTCCATTATATATGACTCCATTTCTTTACCAAACAGAGGTGCTGGAGTATGCGTGGGTTTCAAGGCTATCTTAATGAAAAATTTACCATCTGGAAATGTCCTGATCAAATTCAGGATAGAGATCAAATATTGTTTGTAGTTGTTGGCATAAATCAGTCTGTATTGTAATATAGCCACAAAAATGTGTTTAAGTGCTAAGAATGCACGTATTTGGCCCGTAATGTCCAATGGAGCTGGTGTGGCTCACACAGCGAAAAATATTCATGTTCCACATTTACCCAGAAAATGATTCCTGAACTCTAATCTGAGAGAAGTCATACACTAAGAGTAGTATGTTCAATTATGTGGGGGGAAATGGTCCATCATTTTCTTCAGACTTAAACCTTCATGGTAACTGTCTTGTAATTAAAGGTAACTAAACATTACTGAATAAAGTTCTGGGTTCTTTTGCCCTCAATCCTTTCTCTACTGCTATACTGCCCAAATGGCCGAACACAGGTATAAAATGAACCTATTTGAAAGGCAGAGTAAATAAGTGTAGTTTTTCTCTCAGCAGATTCAACATTCAAAAAACACATTCCTTCTTTGGGACATAATTGCATTTGAACCTGATACATTCTTACTCCATTTTGAATGTCACAACTAAGCATAAAATAGCAAGTAGCATCATTTTGTGTTATATAGTGTTATTTATTACAAAGGATGATTATGGTAGAACTTATTCAGTACAATTGTCATATCACACAGTTGTGATATCCAATAACGTATAAGTGCTAACAGTCATTACTTTGTCTGTCACCATCTGCCAAAGGTAGATTACTTTCACCTCAGAGAAAATATTATCCACGTCCTCATGCTGCCTTCAAGGAGCAACTCTTCTCATCCCGTGCTCTTCATCTTGCTTGGAATCCCAGCCCTGGAGAAGTACCACTTTTGGATTGCCTTTCCATTCTGTGTCATGTATATGATGGCAGTGGTTGGAAATATCACCATCCTACATATAATCCGCATTGACCACACCCTGCACGAGCCCATGTACCTCTTCCTGGCGATGCTGGCTACTACTGACCTTGTTCTATCCTCCTCCACCCAGCCTAAAATGCTGGCCATTCTCTGGTTTCATGCTCACGAGGTTGAGTATCATGCCTGCCTCATCCAGGTCTTCTTCATCCACGCCTTCTCATCTGTGGAGTCTGGGGTGCTCATGACTATGGCCTTGGACCGCTATGTGGCCATCTGCTCCCCGCTCCGACACTCCAGTATCCTGACCACATCTGTAGTGATCAAACTGGGGGCAGCCGTGATGGTGAGAGGATTGGTGTTGGTGAGCCCCTTCTGCTTCATGATCTCCGGCATGCCCTTCTGCCCCAACAACGTCATTCCCCAGTCGTACTGCGAGCACATGGCTGTGCTCAAGTTGGTGTGTGCTGACACCAGAGTCAACCGTGGGTATGGGCTCTTTGTGGCCTTCTCTGTGGTTGGCTTTGACATAATTGTCATCAGCGCGTCCTATGTGATGATCTTGAGAGCTGTGTTGCAGTTGCCATCCGGTGAAGCTCGCTTCAAAGCTTTTGGTACTTGTGCTTCTCATATTGGTGTCATTTTGGCTTTATATATCCCCGCCCTCTTCACTTTCCTCACCCATCGCTTTGGCCATCACGTCCCCCATGTTGTACACATCATGTTTGCTAATGTCTATCTTCTCGTTCCTCCCATGCTCAACCCCATCATCTATGGAGTTAGAACCAAGCAGATCAGGGACAGGGTTATTCATGGGTGTAGTGGGAAAGACCCTTGAGCCAAGAATCACAATATTTCCAATATGAACAGGCTGTTGATCTATGTATAGAAGAAAACGTTGCTGGCCCTTATGCATCACCCAAGGTCATCTCTTTGAGTATGTATCCCTGTAGGTGGCACCCATTCAGAGGAACAAGTATGATTTTCAGTGTGTCTCTTGAAAGTACTGTGATGGATCATACATATTTGGTTGATCTATTTCTCATCAAAGACAACAGTATATATCTATTTATATAAATGGATATTTTAAATAATTTTATTTTCAGCAGCTTTTAGTAAGGTAGTGATTTTGTTTGTGTGTTTGCATGTTCGTTTGTGTGGGTGTATGAGTGTACATGCACATTTGTGTGTGCATGTGTGTGGAGGCTAGACATTAGTGCCCAGTGCCTTCTTGAAATTGCTCTCCATCTTACTTGTGAGATAAGCTCACTCACAGAACCAAGAGCTGACCAATTTGGCTAGAGTCTTACCCAGTAAGCATTATGGATCCTCTTGTTCCCAAGTCTCTAGTACTGGATTTACAAAGGAGCTCTGCCATTCCTAACTTTTAAATAAGTGCTGCAGATCAGAACCCAGGCTATCCTGCTTGCTCAGCAAGTGCTTTACCCACTGAGTCATCTCCCCAGCCTCATGTGGTAATATTTTTAACTAGCAGTTATATATGTTGATGCACTGTTGAAAACTGTTACAGAAATTTGTGATAGTTGAAAACATGCATTTACACTCATGAAATCAGAGTACCCGTGGTTTCCTGCACATGACTGAGCTTGTCAATATTTCATTGTGAATGGGATAAGAGCTTATGTTTGCACACCTCCCAGAGAAGCTAGTAGCAGCTAATAGTTGATAGGAAAGGGGGGTTCATATTCACGCGAGGTGTAACCCCTAGTAAGTTATATATGTTGATTTTTTTATATTTCATATATTATATCATATATATATATATTTTTTTCCATACACCTGGAAATCTCTGTGTAGAAATAATTTTTTTAAAAAATTCTAGGGGTGGAGAGATGGCTTAATGGTTAAGACACTTGCCTGTGAAGCCTAAGGACTATGTTAGACTACCCAGATCCCATGTAAGCCAGATGCACAAGGTGATGCATGCACAAGGTCGCACATGTGGCCCATGGATTTGGAGTTCATTTACAGTGGCTAGAAGCCCTGGTAAGCCAAATCTTTCTCTTTCTCTTGCTCTCCCTCATAAATGATAAAGGCCAGTATGTTGGGCTTGCTTCAAAAAATTGAATGAAATAAATGGGTAAAGTCATTATTAATTTAAAAAAAACCAGAAAACTCTTTAGGAGCTGAAATCAGGCAAAACAATGTGCAGTTGAGTGTTGTGTCCCACTTAACTATAGTATTCACAGCATATGAAGATGTGAAAAATCAAGATATAATTTTAACAACTAAGAAAGGAAAAGTACATTCTGGCATGTTTTAATGCTATTTATAATAAGGAACATCAGTGTAGAGAAAAAGAGTTGAGAAATACCATTTTTTTATTTAGAGAGAGAGAGAGAGAGAGAGAGAGAGAAACAGGCCAAGAGAGAGAGAGAGAGAGAGAGAGAGAAAGAAACGTACAGAGAGAGAGAGAGAGAAACGTGCAGAGAGAGAGAGAACAGACTCCAGACGCATGTGTCCCCTTGTGCACATGTGCGACATTGTGTGCTTGCATCACTGTGTGTCTGGCTACATGGGACCTGGAGATTAACAAATGAGTTCTTAAGCTTCGCAGGCAAGGGGATGCCTTGACCACTAAGCCATCTCTCTAGCCCTGAGAAATATAAATTTTTATTATAGGCATTGTCTATCTTTATTTCTTTTTCATTTATTTAAAATGCTTTATTTCATTACCTCTTGGCTCTAATTATTTATTTTCATTTTTAGTTTTTTGCTTTTTTGAGGTAGGGTCTTGCACTAGCCCAGGCTGACCTGGAATTCGCTATGTAGTCTCAGGGTGGCCTTGAACTCACGGTGATCCTCCTACTTCTGCCTCCAGAGTGTTGGGATTAAAGGCATGTGCCACCACGCCCGGCTTCTAATTATTTTGAGACTGGGCAGAAGTCTGAATGGGTGAAACAATTTCTTGCATAACATGAGGACCTGAATTCAGGTTCCCAGTACCTGGGAAAATGCCTGGGAAGGTGTGTATGCTGATAATCCCAGTGCTGGGGAGGCAGACATAGGGAATCCTAGGGGCTCACTGGCTAGTTACTATAGCTGAGTCAGTATGCTTTATGTTCTATGAGAGGACCTGTCTCAAATACAGTGAACACACCTATGCACATGCTCATATACATGAACACACATACAGTCATATGCATATGAACATGAACATACATACACATACCACACCCACACACATGTGAAAAATTTAAAAATGCATAAAATATTTTAATTATACAATGTGAGACTTCAGCATGATGTTTTGAAAATTATCCTTAAATGACAGAGCTTATACGTTAGTATGAGAACAGAAGTATATGAAACAGTTCAGGGCCCAAAACTAGAGTAACATAGTGAAACAAGCATGCAGACACAGGGCAACAGAACAGAGTGAGATGCACAAAGCTTGCAAAACTTGATGGAACTTGGCTGCCAGGTAATAATATCTTGAAACTCCTAGAAGTGAGTATTAAATATCTCACCTTCACTCTAGCTGCTTTTAAGTTTATGTAAAAGCAGATCATTACATTATAAAAAAATTATTAAACACAGCCAGACTTTATTTCCCCAGCACCCATACAAACAGCTAGGGGCGGCCATGAACATCTGTTTCTCCCGTCTTGAGTGGAGCAGAGATCAGAGAAGTGCTGTGGCTTGTGAAACCAGCAAGCTTCAATTAGTAAGATTATTTTTGTTCTCAAGAAAACACTTGGATGAGTGATGGAAAGGGACACCTGAAGTTCCCCTCTGGCTTCATACATGCAATGTGTACCCCACATACCACAGAGTTCCATACTACACATATTGCACACACACAGGCAAAAAATAAACAGAAATAGAAACAAAAAGAAATCAGAAATAGCTCCTATTACACAATTAGCCATTTATCAATAAAATTGATGTCATTGACAAAAATCATTTTCTAGAATGACTAAACATGTATATGATAAAAGAATATTAAATTTCAACTTCTACCTAAATGCTAAAGCAATATCTATTTATTTTTAATTTTTATTTTTTTAAATTTAATTTTTAAAACATATTGATTTTCCAGCAGAAAGAGAGAGAGAGAGAAAGAGAAAATAGGTGCCCCAGAGCCTCAAGTCATTGCAAACAAACTCCAGATGCATGTGCCACTTTTTGTATCTGGTCCTTAGGCTCTCCAGACAAGTGCCTTTACTGCTAAGCCATCTCTCCAGCCTTAAAGCAATATTTATATGAAGGAATAACATATGGCTAAGAACTATAAAAAACTAAAACTATAAAGTTTTGAAACAAAATCTTGAGCTGTTCATTCCTCTCTGCATGGTTTATTCTACTTAAAATGGGTCCTGAATTAATCTCTCTTATCATGAGGATGGGGTTTCCCTTTTTCTGGGCTGTGAACTATGTCTAGCATTTGTTTGTAGGTATGAGTAGAGTAATGAGTAGTGCTACTCTGAGAGACGTTGCAGTGAACAGAGTGTTGAGCCATCCCTTTAAGATAGTAATTTTTGGCTGGAGAGATGGCTTAGCGGTTAAGGCGCCTGCCTTCTAAGCCTAAGAACACTGGTTCCAATCTCCAGTGGTTCCAATCTCCAGGTCCCACGTTTAGCCAGATGGAAAGTGACACAAGGGCGCAATGCCAAACTTGACCACAAGGGGCAGCTGAGAGACTGCTGGCGCGTCCATCTCTATCTGTCTCCCTCTTACTCTCTCTCTCTCTCTGTGTCTCTCTCCAAAATTAAATAAAATTTAAAAAATTAAAAAAAATATAAAAAGATAGTAATTTTTTTACCTTTGTACATGTGCTCAGAAGTGAAATAATCAAATAGCACTAATATGGTTATTGTTTAAAGTTGTTTTTTAGATTTTTATTCATTTATTAGATGGTGGGGGGCGTGGAGAATGAGCATAGCAGGGCCTCTAGCTACTACAAATGAACTCCAGGCACATGTGACACCTTGTATATCTGGCTTGCATGGGTACTAGGGAATCAAACCTGAGTCCTTAGGCTAGGTAGGAAAGTGTCTTTAACCACTAAGCCATCTCTCCAGCCCTAATAAAGTTAATTTTATAAGAACTTCCACATAATTTTACATAATGGCTTTATTTTGTTGGTTATATTTACATTAAACCAACAACATATATGTATCCCCTGTTCTGCACTTGTCCACCAACACATATTTCATGTTTTTATTTCTTTCATATTAACTATGTAGTTATGGTACAAATTCAGGTTTCCAAATGCCTTTCTTTATCCCTGACATAGGCATTTCAAGCTAAATGTCCCTTGAATTCATGTATTAGCTTTATACTGTAATTTGGACAGGCTATGATTTAATTTTCATATAGATCAAAAGAGTTCTTAATTCATTTCTTTATGATATCACCATTAGTTAATTAGAAGTATGCTGTTTAAAGTTCAAATTCTTGTTGATGTCTCTTTCAATTCCAATTTACTCAGAAACATTTAAACATTTTAAAATTAGTTAAGTCTTGCTCTCTTCTCATTCTATAATCTATCATACAGAACACCTCCCATATTAAAAGCTTGTGAATTAGCTATTGTGTATTGAATAAATACCATTTTTGGTTCATAATATTTTCAGCACAGATTACCCATGCTCAAAAGATTGAATGTAATCTTTGAAGTACAACGATCTGCTGATTAGGAAAATACAAGGCATGTTATATGATGACTGTGATGATTGTGGCTGGCTTTCCAATTTTACCTAAAAATATTAACTCTAACAATTTTGTTATCTTCATCAGAAATGTTGAAAAATGTGATTATATTAGAGCTTCTAACTACCATGAATGGCATGCTGTGAAACTTAAAAGTCTTCAGTCACAGATCACATGACTTTACAACTCAGCAGGCCTTTCCTTTTTTCCTCCTTTTCTCTCTTTTCTTCCTCTCTTTCTCTTTCTTTCTTAGAATTGAACCTAGAGCTTCACATACTTTATAACCAACCCAATCCAAATTTACTTCATTTTTTATTATTCATTTTTATATTGGTATATATGTTCATATATGTACATAATGTAGTTTTCACTTTTTTTGAGGTAGAGTCTTGCTCTAGCCCAGGCTGACCTAGAATTCATTATATAGTTCCAGGATGGCCTTGAACTCACAGTGATCCTCCTACTTTTACCTTCTAAGTGCTGAGATTAAAGGCATGTACAATATAATGTATTTTGAAAGGAAACAAGGAGCAAGAGAAAAGAAAAGGACATTTTGCTCAGATATTTTGTGTGTGACCCTCACCCATTGTGAATCCTCTGTCGGATGACATTGTCTCCCATAGAGATCCATCCACTGAGCCCCAGCTCCTCCTCCCTTGCCTTGCTTTGCCCCTTTATTGATGGCCCCTTTCTGTCTCTGTATCTCAGTTGTGTCTTCCCTTTTCTCTGGCCTCCAGTACTTACTCATGAAAAGTGGCCTTAGTGCTTGACCAGCACTGCCTTATAAAACTCATTTCCATTTCTACAGTGAACAAGACAAATTTTACATTAGTTAAATAAAATTAAAAAAACAACCTTTAAGTTTATTTTAACTGAAAGGGAGGCAGAGCTATAAGATAGACTCGCTGAATGCTCAGTGGGGATAGATTTCTGATAAAGACCAGAGCATCGGGGCTGGAGAGATGTCTTAGCGGTTAAGGTGCTTGCCTAAAAAGCCTAAAGACCCTGGAACCCATCCAAAGCCAGATGCACAGAGTGGCAGCAGGCATCTGGAGTTTGTTTGCAGCAGCTGGAGGCCCTGGCTTGCCCATTTTCTTTCTCTGTTTCTCTCTCTCTCTCTCTCTCTCTCTCACCCTCTCTATATTTCCTTGCAAATAAATAAATAAACAAAATATTTTTTAAAAATCAGAGTAATGAAAAGGACTGGGATGAGATAATGGAAAGTTATGTGGTCCTCACTTCTGAAGTGTTGATATTTGTATAAACCTCTAAATCTTTAAAGCATTCAATAACCTTTCAATGATGTTGCAGTTACTTTTGCATTGCAAGGACAAAGACCTGACTAGAAGAAGCTTATGGGAGGGAAGGGTTCATTTCAGGATTACAGAATCCAAGGGAAACACCATCAATGGTGGAAAAATCTGGCTCTCTTTCATAGATCCACAGTAAAGAGAAACCACCAACAGTCAGCAAACATGAATAGCCAGAGCTCTAATCTGGCTCTCTACACACCCAGTAGGGGTGAGCTCTAAGGTCCTCCCCCACTAATTCCTTCTTCAGCAGGCTGCTAGAGACTTATGTAGGAAGCTTAATCTTAATCAAAACTCTGTGAGGCTTTGAGGGTCACACATTCACATTCAAGCCACCAAAAAAAAAAAAAAAAAAAAAAAAAAAAAAAAAAAAAGCCTTTTAAATACTCATGCCCTTATAAGAGTTTTCTATGGTGTTTATTTGTTCCTGAGTGGTCACTTACAAAACTCAGACCTGACGCCTTTGCATTACAAGAACTGCCCACTCTTTCTCACTGTACCTCAGTCATTCATTACTTGGGTATCAGCAAAACCAGAATCAACAGGAAAATTTTAATAATATTTTGGGAGAAAATAGCCTATCTACTGAAGGAGTTGTAGAACCAATCCAACTCCAGTGATGGATGAAGAGGTTAGATCCAGACAGCAGAAATATAGGTGGTGGTGAGTGTGAATTTACATAAAAGAAAATAGATTGAAGCCAGGCGTGGTGGCGCACGCCTTTAATCCCAGCACTCGGGAGGCAGAGGTAGGAGGATCGCCATGAGTAAGAGGCTACCCTGAGACTACAGAGTGAATTCCAGGTCAGCCTGGACCACAGTAGAGTAAGACCCTACCTCAAAAAATCAAAAAAAAAAAAAAGAAAAGAAAATAGATTGAGACAAAAGCACTCCTACGTGTCTTGGGGTTATGCTAGTTGTTTTGTTTTCTTCTTTGTTGTGATCAAGTCCCAGAAAAGAAGCTATGGAAGTGAGGAAGGATTCATTTTGGCTTACAGTTCCAGAGGATGTGGTCTACCATGGCAAGAAAGGCATAGCAGCAGGAACAGGAGGTGGTGGATCAAATTTCCTACTCACTCAGGAGTCAAGGTGATGAGTACTGATGCTCTTTACTTTCTACTTCTTACTCAGTTTACAACACCAGCACACTGGATGGTATGAACCCACAAGTAGAGTGGGTCTTCCCATGGCAATTAACCTTATCTAGAAACTCCCTCACACACATGCTGATGTTAGTGCCTTAGCTGATTCTACATCCTGTCAAGTTGACAATTAAAATTAAGCATACATATTAACATTTAGCATAAAATAATAACCCCCCTGTCAACCTGACATCCAAATATATCACTTGTTACATTTTTATTTTTAAATTTTTAATTTTTTTTGATTTTCGAGATAGGGTCTCACTCTACCTCAGGCTGACCTGAAAATCACTCTGTAGTCTCAGGATGGCCTCAAACTCATGGAGATCCTCCTACATCTGCCTCCCTGAGTGCTGGGATTAAAGGCGTGCACCACCACGCCTGGCAAACTCTTTTTTAAAAAATTATTTAATTAATTTGAGAGACAGGGAGAGGAAGAGAGAGAGAGAGAGAAAGAGAGAGAGAGAGAGAGAGAGAGAGAGAGAATGGGTGCACCAGGGCTTCCAGCCACTGCAAACAAACTCCAGATGCATGTGCCACCTTGCGCATCTGGCTTACGAGGGTACTGGGGAACTGAGCCTCAAACAGGGTCCTTAGGCTTCACAAGCAAGCGCTTAACTGCCAAGCCATCTTTCCAGCCCAAGCCTGCCCTTTCTTATTGGTGGCAAATATCATAAGAAAATCCCACCTACCCTTAAAAGTCCTCATTAAAAACCCAGTTAATATTGGAAGAAGTCTAGTTTCCAGTAATTTTGAAAATAAATGTTTAATTCTAGCATTGACCAAAAAAAAAAAAAAAAATCACTGTTTTGAAATGGTGTGCCTTGGATATATTCAGAAGAATAAATATCTCTGAACCATCCATGTTTATATACATATATATGATAGAATAATTCAGAAAAATTGATATTGGTACCATTTGTTGAGAATGCTCTGACATTTTATATGTGTTATGGTCATGATTTTTATTTGCTTTAGAATTCTAGGAGTTAGATAATGGTATGTACATTTTGCAGATGAGGAAGTCATGGCTCAGAAATTAAATAATTAAATAATTGCATGGTTACTGTTAAAAATCACTGTCTAAATTTTGAGAAAAGCATCAAAATAAAAAAAATACCTGAAAGACAAGTTTTTAAAATATATTTTATTTATTTATTTGAGAGAGAGCAAGAAGCAGAAAGAAAGAGAGAGAATGAAGGGGCATGCTAGGACCTCCAGCCACTGCAAATGAACTCCAGATGCATGTGCCCTGTAGCAGACAGCTTTAGGTTTGCTGAGATAAACTTCCAGACCAGGCACAGTTATGGAGGAAGGGATATTATTTATTGAGGCTTATAGATCCAGGGGAAGTTCCATAATGGCAGGAGAAGTGGCCTGCTCTTACAGGACCAGGCAGCAGAGAGAAAAGCCACCAGCCACACAGCACAGCACATTTCAGGAACTGCACTGGGCACACTTTGCATATCTTTACAATGGAATCTCAAACCCACCACCACACCTTAAGATCCGCCCAGTGACATTGCCTCCAGCCAGGTGGCTGCAGATGTAAACAACAAAGTAATAAAACACTGAATATATTGGGGACCATGTATTCAAACTACCACACACCCCTTTGTGCATCTAGCTTACATGGGTCCTGGAGAGTTGAACTGGGATCCTTTGGCTTGGCAGGCAAGTGCCTTAACTGCTAAGCCATCTTTCCAGTCCCCCTAAAAGACAACTTGTAATAGAGAATGAGGTGGAGAAGAGATTGAGAAATGGAAGGGAGATGTTGGTGGTTATTTCTGTTTTATTGCCAAGTAGTTTTTGCTTTATGAATTGTGGTGCACCTGTATTTGGTGTGTAAATATTGATGATTGTGATATCCTCTTGTTGGATTGTTCCCTTGATAAGTAAGAAGTGGCCTTCTTTGTCTTTTTTGGTTACTTTTGGTTTGAAGTCTATTTTATCCGATATAAGTATAGCTACACTGCTTTTTTCTTATTTGTGTTTGCTTGGAATGTCATTTTCCACCCTTTCACCCTGAGGAGGTGTCTGTCTTTAGTGGTGAGGTGGGTTTCTTGAAGACAGCAGATTGAGGGGTCTAGTTTTCTGATCCACCCTATTAGCTTATGTCTTTTGATGGGTGAATTAAGGCCATTAATATTCAGAGATATAACTGTGAGGTTTGATTTAATCCCTGCCATATTGTGGTGGACTGTGTGGGTTGGTTTTTTTTTTGGGGGGGGGTTAATGTGGACTGTTTTTTGGGGGCACTTGAGATTGGTTATTTTATTCTTCTGTGTGAAGAATTCCCTGAAGTACTCTCTGTAGGTTTGGTTTTCTTTTCATATACTTGTAAAGATGAGATTTATCATGGAAAGTTTTTCTTTCATTATCTATTATGAGGGATACTTTTGCTGGGTAGAGTAGTTGGGGTTGGAAGCCATAGGTTCTTAGAGTTTGCAGTGTTCCATTCCAGGCCCTTCTGGCTTTTAGGGTTTCCATTGAGAAGTCTGAGGTAATTCTGATGGGGTTCCCTTTATATGTAATGAGTTGTTTCTCCCTGGCGGCTTTTAGGATTTTCTCTTTGTATTTGATGTTTAGAGTCTTAAAGATAATGTGTCTTGGAGAATTTCTCCTTTGGTCAAGTCTGTTTGGAGTTCTGCTAGCTTCTTGTAACTTGATGGGATTATCTTTTGAGAGAGAAGGAAAGTTTTCTTCAGTTATTTTGTTGATTAAGCTTTCCATTCCTTTGGTCTGTGTTTCTTCCCCCTCTGGAATACCCATGATCCTAATGTTTGGATGCTTAAGGGTGTCCCACATTTCCCTCATGTTCTGTTCACAGAAATTTTTGAACTTGTTGAAATTTTTTGACTCACGAACTGTTTCTTCTGTTTTGTCTTCCAGTTCTGAGTTTCTATCCTCCACTTGACTGACTCTATTCTTAAGAGCTTCTATTGAATTTTGGGCTTGTTCAATTTGGTTCATATTTTCTACTGTTTTTTTTTTTTTTTTAATGTATGGTTTCCATCACTCTGTCTAGTTGCCTTTTTGTGTCATTTTCTGACTTTCTTAATGCTTCTTGGAGTTCATCCTTGCATTTTTTTTTATGTCTTCATTGAACTTGGCCAGCTGGTTATTAAGTGCCTCTTTTTTTCATTCTCCTTCAGATCATTTAACTGTCTTTGGAGCCCTTCCTGGTTTTTTTCTATTAGGTCTAATCTAGTAAGGATAGCATTCATACACTTGTTGGCTTTTTGTTGAGTTTCTGAGAGTTGTGCTATTTGCTTTGTCAGGGTTGCATAGCTTGTCTCTTCATTTTGGGGTTCTGATTCTATTGTCTCTTCTGTGCTTTGATTTGAGACATCCATTGTGGGACTGGGTAGTCTAGGTGGATTTACTTGTATCTGGTTTTTCATGCTATTCCTTTTTCACTGTGGTCTGCCCATCACAATGGTTCAGAAAGCCTAGGGTGTGAAATACTGGCCTGCTGTGCTGGGGTGGGATGGGGCACAGTGGTTAGTGTCAGGGCTATGGCCCCTGGATTTCTGATAGGCTGGGGTGGGGGACCCTGGCCTGTAAGCCTGGGTTTCCTATGGAGGTGGGAAGGGTAGGGGACCACAACCACACTAGTTGGGCTTGGGCAGGGTAGGGCAGGAGCATTCGCCTACTTCCCTGGATCCCTGATCTGCCCTAGGAGGGGGAGTGGTGGCACCTGCCTGGCGATGGGGTTCAGAAAGGCTAGGGAGGCACCTGACCAGTGATGGGGATGTGGCCAGTGAGTGATGGATCTGACTAGCGATGAAGCTCAGCCAGGCCCCCTGGGTGAGGGAGGGGTCTGACCAGTCAGTCAGGCCCAGCGGGAGCTGGTGAGGCTTCCGGCAGGTTGCCCAGGGAAGGGAGAGATGATAGGAAGGAAGATGGGAGGCAGAATGGGAAAATCAAATTTGCCTTATATTTTAAAATTATTTATTTATTGATTGATTGTTTTATAGAGAAAGAGGCAGACAGACAGTGAATATGTGCATTCCAGGGCCTCCTGTCACTGCAAATGAACTCCAGACACATGTACCACATTGTGCTTCTGGATTTATGTGGATACTGGGGAATTCAACTCCAGCTATCAAGCATTGCAAGCAAGGCCTTTTAGTGCTGAGCCATCCTCCAGCCTCAAACTCACCCTATTTTAAAACACAATATAGTAAGGACCACATTTTGATAACTAGTGTCATAGATTACTACCAAAACTCAGAGAATAATAATATGCAGAATTTCATGAATATTCACATGTGATAAGAGCCGTCATCTTCAGATCCATGCTCAAATCTCATCACCATTGTTGCTCAAGGATTTTTTTATCTATGTATCTATGTATTATCTATCTATCTATCTATCTATCTATCTATCTATCTATTGATCTATCTATCATCTGCTTATCTGTCTATCTACCATCTGTTTATTTATCTGTCTATCTAGATAAAGTGATATTTAAGTTGATCTATTTACCCCAATTTACGTAGTTAGGCAACAGAATGCATGGAATCTTCATATCTGACCCTGATGCCTTTCACTCAGTAAAACTGAGGAGTGCACCGGCCTTTCTTAACATTTCTTTTTAAAAAATATATTTATTTATTTATTTGAGAGAAAGAGAGAGAGAGAGAGAAAGAGAGAAAGAGGTAAAGAGAGAGTGAGAGAGAAAGAATGGGCATGGCAGGGTCTCTAGCTACTGCAAATTAACTCCAAACACATGTGCCTCCTTGTGCATCTGGCTTATGTGGGTCCTGGGGAATCAAACCAACATCCTTTGGCTTTGTAGGCAAATGCCTTAACTAATAAGCCATCTTCTCCAGCCCCTTTCTCAACATTTTTAATAGACATTTTTCAGATGTGTGCTTTTCAGAGACATGCTGTGGCCAAAACAGTACCTTTGATTGATCTATCTGTCAAATGTAATTCCAGGTAACCTATGAAGCTTTCAGGCATGTCTATATAGATTTTCAATATTAAAATGTTCAACAGAGGTGCTGGAGAGATGGTTTAGTGGTTAAGCGCTTGCCTGAGAAGCCTAAGGACTCTGGTTTGAGGCTCAATTCCCCAATACCCACGTAAGCCAGATGCACAAGGTGGTGCTTGAGTCTGGAGTTCGTTTGCAGTGGCTGGAGGCCCTGGTGCGCCCATTCTCTATCTCTCTCTCTCTCTGCCTCTTTCTCTCTCTCTCTGTCTGTTGCTAATAAATAAATAAATAAATAAATAAATAAATAAATAAATAAAATAAATGTTCAATAGAAAACTCTTACTACAACTCAGAAATCTAAACATTGGAAGATAGGATCCTCATTGGAGAGAGAACCATGTAATATTTGTCTTTCTAAGCCTGAGTTACCTTATAGACAATCTTTTCCAGATCCATCTATTTCTCAACTATTGGGAATAGAGCAGTATTAGATATTGGTGAGAATGTATCTCTGTGGTAAAGTGTAGTCTTTAGTATATATGCACAGGAGTGGTAGACCTGGACCATATGGTAGGTCTATTTTTAGCTGTGTCAGAAACCTCCACACTGTTTTCCACAACAGGTATACTAGTTTATATTCCTCTTGTCCCACACCCTCCCCAGCATTTGTTGTCATTAGATTTCTTGATGATAGCCTTTTTGACTGGAGTTTGATGGAATTTCAAAGTAGTTTAAAAATTTGTATTTCAGTGCTATCTAAAGATGTTGAACATATTTAAAAATACTAAGTGGCCATTTGTATTTCTTTAGTTGTTGTTGTTGTTGTTGTTGTTCTTCTTCTTCTCCTTCTCCTTCTTCTTCTTCTCTTTTGGAGAGAGTCGGAGAGAGAGTCAGAGAGAGAGGGAGAGGAAGACAGATAGAGATGGGTGTGCCAGCAGCCTCTCAGCTTCTGTAATCGAACTCCAGATGCACATGCCCCCTTGTGGGCAAGTGCAGCATTTCACCCTTGAGTCCCTTTTTCATTTGGCTAAATGTGGGACCTGGAGATTGGAACCAGCGTTGTTAGGCTTAGCAGGCCTTAACCGCTAAGCCATCTCTCCAGCCATTTTTCTTATTTTTTTAATGTGAAAGAAGGGGTGGGGGAGAGAGAATTGGTATGCCAGAGCCTCCAGCTACTGCAATCGAACTCCAGATGAGTGATCCCCCTTGTACACTTGCGTCTCTGTGTATCTGGTTTATGTGGGACCTGGAGAGTTGAACATGAGTCCTTAGGCTTGGCAGGCAAGTGCCTTAACTGATAAGCCATCTCTCCAACCCTCTTTCTTTTTTATGTAAAGTCTTATCTTTATTTTTCACATCATTATATACTGTAGATACTGTGGTTAAGTGGCACACAACATGCAATTGTGCATTGCTTTACCTGATTTTAGTATCTGAAGTGATTTTTGTTTTATATTTATAAATAATGACTTTCATATATGTTTTAGCAGATTTTTTCAAAATTGTATTTTTATAGAGATATTTCCAGATATATATACACATATTTAATTAATTTTAAAATATTCTTTTAATTTTTGACAGTTTCATATATGTATATAATAGATTCAGTTTCATTCCTGCCAAATATTCTTTTTGTTTGTTTGTTTTTGTTTTTGTTTTTCAAGGTAAGGTCTCTTTCTAGCCCAGGCTGACCTGGAATTCACTATGTATTCTCACGGTGGCCTTGAACTCATGGCCTATCTCTGCCTCCCAAGTGCTGGGATTAAAGGCATGTGCCACCACAGCCAGCTCAAATATTCTTTTATTTTCCTCCTCCTTCTCCCACTGACAGCTTTCCCACATTAATCCCATCTTACTTTCTTTCTTTTCTTTTCTTTTCTTTTTTTTTTTTTTTGAGCCACTGAGTTTAATTTGGGTTTCCTGCATAATCATGGGTGAGGTTATTTTCTGTGGAATGGGCAACCCACTGGTGACTTCACCACTGCAGAACATGACTCCCAGTCACCTAGCAACCATTAGCTACTCTGTGAGGTGACAGAGTGGGGTTTTATGAACTCTTTCTCAATCCATAATGAAATACTGACAGACTCAGACTTGTGTGAAAATCATAGGTGCTGTGAATTCAAGAGTATAAATGCATACATTTTTAACTGCTTGGTTCAAATTTCTGTCAGCCTTTTACCCAGTATATGTATCAACTTCTTACAGCTGTAGCTAGTTAGAAATACTACCTTAGGCTGAGGACGTGGCTGAGTAAATAAAGTGTTTTCTTAGCAAGCAGGAGAACAGAGTGTCCATCTCTAGCACCCATGTGAATGCTTGATGGTGCTGCTATGTAGTCTCAGTGATGGGGATATGGGGTAGAAGGAGCCTTAATCATGCTACATAAGCCAAATTAGAAGGTACTGACATGGATGTCTTGTTCCATATGCAAGTGCACACGTACACATTCACATGCACATATACTCAAACATACAAATATGTATACACACTTGCACACATTCCCATAAAATTACTACCTTACTAAGCTATAGACTATTAGATTATTCAAAAATATTGATTGCATAAATAAATAAAAATGTTGTTTTCTTTTGATAGCACAGACCAGCCAATAATATATCACACTATAATATATCAGACTTTTTGGAATTCCTGCTCTGGGTATCCTGAAAGCCTCTCTGCTTCTTCTAGACAGTGCCAACTGCTGAGGTAGCCCATCACAGAGACGACATTTTGGTGATAGATAAGGTCCTGGAAAGTTTGTTTTCCAGGTCATTGGCATGGGCATATTGGGGATACTGTGATTCTTGGCTCAAGGGTCTTTCCCACAGCATCCATGAATAACCCTGTCCCTGATCTGCTTGGTTCTAACTCCATAGATGATGGGGTTGAGCATGGGAGGTACCAGAAGGTAGAAATTAGCAAACATGATGTGTACAACTTGGGGGACGTGATGGCCAAAGCGATGGGTGAGGAAGGTAAAGAGGGCTGGGATATAGAAAGCCAGGATAACGCAGACATGGGAAGCACAAGTACCAAAAGCTTTGAAGCGAGCTTCACCAGATGGCAACTGCAACACAGCTCTCAAGATCATCACATAGGACGCGCTGATGACAATTACATCAAAGCCAACCACAGAGAAGGCCACAAAGAGCCCGTACCCACGGTTGACTCTGGTGTCAGCGCATACCAACTTGAGCACAGCCATGTGCTCACAGTACGACTGGGGAATGACATTGTTGGGGCAGAAGGGCATGCCGGAGATCATGAAGCAGAAGGGACTCACCCACACCAATCCTCTCAACATCACGGCTGCCCCCAGTTTGATCACTACAGATGTGGTCAGGATACTGGAGTGTCGGAGCGGGGAGCAGATGGCCACGTAGCGGTCCAAGGCCATAGTCATGAGCACCCCAGACTCCACAGATGAGAAGGCGTGGATGAAGAAGACCTGGATGAGGCAGGCATGATACTCAATCTCGTGAGCATGAAACCAGAGAATGGCCAGCATTTTAGGCTGGGTGGAGGAGGATAGAACAAGGTCAGTAGTAGCCAGCATCGCCAGGAAGAGGTACATGGGCTCGTGCAGGGTGTGGTCAATGCGGATTATATGTAGGATGGTGATATTTCCAACTACTGCCATCATATACATGACACAGAATGGAAAGGCAATCCAAAAGTGGTACTTCTCCAGGGCTGGGATTCCAAGCAAGATGAAGAGCATGGGATGAGAAGAGTTGCTCCCTGTAGCCAGCATGAGTGGATGCGTAATAAGTTCTTTGTAGAGAAGGTAATCTATTTTCTGTCGATGGTAACAGTTAAAGGGATGTTTGTTAGTTTTAAATCTTTTGAGTAATTCCACTGAGGTTTTATGTTAAATCAAAATAATTTCTACTTTTATAATTTATACATTGCAGCTGAGAATGATACAATTCATTTCTGTTATTCACATCCATCATTCAATAAGTGACTAACATGTTAGTTTCAAGTGAAGTTACTTTTATAAAACTGGTATTTTTTTTTTCTGGCAGTAAATTATACTACCAGAAATATGTTTTGAAAGTAATTTATTAGTTTTGTCTATTTTTTATGACCAACTCAGTCTTGCCCATGTCCTTTTTATTGCTCTGTTGGTAATACTTGGGGCCAGGAAGGCAACAAATTTAAAAGACCGTATCTCTGTAATGATGTTAAATTAGCTTTTATTAAGGACAGTTCTCAAGAGGGTTTGGATCCCAACAAAAGTGACTGACAAATTTCCCTTCTGTAATTACACATGGTACTTCAGTGTTTGTATCCTCCTAGATTAGAAGTAAGCAAACTTCTTCCTCTAAAGCTCAGTTCACAGCTATTTCCCGTTTTGTGAGCAGCGAGGCTGTATTACAGTGGACTGGCTAACTTGGCACAGCCTTGGTGGCACAGAAACAGTCATAGTCAAGGCACGAGGGCATATGTGTCACTATCTTCCAGCAGGACTTTATTTGGAATTCGGGAATGGTCTTTAGCACGTAAGATGTCACATATGACAAATTTTACAAGAAATTATTTTTGAAATATTTTTTGTCCCTGTCACATCCAAGCCTAGTACAAAATAGGAGTTTAATGCACCTTCCCAAGGGAATAACAAATAGCATGGCTAACAATGTCTTAAATGTCCCAACAGAGCTCACTTTATCCTACTTTGAGCCAAACACAGGGCAGTTGGTGTTTTTTCCCATTCTAGAGGTTGTCCTGTGCTGGTGTCACTTAAGAGCCACCCCTTCTCTGTCTGGGCTTGATGAATACAGAATTCAAGTCTATTTGACCTCTACCGATGGAGGCAGCCTAACTCAGCGTGAATTGTTTACAGAGTCTCACTTTGTTTTTGTTCCTCAGCTTTTCTCTACTGAGTCTCACTGTACTGTGTCTTGGTTTGAGAGCCTCAGTTCTCACCCTTAGTAAAAAAAAAAGATTCAAAATATCTAATACCCATGAACAAGTCAATTATAGGAATTAACACATATTTCATTTTTCCAAGCAAAATAGTTTCAAAGTTAGATTTTTTTTTTTTTTTTTTGGCTTTTCACGGTAGGTTCTCACTCTAGCCCAGGCTGACCTGGAATTCACTCTGTATTCTCAGGGTGGCCTTGAACTCATGGCGATCCTCCTACCTCTGCCTACAGAGTGCTGGGATTAAAGGCACGCACCACCACACCTGACTCAAAATTAGTTTTTCAAGATCCCAAATGTGGAGCCGGAGAGATGGCTCAGCCTGCAAAGCATAAAGATTGGGGTTTGATTCCCCAGTACCCACATTAAAGGCAGATGCATGCATCTGGAATTTGTTTGCAGTGGCTAGTGATTATGGCATGCCCATTCTCTCTTCACTTGCCTCTTTCACTCTCTCTCTATCAAATATATGAATAAATAAAAATTATTTTAAAAAATTTTTAAAAAGATACCAAATGTGTCTAGCATTTAAAAAATGATTGAGGCTGGTGTGGTGGCGCACACCTTTAATCCCAGCAATCAGGAGGCAGAGGTAGGAGGATCATGTGAGTTCTAATCCAGCCTGAGGCTACATAGTGAATTCCAGGTGAGGATCGTACCTCAAAAAAAAAAAAATTAAAAAATGATTGACACCAAATGTGCCTAACATTGTTCTAAGTTCTGAATATTTATAATAGTTTGAGAGAAATGTGGCTTAGATTTCATATTATAAGTTGGAAACTTTACTGTCCTATGTAGATAAGGGCTGTAAACTTGCTCAAAGTAACAAATAGTGCTAAGAGGGCACGGCGTGATTTCCCCAACACTCAGCATCTGGACTGGGTTTTGCACTTTGTCTTCTTCTCTCTGGTCTGATCTACTTAGTCTTAAATGTCCTGTTAAAGCCAGGCTTCCTCCATACCCGACTCTGGCTCCTTATATGCCATGTTTAGCTCTTTGAGCCTCATCCACTAAGTCTCACAGCCACTCAGAAAAACACAGAGACCATCTTCATCCCTGTGCAGGCTGGGGGAAAGGGACTGGCTAGAGGTACCACTTCTCAACGTGCATGCTGATCTCCGGTGAGCTGTAGAACGGATTGCTAACTTTTATAAGATCTTGAAATGTGCACTGTTATAATTATTTTTTCTAATTCATACAATACCTCAGCTCCCTCAATTTACCATGAGAAAAACAGAATTTAGAGCCACTAGAAGACTCAACTATGATCACATGTCTGTGTTTAGTAAACCACCACACAGCTAGGCTCCTGATCGCTCACACCAATGCCTTACTTAGTAATAAATGATGGGGATAACCTCCCACTGGCCCTTTCCCAGGCAGGCAGAGATTGTAGCACTCTGTTAAAAGGCTACTATGAAGGGGTTTACACAAATGTAAACTATAATTAGAGACCCATGTGCATTTGCACCCAGAACCACTGCTACTTTAATGGGCTGAAGTCTCTGGACTAGGATTTACCTTGGGCCTCTGGCTTTGCTGGCCATGTGCTGTTTTCTCTGAGATAACATTTTTCTGGACTTGTATCCTTGAACTTTAATGCAAGATTCACATGTTCTATGTTCCCTCTAACTCACTATTAAATATGCTCTTCAATTCCATCTTTCACAGACAGTTACTGTGGTGATCATAGCACATATTGAAAGGTAAAATTGAGTTATATGTTCTGGGAGCATTATAGCTAGGGTGATCACATTTTGAATATCTGTTTCTCTTTTCTTGTTCCCCCAAAGAAAATCCAACTTATAAAATTTGTGTCTTGAATTTGTTTGAAAAAAAATTACTTAAAGAAGTATGTCTTCAGAGTGGGTAGAGAGCAGCTTTTATATTGGTTTGGAATTCAATCTGGCTATAGTATCCACTGGCTGTATTGAATCTGCACTATTCTACCAACCAACATGGTGAATTATTTGTGTCCGTAATCAGCAATTTTGTTGAAACTCAGTCAAAGGTAAAAGACAAAATAAGTACTTGCTAAAGGATAGCTTGAGGGAAACTTAGACTATTTATATTTTTAATATTTTTATTTTTATTTATTTATCTATTTGACAGAGACGGAGGGGAGAGAGTGAGAGAAAGAGAGAGAGGGAGAGAGAGAGAGAGAGAGAATATGAATGGGCGCACCTGGGCCTCCAGCCACTGCAAACGAACTCCAGACACGTGCGCCCCCTTGTACATCTGGCTAATGTGGGTCCTGGGGAATTGAACCTGAGTTCTTTGGCTTTGCAGGCAAATGCCTTAGCCACTAAGCCATCCCTCCAGCCCTATTTTCTCACTTTAGAGTATCTATAGCTGAGCTGCAGAGCTACATACTGGGGCACAGTAGGACTAAATGCAGTGTCTTTCCTGGAGGCTGAGGGTCTGGAGCAGTCCTCCTACCTTTTCAGGTCTCCCTGGAGGGCACGGTGGGGATCGTCATTCTTTGTCCCCATCACAGGGATGGCCAGTGCTTCTGGATCTGGAACTCAAGCTCACTGGGATGCACATGCCTTGTCCTGCCTGCTGGCTTCTTAAGTCCCACTGTTCTCTGGAAGGGCACAGGTGCCCATGGTGCAGGAATCCCTCACCCTGAAGCTTTTTCTTTTATTGACCCATATAAACATGAACACAAACAGTTCTAATAAGCCAACATGTTTCAGTTTTTTTAATTTTTTTTTTTTTTTTTTTTTTTTTTGCAGAGACCTTAGCTGAGGGCCTATTTGAACAATTATGCTGGTATTTTCTCCCCCTTGAGAGTTAATTCTCTGTACCTTCCTAAGTCTTTCTGTCTCATATTGCCATTGCTTCCTCTGAGATTGGGTACTGAAGTTTGAGAGCATTAACCCCTAACTTTCCTCTCAGTATGCCTGAATGTAAAGGCAGAGGTTTGGAATGCAAGCAGGTGTGTTGTGATTACCTGAGTGTGAGCCATGCTTGTGTACATTGTTTTGTTAATCTGTCTATCTGAAGCGTGTTAATAAATATGGTGTAAAGAAGTGAATTTGAATGCATCTAACTATACTGTTTATATGTAGATGTGTGAATAATGACTTGTTTCATTGCTACATTATTGGTCTGATACCATCAGTTCCTGAATTAATGGTTACTGAATGCATATGCTTTGCAATCACACGTGTCTCGCTCCACACTGATGGTGTGAGATGGCATAGCAGTGTACATACATGAGTGTATGAAATGCATGTGTGCCAACAAATATACTGGTGCTTTAGTATCTGCTGTGGTTGTATGACCTTTCCCCTTCTGTGTTGGTGATCATCCTGAGAAGAAAAGCAATTCTGATGCAGTTTCTATCATAATCATTTCTCAACTTTCTGAGGCTAGAAGAACGTCTTTGCTGTACATCAACAGTGAAATCCTACACATACTCCCTTTCCCATGATCCTTATGTGGGCCCTTGTGGTGTTACCTTATTTATTTTTAATCAGCATATACTGAATTTTTAAAACTGAGAGAGGAAAGTGAGAACACAGCTTTTAAAAACAAAAGGAATGGAGGCATGGTGGCTCATGCCATAATACCAGGTATATGCCTCACAAACTATAAAAACCAGTGTATGTTCTTACATTTTTAAGTAAAAGAACAATGCAAGATCTGAAAAGGTTATCAAAAGATGTCATTAAGAGAATCCAGGTTCATAGGAAGTATTTTAAATAAATCTGACATTATATAATGAAATTTGTGTTTGTCTTAGGTGGAAAATTATTTTTTGCTATTTCTCTTAAGCACATAGTCAATATAATGAAAATGGAAGGTCAGCTTTTCTTCACCTCCCTATTTTAAAAAAATATTTTATTTATTTATTTACTTGAGAGAGAGAAAGGCAGAAAGTGAGAGAAAGAGAAAAAGAGAGGGAGAAAATGGGCAGGCCAGGGCCTCCAGCCACTGCAAACGAATTCCAGATGCCTGCACCCCCTTGTGCATCTTGCTTATGTGGGTCCGGGAGAATCGAACCGGAGTCCTTTGGCTTTGCAGGCAAATGCCTTACTGCTAAGCCATCTCTCCAGTCCCAGCCTTCCTTTTTAGATTATTGCAAATTTAGTCTCCAAGGAGGATGTGACATGTAGGGGAAGCACTTGTGTTTCTTCACCTTTTGACTCTTCTCCAGTCCAAAATTCCTTGCACACCATGGTCCATCTTTCAATGGCATTGTCAGCCTATCAATGTCATCATGCCCTGCCTCATGCTGTATCTCAGCAGTGGCTACTGGAACCATGTACACTTTACTCCCTCTGTGCATTTTTCATGTTTTCAAAAAAACAATAGTAGATGTGCAGGAAAAAGACATATTTTTGATTTAGGGATGAAATAAATCAATGATTTTGAAGAGTAGGTTTCTTTCTTACAAATATCTCCTTTTGAAAGTTTGTATTCCTACCATTCAATCTTTCTGGGGTGGGGATCATCTCAGGCATTCTCTCCATTGTCTTAATGTAAAGCAGTTGGGCCATCTTCTTTAAGATTGGTAATGTGTTTGGTAATAGCAGCTTCAGCAACCACTCTCTGTGCCAGTAATTTTAAACTTGCTTGAGTTTTTCCAACATTAAATCTTAAATCTCTCAATTCCATATCTTTAGCCAAGCACACTAGTCCATTACAAAATTAACCTTGATCAGACTCTTTGAGCATGGGCAACAGAATGCTGCCATCCCTTATGCCAGTAGCCCAGTTCCAACAAAGTTTGCTGCCCTCTTTCCTTCCCCTTAGGAAGTTCATAAACCAAATCACCAAATACAATTCTTTCTGCACTTAGAATTTTCAAACTCTCACAAGAATAGTTCAGAACACTTGGCTTACCACTCCAGAAGGTGTCTTCAGTTGCAAGTACCAAGTCTATGTCCATTCCTCCAAAACAAAGATTCCAAAAGACCAAAATCTACAACATCAGATTCATCTCAGCCATAACTCTACCCCACTCCTAGTACTATTCTATAGTAGATAGCTTCACATCACTGGGATGAACCTCTAGACCAGACACAGTTTATCAGAGGAAGAAAAGATTTATTGAAGCGTACAGATCCAGGAGATGTTCCATAATGGCAGAAGAAGTTGGCCTCCTTTCCTAGGACAAAGAAGAGAGAGAGATAGAGAGAGAGAGAGAGAGAGAGAGAGAGAGAGAGAGAGAGAGAGAGAGAGAGAGAGAGAGGAAGAGAGAGAGAGAGAGAGGTCACCACCAAAAAGCAAGCAAGCACACTTTAGGAACTCTAGGCAAAGCTCACTCACTTTGTATATCTTTAGACTAGCACTTCAAATTCACCCTCACACCTTAGGGCTGGACTCTAGGACCTGCTCCCAGTGACAACACCTCCAGCAAGGTGACTGGAGATCCAAATTACAAGCTTTTGAAAAACTCCTGAATCAATTGGGGGGCATTAATTCAAACCAAAATAGTTATTATTGAAAATCCAGTGGCTAGTTACTATAAACTTGAAGCCATACCGGCCTGTGATTATTAGATTACAAGGGTAGTGAAAGTGGGAGAAAATATTGTTGAGGATACTGAAATGACTTTTTTCTTTTGAATTTCTTTGTATAAAATCTCATTCTTTTAGTGCATGACTTCAAGGACACTCAGATAAAGGACCTTAACAGCTATTTTTCCATCACAGTTAGCATTCATGACATCATGTCCATCAATACTCATGTGTTACTGAGTAACTGCCAGAAATAAGCATAAGCAATAACCAGAATGATGCTGTTGGAAATTCACAGTTTCTTAACTGTACTTCCAGAGAATTCCAACATAGCATGACATTTCTCTTTGTATACACAATGTTAGATGCAAATGTACATATGAATATACACATAGAATGAACAAACATAAATGTGCATAAATAATATTTATTTTTTTACTCCAGATGCATGTGCCTTTTTTTTTTGGGAGAGAGAGACACAGACTGAGACAGAGAGAGAGAGAGAGAAGGAGAGAAGACAGATAGAGATGGGTGTGCCAGCAGCCTCTTGGCTGCTGCGAACAAAATCCAGATGTGTGCGCCCCCTTGTGGTCAAGTGCGGCATTGCACCCCTTTGCATCTGGTTAACCGTGGGACCTGGAGATTGGAACTGCTGGAGATTGGAACCAGAGTTCTTAGGCTTAGGAGGCTAACTGCCATCTCTCCAGCCCACATGTGCCTTTTTATACATCTGGCTTTACATGGGTACTGGGAATCAAACCCAAGTAGGCAGAGGTTGCAAGCAAATGCCTTTAACCACTGAATGATTTCTCCAACCTGACATATATATGTATATTTCAAAGTAGTGTCTTGCTCTAGCCCAGGCTGTCCTGAAATTCACTATGTAGTTTCAGGGTAGCCTCAAACTCACAGCAATTCTCCTTCCTCTGGCTCTCAAGTGCTAGGATTAAAACATGTGCCAACACGCCTAGCTTCCAACTCATTTTTTTGGGGGGGGCAAGCCCAACAGACTTGTCTTTTTTATGAGAGAGAGTAAGAGCAAGAGAGAGAGTGAGAGAGACTTGGTGCACCAGGGCCTCCAGCCACTGTAATCAAACTCCAGACACATGCACCACTGTGTACAACCTTGCACAAGCATCACCTTGTACATCTGGCTTACATGGGGTCTGGGGAGTTGAATATGGGTCCTTAGGCTTTGTAGTCAATGCTAAGCCATTGCTCCAGCCCTCAACTCCTATTTTTTTTTTTTAACATTGTACCCTATATATACCTCTAAGGCTGTGTGCATAAATAGATCTTTCTATAACAATGGCATAGTTTATAAATGAGTCATAGTGTATTTAACCAGTCTACTATCCTTGGGCATTTGGATTGCTTTCAATACTTTCTAGTTATATGTGGTACATCAGTCATTAAACACTCAATT
Source organism: Orientallactaga sibirica (assembly GCA_036365145.1). Taxonomy (NCBI): domain Eukaryota; kingdom Metazoa; phylum Chordata; class Mammalia; order Rodentia; family Dipodidae; genus Orientallactaga; species Orientallactaga sibirica. Next base: position 1,720,906 of record JAEOAD010001511.1, on the reverse strand, counting down.
ATTTATTTATTTTAATTAATTACTTATTTGCAAGCAGAGAGAGATGGAGAGACAGAGAGAAAATAGGCATAGTACAGTGTCTCTCCATTGCAAACGAAGGATGCCTGTGCCACTTTGTGCATCTGGCTTTCATGAGTACTGGGGAATCTAAGCCTGGGTTGTTAGGCTTGGCAAAACCATTCCTTAACTGCTGAGACATCTCTCAAGCCCCCTAAACAATGACTATGTTAGCTTTCTTTTTTTCTCATTGAATATTTCTATGAACTTATATTTGTAATGAAAGTAGAAGGCAGGTGTGGTGGTTTGAATGGATGTTTCCCAGTAGATTCAGCAAGGCTTTAGATCTCCAGCTACCTGGCTGGAGGAGGTGTCACTGTGGGTGATCCTAGGTCCAGCCCTAAGGTGTGATGTTGGATTTGGAATTCCGGTCCAAAGATATGCAATGTGCTGGAGTTTTGATGGGGTTTCTGAAGTGTACTTGCTTGCTTTTGTTGGTGGTGGCTTTTCTCTCTGCATGGACCTATAAAAGTCAAATAAATGCCACTTTTCCCATAAACTGTGCCTGGTTTGGAAGTTCATCTCAGTGAGCTGAAGCTGTCTGCTACAACAGGAGATAAGGTGAATATGAAGAAAGCACATCGATACATATATATAAGCCTCATAGTTTCCTCATTGTTTTTATGCTAACTTATAAAATTAACAAAAGCTCTTTCTTTGCTTACAAATACATAAAATATTTAAAAATAAATAAATTAGGGGCTAGAGAGATTGCTCAGTGGTTAAGGTGCTTGCCTGCAAAGCCTAAAGACCTAGGTTCAATTCCCTCGTAGCCACATAAAGCCAAATGCACAAAGCGGTGGATATATCTGGAGTTTGTTGGCAGCAGCTGGAAGTCCTGGTGTGTTCAATTTCTGTGTCTGTCTATCTTGTCTTTATTTCTCTTTGCTTGCAAATAAATGAAAATATTTAAAATAAATAAATAATATATTTGCCTCCCTGAGTATCTTATTCATCTCTGTTGTTAAAGCTATAGTAAAATTTTTTATACTTTCCACTTTTCATTGAGATACAGGCCTTTGTGATGGATTATTGATTATGAATATTATTTTTTTTAGTTTGCTTCTGTGTCTCCCAGGGTGGTGTGGACCTCTAGACCCACTGTTTCAGTCCCTTCAATGCTGGGATCCTAGAGATGTGTTTCCATGCCTTAGTAGGGATGAACATCCTTTTACTGACTACAGAATTGTAAGAGTTTTTAACTGCCTTATTTCATTCAAGCATGGTGGACCTATCAATTTTCTCTCCACCTTCAAATCCAACCTAACTTGGCTAGAGTGATGTCTACATCTATCCTGTCTGCCTCCTTATTTCTAGACAATTCTTATTTATGTTAGCAGTGAAGTGAAAGACCTAGCTAACGCAGGAAACAAGAAAAGTTAAGTGCCCTGATTAGGTAATTAGTATGCAATGACTGTTCCTCTTAAGTTATGTTGAAGCACTCAAACTCTTCTGAGGGTGGCCTATTTAGAAACAGTCATTGTAAATGCATTTGTTTCAGTTGAGAACATTCAGATTATGGCTATTATTATTACAGCATGACTGAAGTCGTGGGGTTTTGGACACAGAATCACACAATAAGAATTTCTGCAGGGCTGAGAAGGCAAATGTCAAGGTGAAGAAAGCAAAGGCTTCCAAGCTCAGGGAGAGGTATAGAACAAATTCTCTTTCAAGGCCAAGAAAAGGAACCAACCCTACCGACATGTTGACCTTGGACTTGTGGCCTCCAGAAGTGGCACACAATGGATTCCTCTTAGGTAAGGTACTCCAATTATGGTAGCTTGTTACAACAGGCCTAGTAGGACAATGCAACCAGAATATCAGCTCCAACTATCCCAAATCTTCAGTTGTAAAAATGATATTGTATTTTTTTGGGAGGGGGAGAGACAGAGAGAGGGACAGAGAGAGAGGGAGAGGAAGACAGATAGAGATGGGCGTGCCAGCAGCCTCTCAGCTGCTGCAAATGAAATCCAGCTGTGTGCGCCCCCTTGTGGTCAAGTGCAGCATTGCGCCCTTGCATCACTTTGCATCTGGCTAAACTTGGGACCTGGAGATTGGAACCAGCATTGTTAGGCTTAGGAGGCAGGTGCCTTAACTGCTAAACCATCTCTCCAGCCCTGATACTGTATTTTTAAATACAGTTTGAGGGCTGGAGTGATGGGTTAGTGGTCAAGAGCATTTTCTGTGTAAACATAATGGTCTGAGAGACCACTTGAGTTTGATCCTCAGGATCTACATATAGCTGGGTGTGGTCATGTGTGTCTGTAACCCCACTCCTGTATGGGAATTGCTGGAGCTTGTGGGAAACCAAGCAAGCAAGCAAGCAAACAAACAAAACAGATATCTCTGGGATCGGTAAGAGACTCCAGCTTAAATAAGAAAGGACAGTAGATTGATGGAGTAGGATGTCTTATGTTCTGTTTCAGGCCACTCCAGGAGAGTGTATGAAGTCCTGCATGGGAATATACACATGCTTCCAACACACACACACACACACACACACACACACACACACACACACAGAGAGAGAGAGAGAGAGAGAGAGAGAGAAAGAGAGAGAGATACAATTTGGTTGATGCTATTCATCTAGGTAGGTTTTTTTTTTTTTTTAAAAATAATTTCAAGTGAATCATATGCTGTAAAGCTATAATTGTGTTTATGCAGAGATAAACTAATTTATTATTGACAAAACACTAATGAAATAAAAAATATTTCCCAACCTGTAACTTTTTGATTAGTAATGTAGGATTTATTGTGGTTCAGTAGAAGAAAACAGTCTTTAGAGTGAGAATGACCGCATAGCTGCATGAAAAAATAAGATGAATCCTTACTTCCATTTCATTGTGAAATATTTTACTTGTGATCTAATGTACTTCAAGGAAAATTAATCTGAAAGTACTTTCATGAACTTGGAGTAAACAGATACCTCCTAGACAAGTTTTTAAAAAAGCCACTAATGCTGGTGTAATCCTGTTACTTTGGAGACTGACATAGAGGAATCATAAGCTCGAGGCCAGACTGAGCTACAGGAGACTCTATGTGTCAAAAACAAACAAATAAACAAATAACTCATGAGATGAAAGTAGTCTCAATAATTAGAAAAAAGTTTCACTACAAAAGATACAAATGCAAAAGTGAAAATGCAAGCAATAGACAGAAACAATGCTCACATACACATGGAGCTGACCAAGAAAGCATCACAAATTAGTGGGCATACTAACATATGCCAATAACTTAAGCAGCCATTTCACAAAGAGAGGTGCACCAATTGTTAATACACAGAAGAAAAGGTATAAAACACTCTTATTCATTTGGAAATTAAAACTTAAACCACAATGATGTGTCAATATATAACAACAGTAACTACTCAACAGCATGCTGGATGCTTGAAAACTTATACGCTGCAATAAACACATTTTTATTCAAATTTACAATAAATCAAACCTCCTTTCAACGAAGTAGCTCCACGTCTATTTATATACTCTGTAGAAATACCTGTCAGAAAATGTCTAAGAGTGTTTGAATCATCAATGAGAAAATTCACACAACTTTCTATAGTTTCCCTAGAGAATACAATGCATGGTAAAGAAAAAGGAATGCAGAAATGAAACAAAAGTAAACATAGCCATAGTGTGTGGAATTTCAGAGCATCTGAAATAAAGGGTAGAGTCTAATACTTCAAGAAGTTGGGCAAAACATGACCTGTAAGAAAATGTAGTAAGATTAGTTTTATTCCATAGAAGCCTAGCCATAAATTGATTTTTTTCAATAATTTATGAATTCAAGATTGGATTCTAAGGGCTATTTTTTTTTTTTTGAGGTAGGGTCTCCCTCTAGCCTAGGCTGACCTGAAATCCACTATGTAGTCTCAGACTAGCCTCGTGCTCACAGTGATCCTCCTACCGCTGCCTCCTGCATGCTGGGATTAAAAGTGTACATACCACACCCAGCAATAGGGGTTAATTTAAAAAATAATTTTGCCTATCAACCATTTTCATGGGTTTGTATAACAGTAGATAAGACTACTGCAGCTATCAAGAGGATCCAGCAGTTTTATCTACTATATTAAATTTTAACCCTAGCAAATGCTCAGATAAAAACATTTAAAGCATACCATATATATATATTTATATATATATATATTCAATCTAGCTATTAATTATAATAGGAAAAGAGTGAGATTATAGACAAATATTAACATAGGAAATTTATCATTTATATACTTATTTCTATGAAATAAAAAAAAAACCCTGCAGTGAGTGCTTCAGTGAATGAAGTTAGTTATAAAATTAGCCACTTAAAATTGTGTAAACATTTAATTTACTCACAGAGTATGTATAGGGCATATTGGAAACTGGTACCAAGTATGGTTTCAGAGCATCAGTGATGTCAGAAACTGAAACTGCAAGCTCCTCTCCAGTCCCAGTGGAGCTACACTAAAAACTTCAATTCCTACCACAGGTACCTCACCTCCTCCAGCAAGGTTCCACATCCCAAAGCCTTTACTGGGGGCGGATATGAGGATTAATCACAAACACCTGAGTGTAAATTGGACGTTCCACATTCAAACCATCACATAAATTTAATATAATTTTGAAGTGACTGCGGGCAATTGAATTAGTTTTCTTGTAAGGAATGAATGTCTTCATTTCTAGTAACGTGTTCCAGTGATGTCAGATCACATGGCCTTCTTATTTTCTAGTTATGCTATCTAGTTTTTATTTAAATTTTTAAATTTTATTTATTTGCAAACAGAGAGAGAGAGAGAGAGAGAGAGAGAGAGAGAGAGAGAGAGGGCAGACACAGAGAGAATGGGCATGCTAGGGCTCCTAGACTCTGCAATCCAACTCCAGATGCATATGCCCCTTGTGCATCTGGCTTACGTGGGTCCTGGGGAGTCGAACCTGGGTCCTTTGGCTGCACAGGCAAATGCCTTAACCGCTAAGCTATTTCTCCAGCCCTAGTTTGTATTTAAGTATTTAACTGCATTTCAATCAAATTTTATTTTGTTTTAAAAAGTGAATAACCTAAACACAAATGTAAAATCATCTCTCTAAGATTGTATGTCCATTTACCTGGTTGGGGAAACATTACATTATATGTAACTGGATTTAGGAAAGGCACACATTCTATGGACTCTGCATATTAGGATGTCGACTCTAAATCTAAGGGATACAACAATGATGCTCAGTGTCATTAGGGAAATATAAATTAGAAGGTCATGGAGGTATCTTGTTATTGTTATCAATGAAGCAACAATAAATGTGGAGGAAGATGCGGAGAGCAAGGAGCTCTTGTGGTTGGAATGTACACTATGGAGTGTCCTCAGAAACAAAGAATAGGTCTATCCTATCATCCCTCTAACTCACTGCTAGCTGTATGTCCAAAAGAATAGAAATTACTGCCTCAAGAAGACTTGCATGCTCATATTTATTATGACACTGTTTTATTATAATGATAATTAGACAGTCAAAGGGGAGATGTTAGCATGCTATTTTGAATTACTCCAGTTTTGGGTATGGAGACTCTGGGGAACTTCAATTTGTCACACCTAAGGTAGAGTCCCAAGGGCTTTTGGTTGTAATATTAGTGACGTTCTGGGTTCCTCATAAAAATGTAGGATCATGAGCCACTGCATATATACTTGGCTGGGTCATTGGTAGAAAGGCACTTCAGTTCAGATGCAGGTAAGATTATGACCAGGTAGGTTTAAACTCACTAGATGGAGACTTGAGGACTAAGGAAGAAAGGAGGGCTCGAGCAAAGGGACAGTGAAGGGCAGAGGGATGCAGGTGCTTCGAAAGGACTGAGCATCACAGGTAAAGGGTAGAGATATTGTGAGGAGGGGTTCAGAGCAAGAGATGGTAGCTGAAAATTGTGGGAATTAGTGAGCTGTCAGCATTTTGCAGGCAAATATTTAGTTTGAGAAGACATCAAAGCCAGTTATATAGATGACATCACATCCCCTTAAGAATGTGTGGTAGAATTAGTATAATTCAGGGTAGTCAAAAAGTGACACTGTATATTTTTATCTTTGCTTCATGCAGCCTTTATATTTGCCTTATTTCTATATCCATATCTTGTAGAAGACAAGCTTTCAGTTTTTTGTTGACATCAGCTTTAACTTTTTACAGGATCCCCATGTTCTGAATTTCCTTTTGGCTTTCTCAATAATAACCATTCACATTTAGAAACACATCAAATACTGTGCATGTTTTTGGACAATTTGGAGATGGACAAATCAGGGATATTTTTACATTCCAAGGTTTACAGTTTACTTCATGGCTAATATTCTCAGATACAAAATTAATGTATCATGTTGTTCTTACTTTCAATGCTTTTAACAGTTGAATAAACGGAAAACATTACCAAAAGAGCAATATGGGGGGGGGCAACATTCGGAAGGACCCCTCTCTTGCTGAGACCCAGGTTTTATGCAGGTGCATAGACACCATCCCCAAAGTATTTGGATTTATTTGATGTGGGCTGAGACTTAGGTTTCCAATTTGGCACCAATTAAAAACTGCCTAAATGATGCTAAAATGCAGGAATTATTTAAAAAAACTCTAATCCAGTCTACCAATTATACTCTTTAAAAGAAAAGCTAAAATCAACCTTTACATTAAGTTGGTAAAATAATGCAAATAAAATGATGCAAATAAACAAGATTAAAGCCCAGGTGTTCCAGTGTTTGCCCCATCATCAACAAAAATGCCAAGTATGATGGGTTTCAATGGACATTTTTCACCTTCATGGTTCTTATAGTTTTGTTTACTTATATCCTTTCAAGCAGTAGTATTTAGGTTTAATGTAGATATTTTGCACAGTGACTTTAATTTGATACTATGAAATTCATAAGTGTACTTCATTTATTTATTATAATGTCATTATAATTTTTTTCTGTTTTGAAACAGAACAAAGTCAAGGATTTGTAAAGAGGATGTTTTAAAAACATAACAGCAGTGGTGCTGGGGAGATGGCTCAGTGGTGGAAGCACTTGCTTGCAAAGCCTGTAAACCTAGATCAATTTCCCAGTCACTCACATAAAAGTGGATGTAAAAAATGCCAGTATTTTTTGAGGCTTTCAGTTCTATCCCCAGTACCTCCAATTATTTTTACTGAAAAGGAAAATGCCAATTATCCCAATGTAATACTTTACATAGTTATTTTATTGAGAAATATAAAATATAATTTGTGTTTTGGAAATACTATTAATTTCTTGTTACATAAATTTATACCTTGGTCATTAGTACACTCTTACAATGGCATGGTACATGTTGATATATTAGTATATATTAAAGGCTGTTTTGTATTCTATTGCTCTCAATATCTTACTGAATATATTTGCACATCTACAGAACAGATTTGAAATTTGGATTTGTCTCTATCCATTGTGAATTCCTGGGTGCTATTAATTAGCAGTTATTTAGATTTTTGTGAAACAAAATGAGAGAATTCTCAGAATTCACCTGTTCCCTATAGTATTTCTCTCTTCCAGAAAGGAACTAAAAACTAGAAGGCTTTTTCTATCCTTTTTAGTAAATTTTGGCTAAGTTCCCTAAGATACCAAATACAAATTTTTTTGCTCAATATTTTTATAGTTTTGTAGATATTGTGAAATAAAGCTTTATTTTATTCTTTAAAAACTGTTCAATGATAAATTGTTTTCATTTTTTATTGACAACTTCCATAATCATAGACAATAAGTCATGATAATTCCCTCCCCTCACTTTCCCCTTTTCAACTCCACTCTCCATCATATCCCCTCCCCCTCTCAGTCAGTCTCTCTTTTATTTTGATGTCATCATATTTTCTTCCTATTATGAGGGTCTTGTAAAGGTAGTGCCAGGCACTGTGAGGTCATGGATATCCAGGCCATTTTGTTTGTTGACTTGTGATTTGAACTTCTAGTTAGTTTCTTTGGCCAACTCTACGTTTACAGTCTATGCTTTTAGATTTTTTAAATAAAAAATAAATAAATTAATTAATTAAGACATAAAAACTTTATTTCCTTTTTAAAAGTAACACATATCCTTCTATTCATTTCTTTTTAAAATTAAATTAATTAATTAATTTACTTATTTATTTGTTATCATTTGGTTTTCTTTTAATTTTTTTATTGACAACTTCTATACTTACAGACAAAAAAACCATGATATTTCCCTCCCCTCCCTCCATTCCCCTTCAGAACTCCATTCTCCGTCATTTCTTTTCTCATTTGCTGCTACTACTGAATAGCATTCATGATAAAAGGTGTGGTACCATGTCACTGATTTCAATGAAAATGGTTTATTGTATCATTAGTAAATATGTTTGCTCTGAATTTCTGGAGGGGACTCTTAACCAGTGAACTTTTACTGTTAAATGTTAAGAATTTTATACTGAATTATGATGGAATTTTATGAATGTTCACTATGTCTTAAGAAAGTCAAGCTTTCCCCCTTAAAATCCATAAGTATTCTTGTACCTTGGAAGGATGTCTTACTGTGAATAAATCTTTTCATTCATGAGGCATTGTCTATGGTATAAAATGCAATAATACTCTGACTTACTAACATGTTATGATATTTTTATATAATCATATGTAACCATAAGAATAACTTTTGTATCTTTTCATTTACTCTAGACTAGGGTTTCTCAACTTTGCACATTATGTACAGTTGGACTGGATAAGTCTTTGCTTTGAGAGACTGTGTGGTTTAGGGTGTTTAGCAGCATTCCTGACTTTTACCCTCTAGATCCATGTAAATTTTCTCTAGTTCTGTTAATCAAAAAAGTCTCCAGGTATTGTCAAATGAATCCTGGAAAGGGGAGGAGGAGTCACTCTCTTCAATGCTAGATGATTTTGTAAAAAAAAAAAAGAAAGTACACAAATATATTTCCTTTGGTAATATCTGAGGAATTAGAATATTGCTCTTTTCCAAATCTTCAACCCTGAGAAGGTTTGCTGAAAAGGAACTCATAGTTATTGGTTCATGTTTGTCTCCACTTTTTATGGGCCTTGTGGGCTAACAATGTTAGGGCAAAGATTCACAAGCTTTTCATTTCTTGTTCTCCACAGTCCTTGGCCAACATCTATCTGAATATTTAAAATTTGTTATTTTTTAAAGAAGAAATAAAGCCCAAAGGCAAATGTAACAGAGAGCATAAACACCCTTACATATTGGCACAAACCCAATGTCATGAACCGTCAGTAAGAGCAGTGTCTCCTTTGACCCCTGATCTTAAAGCCTTGTGGTGTGTGTGAACACATATCCCCATCACAGTCACGATATTAGAGCTGTCTAGATTATAAAATACTACATTCAATTTAATTTATAAATCTTAAAATTGTAGTTTCCAAAAGAAAGGAGATACCAAAAGAAAGGAGATTCGGTGTTTCCTAACTATAGTATTGTTCAGAAATATAACTGGAAATAAATATAGTGTGAAGGTCTTCAATAAATATTATGGAGAACTTGTTTAAGATGTATCATATTTTTCTTTATGTGAAAACAGCTGCATGACATTATTTCTCATTTTTTTTTTTGGTAAAATTTTTATGAGAGGGAGAGAGAATTGGCATGCCAGGGCCTCCAGCCACTACAATAAAACTCTAGACATGTGTACCATCTTGAGGGATGTACAACCTTGTGCATCTTGCTAACATGGGATCTGGAGAGTCAAACATGGGTCCTTAGGCTTCACAGGCAAAGTCCTTAACCGCTAAGCCATCTCTCCAGCCAATATTTCCCATCTCTCAATTTTGATTTACTTTAACTCATAAGTAAATTTAATTGTGCTCAGTCACTACAACCAAGATAGGCTTTTAAAAATCCACTGTTATTGTCACTTTAGGTGCAGGAGCAGCTGAACAAGAGACACGTTAGTGATGTTTCTTCTCAACGTTTCAGAGGTTGAAGTCTCCTCATTCCTATTGGTTGGGATCCCAGGCCTGGAACATGCACACATTTGGATCTCCATCCCCATCTGCCTCATGTACCTCACAGCCATCCTTGGCAATTGCACCATCCTGGGTGTCGTCAGCACTGAGCCTTCCCTGCATGAACCCATGTACTATTTTCTCTCCATGCTGGCCCTATCTGACTTGGGTCTGTCTTTCTCCTCTATTCCCACTATGCTGAGAATCTTCTTGTTCAATGTCATGGGGATTTCTGCCGATGCCTGCATTGCTCAGGAATTCTTCATCCATGGATTCACAGATATGGAGTCTTCTGTCCTCCTGATCATGTCCTTTGATCGCTTTGTAGCCATTCGTCACCCCCTGAGGTATAGCTCCATCCTCACCAGCTCCAGAGTTGTGCAAATCGGGCTGGCATTTGCTGTTAAAAGCATTCTCCTGGTGCTCCCCCTTCCATTCACGTTAAAGAGACTCAGGTACTGTAATAAGCGTCTGCTCTCACACTCCTATTGCCTCCACCAGGATGTCATGAAGCTGGCCTGCTCTGACAACAGAGTTAACTTTTACTATGGACTGTTTGTTGCTCTCTGCATGATGTCAGACAGTGTGTGCATTGCAGTGTCCTATGTGTTCATCCTGAAGACTGTGTTGGGTATTGCGTCCCATGGGGAGCGGCTCAAAGCTCTTAACACTTGTGTCTCCCACATCTGTGCTGTGCTCATCTTCTACGGGCCCATCCTCACCTTAGCTACCATGCATCGCTTTGCTAAGCAAAAGTCTCCAGTAGCTATGATTCTGATTTCAGACGCTTTCTTGTTGGTCCCTCCCTTGATGAACCCAATTGTGTATTGTGTAAAAACTCGGCAGATTAGAGTAAAAGTTATAGAAAAGCTGGGTTTGATGTCTAAGTGATGGCACAAAGGTAGACGCTCCAGTTCTTTCTACAACAAAACTCTATCTTTGTGTCAATAGTGACTGTTCCATTTATGTCCTACGTCCTTAAATTCGCTTCGATCTATTGACCCTATTACTTTTCTGCTACTGTGGAGAAAGAGGCTTTATATTTTGCAAAGCCAGTGTGAATCCTTTGTTGTCGTTTGGATGGTTGAAGGTGCTGATCCTCAGGCTCAAGAATGAAGAGTAACAATCCCAGGACTCCAAAAGAAGTGAGAGGAAATGTCATTCGGAACTGTAGGTAGGAGATGCCTGAAAGATTCTGGAATCATGTAACATGTCTGTATTTGTCTCTTATTTGATTCCTCATGGTGTTTTGCATCCAAGTCTGCAATATGCCTGAATTTATCTCAATCAATCTTTGATCATTGCTCTTTGAAAAGTGGTCCAACAGATTGGGAGTGTGCCTCAGTGGGAGAGTGTTCACATACATGAGGCCTTAAGTTCAATTCCCAGTCCTGCAAAAACAAAATAGAAATTCAGAGTATGACCCACTGAACAGCAATACCTGCATCACTTAGACACCACTGTCAGAATCCAAGAATTGATGTGTCTTCATTCTTATCAAGATCAAGGTTGATCAGTGTTCAAGCAATACTTTCTAGGATGATGTAAAAGGAGAAATTACAAAAAAAAAAAGTCATTTTCTAAAGCCCATGTGGGATCAAGTCCATTTGGCAGGGGTGAGCTGCAGAAGGATGTTAGCATTTGGCAGTATCATGTTAGAGATAAGTTACTAAAGTATCGGAGACCGACTTGTCTCTCCAACATTATACATATGTGTATCTCTCACATCAAATGTACTAGGAATTCCTGTATGGAAACATATGGATCATTCAATTTTTAATCTTCCAATAAAATAACTTTTCCACAGTGTATGTTTGATGTGTATCTATTTGTGTTGAATGTAGAGCTTAAAGAAAAAGGTAATATTTGGCAAATGGGTGCTACAAAGAGATATAAAATATTAGAGAACAAGTACAAATGAGGAAAAAATCGGATCAAATTACCAAAGTGCATCCACTAGATAATGAAGGCCAAAGTCAATGTCCTTCAGGTTTTGCTGGGTGAGGCCAGAGTAGTCATCACCTGGATTCAGCATTGACTGCTTCCCACACTTGACAGTAAGAAGCTAACATTGCAGGTACTTAGGGAGCCTTTGTGAAACACAGGGTTTCTTTCCTTGGATTCAATCCATGATGAGATTAGTATATAGTGTCTGTCAAGCCTCAGTTCAGGAACTGCATCACCGTGGCTGTGCAGATACTCCAAGACATTCATATCCAAGCAGGACACACCTGCTGCATTCTGGTGTTTTCAGTGCCATCTGACTGAAGAGTTTCAAGGATCTCCTGATGAATAAGGCAGGGCAAGGACACGCTGGGAGCTGCTTTGACACTTTACTTAATATCCAGTTCAGGATTACTCCTTAACTACTAAGATATGAAATAGTTTTAGATTTTGGATTTGGAGGATAACCAATGGAGAGAGAGTAAATCGGCTTCATCAGGGATCACACTTCCTTTGCATCCCTTCATCGGGGATTACATGTCTCTACTGTGTGGTTAGTCCTCTCAGGGAGCATACAGGGATGAGGAGGAAAACTCAAGACTCGGTCAGGAATAAGTCCTTTGGCCCCAGATCTGCCATTTACTAGCTGTGTGGTCTTGAGTACACATTTTTTGTGTGTCTTATGCACCATTATACATATAGACTTCAAAAATAACACAACTGTCTTTACACATGGTAGGGTTTAAATTAGATAAAATACTTTTCAGAATCTAAGTATGTCGCGTGTGATACAAAACATGGAGAGACCTGGCCAGAATCTGGAAGAGGGTCAGTCCCCAGACAGTTAGCTAGTCTAGTGCCAGAGGGTGCTACACGAGCAACTGGGGGAAAATGGCCAACATCGGTCCAAACAACTCGCAGTTTAAGCTACCCAGCAGGAAACAACCTGACGTAATGCTCAAACAAGTGCAGTAGTGCACACAGCCATGGCGGGTAACCAACTGCTCTCGATTTGGCTAATAGATCCACTCAGTGGAATGGAACTCATTGCTCGAACTGGGAAATAAGTCAAAACCATGTACAAAAAGGAGCTCAGTCTCCAAGATCAAGACACCACCAAATGTGGGCAAGAAGAGGGACTATGCATATAAAGTTCCCTCTAAAATGACTGTGGCCATCCCATCTATCTAGTTCTAACTTCTCTCTCTGTTGGAAAATTTGCTTATCTTTTTCAGATGGACAACGAACCTGAAGGGAGGACCAGCCAATCACACCTCACCAGGGCCCCAGCTGAAGCCATAGAGTAATGCAGGGGAAGGGCAAGAGTACAGTGTTCTTGGTGATCACAACACCAGAAAAAGGCTGAAGGAGATAAACACAGAGAACATCCAACTCCTACTAAGCCAGACATCCAGAGACACAGAGGCTCCCCAAACCTCCTCACTGAAGTAGAACTAAAATGATCCCAATGTGGCTCAGGGAAATTAGCAGAAGAGGGGGTGGAAGGAATGTTAGAGCCACAAGTTGGGGCATTATGCACAGAGACTTGGCCTATCCCCTATAACTCTTGACTACCCCCACAATGCATGACCCAAACTCCCCATTGATGAGGGTCCCTTTGGAAGAGGGAGGACAGGGAGGAGGATAATGGAGTCACCATTATGAATGTAAAATTAGAATAATATAAATAAAAAATAAATTATTAATAAAAAAAGAATCTAAGTAAGTTCTTCAGATAGTTTTGCTGGGAGAAGGTAGTGTTGAGACCATTATACAGATTTATATATTATCTTCACAATGGGAAGACATGGCAATTCTAGGTCTGTGTTCTCACATGAGGACATCTGTTATTATACAGATTTATATATTATCTTCACAGTGGGAAGACATGGAAATTCTAGGTCTGTGTTCTCACATGAGGACATCTGTTAGGAACTTACTAAGGAGAGGTTTGTCTTTTGAGTAACAGAGTTTGTACTATTCACTGTCTGAATGGGTTATTTTTTAAAATTATATTTTATTTATTAATTTATTTATGTGAGGGAGAGAAAGAGGGAGGGAGGGAGAGAGAGAGAGAGAGAGAGAGAGCGAGAGAGAGAGAGGGAGAGAGAGGGAGAGAAAATGGGCATATGGGCATGCCAGGGCCACCAGCCACTGCAAACAAACTCCAGATGCATGTGCTCCCTTGTGCATCTGCGTCCTGGAGAATCGAACTGGAATCCTTTGGCTTTGCAGGCAAACACCTTAACTACTAAGCCATCTCTCCAGCCCCTGAATGTGTTCTTGTTCTATTAATTAATTTATCTGACTCCCCCAGGAATCTGAACTGATGATTGCCGCTCTGACTGCCTCATGCCTTTCTCCTCCTCCTTCTTAACCTCTCCCTGTCTCTCCTCCCCTCTCCCTGTAATCAGACAAATACAGAGACCTGAGGTTTAAGTTTTGTCCCATTTGTAGTTTTATGTGCTAGTGTATCACGATCATACCTTTTACCATATGTAAGTCTTCTAATATTTCCATCTCCCCGTGTGCTGTTAAGTGGAATCTTTTCTCCAATGTATCAGTAAGTTGATGCAGTTGATAGTGTCCTGGAGGGGCCAGGGTTGGTAACAGCAACCACTACACATTGGAAGTTTTTGACAGAATCAGTATGAACTTAGCCAGTGTCTGGGATATTGAGAACGAGGAGGTAGCAATGGGAGACAAATTCTCTGCTATCTTCATTTTACAAGATAATAAACATGAGAAGGGAACCAGATATGCTGAGTTTCAGTTCAGTATTTATCACTGATTAACAAAGATTAATTCCAAGTTACAGTGTTATGTCTACAAAATGATGTGGTAAGCATTAAAGATATTTTCAAATGTAAAAATCTTTGTTTGCAATGAATGTATATTTATATAATATTTGTTATTTTTATTATTAATCCCAAATCATGTAATAATTTATTGAGTATCTTTGGTTATGCATTATCTGTTATGATTCAGGGACTCAATTCATGCAGCCTCATTACATCTACTTTACAAACATCAGGAAAGTAAATGCAAATAACGCAGGGAGAAGTATGAGGAGAATGCAAGCATGACTTACATGGCTCTGAATTCTAGATTCACCTCAGTCTTAATACAGTGATTAAGTGGGAATCTGGGGGTGAGTGTAGATGTTGGGAAGCAGGTTTCCCAGAAAATACAATACTTGTTGCTCAGGTCAAAACTACTCTTCTGCCGAACATTTTTTTTTTTTTCTCTCAAGGATATCTTTTATTGGCCCATTACTGCAATACCAGGAAGACAGCATCTCCCAGCCTCTCACTGAGTGAGCTTGAGCAAGGCGAGGAGGGGCTCTGGACCAATCACAGCCTTCCTCTTAGTACCAGTATAGTCATTGAGGCTTGTGCTAACCGCAGCCTGCCTCTTGGCATCTGTCACTTAACACATAGTCATTCTTCTAGTCCATCAGGGGAAAGTACCCTGTTGACCAAGTCCACCTTGATTGTAGTGTCATCTGGAGTTTATTGAGACTTAGGATAACAAAAAAGTCTAGCACAAACTGTTTAATGAGCCCTGGCTGGGGTTGCAACTTCAGAAATGAGGGAGTAAGCTACAATCTTTGCACAGTTGTCTCAAGGCTTCCATGGAGTGTTCGAGATGGCTGGTGCTGACATAAGGGTAGTCTGTGGGTCTTGGGTATGGGAACCCATAAGACTCTGCCGAACATTTTTAAATAGTAAAGACTTCAGGTTAAGGCAGACATGAAGTGAAGTGATGTCTCTATAATGGATTTCATAAACTGGGGGGATTCTCAATGCTACGCTTAGTAATCTGGATTGTAAAATGGAGAGACTAAGTCATCTAATTAGTTTAAAAAGAGAATATTTGGCTTAGAGAAAAGGGTTGATATAAAAATATAAGTTTATAAATATCAATGTGGTTTTGGAATGTATTCCAATCTACTATTGTGTGCCCATTTGACATCAAATAAATTCAATTTACTGTTTTTATTTAAAAAATCAGTCTTCAAGCCGGGCATGGTGGCGCATGCCTTTAATCCCAGTACTCGGGAGGCAGAGGTAGGAAGATCGCCGAGAGTTCGAGGCCACCCTGAGACTACATAGTTAATTCCAGGTCAGCCTGGACCATTGTGAGACCCTACCTTGCAAAAAAAACAAAAAAAAATAAATAAAAAAAATAAAAAGCAGTCTTTATTAATCACTAGAGAACAAGGATGATCTACTGTTAAAATAAATTCTCAACACATTAAGCCACATTTCATCAATCGGAACTGAAAACCATTTTATAGGATTTGATAGGAAGACTATTAAAAACTAAATAAATTGAGAATATATACTATTTAAATGTTTTAAGGTTGGCCCAAAAGTTAGTCGCTAAATATAATTCTAACAAGTAAAACCCAAGGGCAAGTTATACTAAAATCAGAAACTACATGGTAATAGAGGGTATATTACATTTTGCTATTAATTTTCATAATTGTTTTGGATATGCTAATGGATTAAAAAACAGAAAATACACAATAATGTTGTGAAAAGTTATCAGTTATTTATCTTGCCTATAAATACTGCATGCAAATAAAATGCAAAAATTAAGCTTGAAATATATATAATAACTATGTATGACCTATCGATGAAAACTAAAAAAGACAGGAAATGTTTTATTTACAATAGAAGCAAAGGTCACACAGTTGTAAATACATATACTAATATTTATTTACACAGGTATAAACTTTATGTAAATTAAGAATTTCATTGAATACTATAAAAATCTCTTTTAAAATAATAAAAAGCTTTCATGCTGGGTGTGGTGGCACATACCTTTAATCCCAGCACTCAGGAGGCAGAGGTAGAAGGATTGCTGTGAGTCTGAGGCCACCCTGAGACTACATAGTTAATTCCATGTCAGCCTGGACCAGAGTGAGACCCTACCTTGAAAAAACAAAAAAAAAAAAAACAAAAAAAAATAAAAAAACAAAAAATAAAACCCCCCCAAACCCCCCAAAATAAAAAACCGTTCCTATAATTTGCATGTGAAACTTATTAATGCCTATTGTCTTACATTTATTATAAAAATACAGTGTCATTCCTCTTATAATTTCAAGGCCTTTTTTTTTTTTTTTCAATGGGATTGCTTAATAACAAAAATTTGACAAAATGACTCCATTAAACTACTTAAACAGATAAATAATGTGTCACTATATGCTGAAAGATTTGTGAAGCAAATTCTGTGTGTCTATTTATGAGTGCATATGCATATATTTAAAAGATGACATGCATAGAATTCTGTTTTATTCAGAATTATGTTTTAATAGGTGACTCTAGTATAATTTGGAAGTTATGACACAGATTGAATTAATGATTTAAAAAAAAGTTTTATTTATTCATTTATTTGTGAGAGAGAATGAGGGAGAGTAGAGCCTTACCAGGGCCTCTGGCTGCTATAAATGAACGCCTGACTTGTACGATACTTTGTGCATTTGCTTTATATTAGTACTGAGGAATTGAGGCCAAGCCAGCAAATTTTTCAAGAAAGTACCTTTAACTAATGAGTTGTCTCCTGTCTCCCTAACCCCTACAGTGATTTTCTTTGCAGAAAGCACAATACCATAAATGGGATAGAGATTGAAGATACATTTAAAAAAATATTTTATTTTTCTTTATTTGAGAGAAAGAGAGAAAGAAATAGGCAGGGGAGGGAAAGAAAATGGGTGTGTCAGGCCTCCAGCCATTGCAAACTAACTCCAGATATGAGTGTCCCTTGTGCATCTGGCTTATGTGGGTCCTGGGGAATCAAACCTGGGTCCTTTGGCTTTGCAGGCAAATGCCTTAACTGCTAAGTCATCTCTCCAGCCCTACAGATACTTTAAAAGAATTTATTTATTTACTTATTTGAGAGAAAGTTGTGTGTGTGTGGGGTAGAGAATGGGAATGCCAGGGCCTTCAGCTGCTATAAATGGCCTCCAGCCACATGTACCATCTTATACATCTGGCTTACGTGGGTCCTGGGGAATTGAAACTGGGTTTCTTGGCTTTGTGAGCAAGTGGCCTAACTGCTAAGCCATCTCTCCAGCCCTGAAATATGCTTTTAAAAACAGTATATTAAACACATGAATGCAAAGGAAATTGTAAAGAATAAAACATAGTTATATAAAATTACCTATATTTGCTTATGAGTTGGCTATTCAAAAAGGCTAAATATAAATATGAGAATGTGAATGACATAAAAAGATAACCTGCAAAATTTAAACCAGTAAACACCAAGAAAATGGATGAAAGTTATTATTTATTTATGTATTTATTTATTTTGGTTTTTTGAGGTAGGGTCTTACTCTAGCTCAGGCTGACCTGGAATTCACTATGCAGTCCCAGGGTGGCCTCGAACTTATGGTAATCCTCCTACCTCTGCCTCCCAAGTGCTGGGATTAAAGGAGTGCGCCACCATGTCCAGCGAAAGTTATTTTTTTTTTAAAGACTCTTCATGGAACAGGAGACAAAATAATCAATATACATGTGAAAGATGTTCTTTCTTATTATTAGGGAAATTTAAAATGAAATAAAATGAGATGATTTTCTCAACATTGATGAGAATTTAAAAACATTAAGTATGTAAGAAAGGAAGCACTTTTCTCTAGATATAGAACTTGAATCCATAGTCTTTTGTGAAAGGGTCATAATTGTAAACTTTAAAAAGTTGTGTTTTTAGAGCTAGTAACAATGTTCCACATACTCACCTTAGGGAAACATTCACTTAAGCACACATAGGATGTGGCACAGGAATTTTATTGAAGCATTGTTTGGAGTGTCATAAACAGATGGAACTTTAATACTCATTAATAGGAAACCAATGAACAAACGATATTCCATCTATACTATCAAATGTTATGTAGTTGTGACTGAATCAAGTCCATACAAGTTGAGTTCAATTGATTTCCATGCTTAGAAAACTGAGAAATAAATGTAGATTATTCAACAATTGTGTTGTGAACAAGACGAACTTTTTATATGTGTGTATTAATAATTTATAACAAGTTAAAATCAGTAAATGAGGCATGTTTATCAATGATCTGCAGTGACACTGTTAGTTTGTTTTTGTTCCCCATCACCACACCTACAGACCTTGCTGTACCCCTCAGCAGTCATTGTGCGCTCAGAGGTCTTCTTGCTGTAGGCACAGCTGACGGGGTGGTTCCCCAGGCCTTCACCATGGCTCTTATTCTGGAGAGCAGGCTGAAGAGGATGAGCGCCCAGGGAGTACTGGCCGTAGCACAGTAAGTTAAGGCTCACTGAAAAGCCGTGTTGAAGTCTCTGCACTTACTTCACTCGTTAACACCATTGGACACATGGAAGACTACACTGAACAGAGCAAATTGTGTATCCAAGTTCAAAGTCATCATAAAAGTAAGCTCCGTGTGCCCATTGCGACTTTGGACGCACCGCAGTACTGCTCAGGAAGAGTCAAGAGTGATGATTCCATACTCAGTGTGTAAAATTCCACGTATGAAAGACATTCTGTATACACACATATATACATGCACATGCACATGAACAGAGAAAGAGAGAGAGAAGGTGTGTGTGTGTGTGAGAGAGAGAGAGAGAGAGAGAGAGAGAGAGAGAGAATGAGACTTGCTCTGTAGTTCAAAAAGGTCTTTGACTCACAAGGAAGCTCAGGATGGCCTTGAACTCATTCCAGCTGCCTCAGTCTCTTGGGTTCTAGGATTCCAGGAATATCCACCATATGCAGCAATCAACATACAGTTACCAGTATTCATTAAAAACTTAATAATGGGGCTGGAGAGATGGCTTAGTGGTTAAAGACACTTGCCTGTAAAGCCAAAGGACCCAAGTTTGATTCCCCAGGACCCATGTAAGCCAGATGCACAAGAAGGAACATACATCTGGAGTTCATTTGCAGCACTGGAGGCCCTGGCGTGTCATTCTCTCTCTCTCTCTCTCCTTCCCCCTCTCTCTCTCCCCCTCCTTGTGTATTTCTATCTCTGTCTCTCTCTCAAATAAATAAATAAAATTGAAAAAATAGAACATAAAAATAAAATAACTTTAAAAACTCTTAATAATGTTTAAGTTTAGATGATGTAATTTAAGGTGATATTTATTTATTTATTTATTTATTTATTTGAGACAGTGAGAAAGAAAGAGAGAGACAAGGAGAGAGAATGGGCCTCTAGCCACTGCAAACAAACTCCAGATGTAAGTGCCACCATGTGCATCTGGCTTACGTGGGACCTGGGAAATTGAACCGGGCTCCTTAGGCTTCACAGGCATCATGTACCTTAACCACTAAGCCATCTCTCCAGCCCCTATTTAGTTTTTTGAATTACATAAAATTTTAACCATAGAGAAGCATCTATTCAAAAATTCAATTAGCATGTTGCAACCTAAAGTATGAAAAACATCCAATTTTTCTTTGTCCAGGTTACTGAGCCAGACAGCCTCCTCTTGGTGTGGAGAACAAGAAAGACACTTAGTGCACCTTTGTCTTTCAGCTCATCCCCAAGGATCAGTCACAATACTTCTGATGGAACTGCATAGGAGGAAGGTGTTCCGTCCAACTGGGCAGGACGACTATTTTCTGTTATATTAGCTGTTCAGCTACTCCACCTTCCTTAGCGTTTGGGTTTATTGGGTATATCATGAGGGGATTAACAACACACCCTCACTTGGATGGCTGTGACAAGACTGAGAATCCACTGGGTTCTGATGCCATGGTCAGGTAGTGACAGTGGGCGGGTCACTTCCTGTCTCTGAGGCTTTGAAGTTTTCTTCTACATACGTGTGCACACCTGTAGGGCCAGGCTGCTGCATTTATGCCTGGGGGAGATGTGGCCCTGAGTGACCTTGCCATGCATGCTGGAGTTCTTTCTCAGAGTTGGAGGCCTTTGAATGGAGAACATTCTACCTCCAACCATAAAGGGCCAGCCCACTCACTGAGCGAAGCCCACCTTCCTAGGCAGCGCCCTCTTGAGTATCTTCTCTCTAACCTCCCTTATCTTGACACTATAGAGAACTGGGTTTATCAGCGGAGGAAGCAGAAAGTGGACATAGGAGAGAAGGGTATGCGCAGGCCGAGGGATGGGCAGCTTGAACCGGTTAATGAGCGCCAGGAGAACCATGGGTATGTAGAAGAGAAGGACAGCAGAGAGGTGGGCAGCACAGGTTTGGCCAGCCTTCCAGCGATCCTCACTGGACCCCACACCTTGCAACACCCTGACAATCAGGCCATAAGAGAAGAAAATAAGCAAAGGGTCTACTGCCATGGCTGACAGAACCACAACAAGGCTGTACATGGCACTCCATGCTCCTGGGCAGGCCAGGCGAGCCATATCTGGGTGCAAACAGTAAGAATGGGTCAGCACCTGGGGGCGGCAGTAGGACATGTGGGCCAGGAGGAAGGGCAGGGGAAGATGGAGAGCTAAGCATCGAAAAGCAATGGCCAGGCCGATCTTGCCAGTGACACTGTTGGTGAGGAGCGCTGGGTAGCGGAGAGGGCTGCAGATGGCTAGGGCCCGATCAAAGGCCATGGCGAGCAGGACAGAGGACTCCATGACCGAAAAGACGTGGACAAAGAACATCTGAAGGAGACAGGCTGAGGCAGGGACAGTGTGAGCATTGGCAAAGGCCAGGCCCAGCAGGCTGGGCATCAGGGCTGTGGCCAAGCCCACGTCAGACACGCTAAGCAGGAAGAGAAAGAAATACATTGGGCGGTGGAGCGTGGGCTCCTGGGCTATGACCCAGAGGATCGTACCGTTGCCCAAGGCAGAGAAAAGGTAGATGGTCACAAGTGGAAGTGCCCACCACGATGGTGTAGCCTCCAGGCCAGGCAGGCCCACTAGCAGGAAGGTGGGAGCCATTGAAGTGCTGCTATTGATCGCTGCCTGGGTGGAAAGCACCGACATAGTTCAAGGTCACACTTTGAACTCTGGAAGCTGAAAAGTAATTAGAAAGATTTACTTGGTCTTTTACCAGAAATAATTATAGCAGCCTGGCTGTCCTTTCTCCCTCTATGTGGTGTTCTGAATTGCATGTTCCCCTCCCGGCACAAACACATGTCCGTGCATGTCTGTCTATTCCTTGTATTTTGGGTTCGTGTTCCCAGAATTGTCTTCCCCATACGCTTTGCCTGCACTCCTCCGACCCTGCCACGTTCAGTAGTTTTCTGTAATTTAACTCTCTCATTTGGTACACACCTGAGAAGAAGAGCTATACTCCTATCTTTACTTCTTCTTCTCTCACCAGCAGGCTGACTGTCTTCTGTAATGCCTTAATAAGTACCTAAACAATTACTTAGAAAAGTCTAAGAGTATAAGCTGTACAATAAAAAAGTTAAACATTTTATACGAAGCACAATAGTTTTCAAACTGAAAAATCAATATAAAAATAGAAAATGTCTTTATCCAGTAAAAAAACAAACAAACAAAAAAGAGGAATTAAGCCGGGTGTGGTGGCGCATGCCTTTAAATCCAGCACTTGGGAGGCAGAGGTAGGAGGACCTCCATGAGTTTGAGGCCACCCTGGAATGAATTCCAGGTCAGCCTGGGCTAGAGTGAGACCCTACCTTGAAAAACAAAAAAACAAGAAGAGGAATTAAAAACATTCATTTTTGGCATGACTGAGTAAGACCGATAAATCTGTTCCTCCCCAAAGCAGCTATAAAGCCACCAAACTAGATAGCATCCACTACAGCACTCTGCAAACCAACCAAGGATGTAACGCTACTCCATGTGACCACTGAACTGTGGGAAATGACAGCCAGGTTCATGGGGTTCTTTTCTAAGGCTGTTCTCATCACCCCCACACCTCCAGCTCTGTCAACCATGGTCAGACCATGGGCAAAGCCCGTGGCCGTGTCCAAGTTTTCTGGAGGGATTCCTTTGGCTTGAGGATTGTTAGTTAGCATGGCTGTCTTGATGAGGAGCAGAGAGGGATGGGCAATGCTTTACCATGCAGAGGTTGTGATCCTCAAGCTGTTGGTCAGAGAGAAATAATATATACCATGATGAGTACAGTTAATAATAAAAATGATAGTGTTTGAATTTGAAATCTTCTAGGAAAGTAGATCTTAGGAATTGTTACCACACTATGTGTATAACTATGTGAGGTCATAGATGTGTTAATTCATTCCCTTGTTTATGCTCATCATCTCACCATATATATATTCAATGTGGGCTGGGCAGGTGGCTCAGTAGATAAAGTGTTTGTCATGTAATCATGCTGATTTGAGTTCAGATTCCTAGCACCAACATTAAAACCAAGCACGATGGTGCTCACCTGGAACCCCAGCTCTGGAGAGGCAAACTCTGGCTAGTCTGGCCAAACCAGTGAGCTCTAGGTTCAGTGTGAGAGCCTGCCTCAAAGAACAAAGTAGA
The DNA here is from genome assembly GCA_036365145.1 of Orientallactaga sibirica. Classification (NCBI taxonomy): domain Eukaryota; kingdom Metazoa; phylum Chordata; class Mammalia; order Rodentia; family Dipodidae; genus Orientallactaga; species Orientallactaga sibirica. Next base: position 1,697,591 of record JAEOAD010001511.1, on the reverse strand, counting down.
GAGGGACTGAGGAAGAGAGCAAATGGTGACCTCTGGCCTCCACATGCATGCACACATGCATTCTTACACACCCACCCGCACATATAAGAACAAGTATACACATGCAAAAGACATATTGTATACATTAGATATACAACACACAATTCTGGTTTACCAATTATACAACCCAAAAGATTAAACATTAAGTAAACATTTAAAAAACCAATAAGGTCTGGATAGCAGCACTCATGGTTACCCCTCCATTTCCTCTGTGGTGTCCCCGGACCCTGCATGATGAGCAAGAGGTGGCTTATCTCATGGTCCCCAGTCAACCTGACAACCAGAGCCAGGAGATGGTAATTGACACTGAGAACCTCCAAATGAGTTAGAGCAGAAATCCAGAGGTTGCTGAGAGCTCAACATTAAAATAGACTTATAACACACCCACCAAGGCCCTGGAAACATTGCAGAAGAACAGGTGGAAAGATTGTGAGAGCCACAGCGCTGGAAGGGAGTAATCTGAAACATTCCCCCACCCCCACAGTGACCGACTGCTGCCTTCATAACCCACAATCCCATGGTGAATACCAGTAACCCAACTGAGGAGGGCCCTAAATGGAATGGGGGAGGGGAGGAGGGTATACTAGGATAATATGAGGGGAATGGGAAAACACATGATTTGTTCATATAACAAATTTTCAAATTAATAAATATAATTTTTAAAAATGCACTCTTAGGCAAAATTTGATTTAAAAAAGTCACTAAGGTTAATAGAAGTGAAGTGATTAAACAGCAGCAAACATTTAAAAATATTTAGGTTGACTTAAACAAAAAATAAAAGGAAAGCACAAATTATTAAAGTCAAATGTGAGGTTCTGAACCAGCCTCTTGCCACTTCACACAATCCACAAAGCATTCTCCATGCATACAAATAGTAACTAACCTTCAGATACAGCAACAGTTCTAAGTTCATAAACCTCCCATCAATATGCTGACCTGCACATGCAACATTTATGCTAGATGACAAAGCTTTCATTCATTGCTAGGTTGGTTTCATGTTATCTGACACACTGAGAAAAGACAGACTAATAAATGGTTGAATCACAGGATTTTATTGGGGGGAGTTGATACTAGCATAGTATAGGGGATAAGCAGCCATCTGAAGAGGGCAGAGATCCCAAAATTCCCAGTCATCTGTACACAGACCTGGTGCTGGGTACTAGGTCCTTCATCACAATTCTTCCTGGCATTTACCAGACCAGTATAAAGCATGTGGGTCAGACAGAAGCTTTGATTGCAGGAAGTGCTGCCGTCTTAGGATGGTTTTAACCTGTGAGCACTGTGATAGAATTTGTACCATGCACTCCCCAGGAATGGAGCCTTCTGGAATAGGCCAGTACAGAAAGCAATGGGCAAGACAGCGACTAGTGACTTTCTTTCCAAGGCAGTGACTAACCCTTTATTTCCTGAAAGGTCCCTGTGTTTTTCATGTTAACTCTGAACGTACGCAAATAGATATGTATTTTCAGTGCTGAGAACTGCTGGGAGGCCAATGGCAGCGCTCATGCGAATAAACTGCCTTACAGAATAAGAGATCAACCGGGCGTGGTGGCGCACGCCTTTAATCCCAGCACTCGGGAGGCAGAGGTAGGAGGATCACTGTGAGTTTGAGGCCACCCTGAGACTACATAGTTAATTCCAGGTCAGCCTGGGCCAGAGTGAGACCCTACCTGAGAAAAAAACAAACAAACAAACAAACAAAACAAACCTATAGAGAGCATAAACAACAGAAGAAAAAAGCAAGCATAGCAACCTATCTGAACATAAAACACCTAGGGATGATAGACTGCAGCCAAGTTATGGATCCTAATGAAAATACTAAGCTCTAGTTTCCAATCTCTATGGGTGGTTGGACTATCATACAAGGAAACGTAGGTGTCACACTATTTTCACATTATGCCTTATGTTGTGTCTCCATCAGGGAACTCCTTGGATTACATCTTTCCCCCTGAATGACCAGAAGAAGTACCTGACAGATTTTATTGGTGCAAAGGAGTTCAGAAAATAAGCTCAGACTGACTTTTCATGATTCCTCAATTTTCCCATTCAGGGCTTCTGGCCATCTTTAAGTTGGTTAAAGTACACGATACAAAGTTCAAGACATCTAGCAACCATAAGAGGGCCAGCAAGGTCAGCTCTGAGTGATGTTCCACTTACGTCTGGCATTAACACACAGAGTATTGAATCTGCATTTGTCTGTTTTACCAGATCCCAAATACTGCATGCCACTTCACAGGACTTGCCTTTGTGCATACAGCTGTAACTGCCTCTTTCCGTTTTCTGTCAGACCTCAGTATAACATTCCCGAGACTCATATGCTACCTGATCCTTCAGGCAGTGTGATGCACACTGGATATCCCCTATTCTGCCAGCACCCTATGATCTCCACACACCCCCAAGCAGAAACTAAAATGCTATTGCAACCTTCCCCATGCTTCCTCATTGCAATCTGAGCTATCCGAACCCAAAGCTTCTTTTATATGTTTTTATTTCTATAAGACCACCTATCCCTTATACCTGATAAAAGATGGTTGTATTCCTGAGTGGATTTTAGGTATTGGAGTATACAGAAATTCCATTCACTGCCTGTGTTCCTGGACCCATATTTCTGTATTGTTTCACTGTATATTTCTTATCTATCTGCCCCACTCTAATTTTTCAACACCACTCTAATTTTTAGCTCTTCAAAAACTGAAAAAAAAAAAAAAAAAAAAAAAAAACCTGTTCAAGAAGAAACTTTTTCTTATCATCTTCCTTTTCTTCCATCTTTCTTTTCTCCTTTCTTTCATTTCTCATCTTTCAACTTCCTTCCCACTTGTTATCATCCCTTCCCACACCCACTTCTCCCTTCAGCAGTTCTCTCACAATACCTGGTTTCTCCCAACGACCCTCACACACTCTGGTGTTGCCTGGATTCTTTATGTTTTGTTGGCTGCACCAGCTGTGGAGGAGTGGGTGGGGTATGGGGTGAACACAGATGTCCAGCCTCTCTTTGCCAGAGCCCCATGGGGAAGCCTCAATGCGAACACCGTGGTTACTTAGAAGCCTGTTTTTTGTCCCAGAAGAAGGACCAAGATGACCCAGCAGGAACGGAAGACACCCTCCATCACTAGTATCTGGTCCTGCTCTCAAAACCTGCCAACCCGGTCCCCTTCCACCTGGCTCTACTCTAATAGTCATAGACCCGATAAGTGGAATGCCCTGTCTTCCCCTGGCCTGTCTGTCCTTTGGATATTATCACAGTCTCTACCCAGTCCTTTTCTTTTTCAGACAATAGATAATGAGCCCCAGAGAGTAGCCTGGACTCAGTCCTCAGGGACCCCTGCTGGCTTTGTTGCTTCTGGATTTGACTAATTGCCATTAGCCCAGGGTTGTACCACATGGTGCTAATAGCACCCAGGTCACAGGTCTCGTCTCTGCAGGGAACACTTATTCACTTTGATTTGCACCAAACTTAGACCAGCATCACTCAGACACTACCTTTGATATCTAATGATTTCTTAACTGTTGGTATGTTTTGATACCACTCTGTCCACATGCACATGGCTACATACAAAGTCAAATTTCTCTGACATACGTCAGCAAGCTTGACTGAATCCTCCCATTCCTCTGACCATCATTGATACTTTCTTTTCTTCTCTGCACTGCACTCTCTCTGTTTCCCTGTCATTTCTCATTCTTAATAGATGCCTTGTATTCCGATCAAGTGTCATCAGATACCTCTGTCCCATCCCAGCCTGTGGCTTTTCCGTCGTATCCTGGACATAATCAGCCCAAATCCCTGTAAACGGCTTGGGACTTATTGTATGTCGTGATAAACCTTGCTTCTTTCTCCCTTTCCCCAGACCTCTCAGAGGTGCTTTTGTTCCAGTAATCCTTGCAGCAGGCTGGGGTAACCAGATCCCACATCGCAGGTTTATCCACGCTCATTTCTTTCACTCCTATATGTCCTTTCAGGAGCTGGTACATTAATCTTTCAATTCCTAGATTATAACAAAATATGTCTTGCACTGAGGTTACCACATTCTTCCCAGCACTTCGTCCAACACCACTTTAGCTGGTATGATCTGAAGGACTAGGATGCTGAACTCACATTCACCACTTTAAATGAAAAAGGGACATTGGTTAAATTGGCCTTAGTTACTCAGAACCCACACAACCCCATATCCGGGTCTTCTCCTAGGCTTTCTGTTTAATTTAATGAAGTTATAAGGCTGATAAAGGCTACTTTACATCTCGGAGTTTTTCAATTTGCAGTCAGTAAGGAGTTCAGATGTAATGCTAGTGAGGTGTCTAACACAATACTTCCCGCACATTTTTATCCTGCTTTCCACTAACCTCCTTTCCTTAATTCCTGCTCCTTGCTGTTTGAAAATGGCATCTTTGAGCCAAATGTTGTTACAGGATATGGCAGTAAATAAGATGGTTATTTTAAGGATACTACTTGCCAGTAAGGAGTGACAGAAAATGAATGAATAAATAATTGTTTACAATGCCAGATGGCTCTGCCTAAGTTCTATAAAATCATTAGGAACGGGTAGAAAGATATTAAATGCAGAGTGGCTGAATTCTACAGAAAGTGAAACATTACTGAAGAATTGTTATTTAAGCTGAGGCCTATGTACCAACAACAAACTGATCCTGTGTAGATATGGAGGAGGCGTGTTTCCGGGCAGGGATAAGACAGAAGCCTGGGCAGAGTTGACATCACTAATGAGTCAGAGGGTGCCTTGTGTACTTAGAGTAGAAGGAAGGAAGAAATGACGATCACGTTGGAGATATTTACAGGGGTATCATCCATGATCAGAAGTTTTATTTTAAATGGATTGATAAATACTAGCAAGTTTTCAAATCAGAAGAGTATAAAATGTAATATATGATTTTAAAAAGTTCCTTCTACCTGCCATGTGGAGTAAGGATGGGCTTTGACAGAAAAAACAGCCAGGGAGACCATTTAAGAGAAAACTTCCAAAGAGCAATGAAGTGACTTCTCATGTCTCTCAAGTCAACTGAGTTCCATTTGTGTATAAAACCACCTTCTGTTGTGTCAGGGAAAAATTATAAAACTCTTTAGATTCTCTGACCAGTCAGTGCACACTCACCAGGTCTTGCTGGGTCTCTGTTTGCATTCTATTTTCCAGTCCTTGTTTGTATTGCACTAGCCATGTTTTATGTCCAGTTCTCTATTTTTTTTCTTGTTCTCCTAAAGAATATTTCTGAGCTTTTAACCATCCGGCAGCATTGTTCTCTTGTTCATTCTGTGCCCAGGGATGAATTTCTGAGTCTTAAGCTATTCAAGTCCCTGGTTGTCCACTTTTTTACTGAGATCTTTCCATTTTCTGTTTTATTCATTTTAAAGCAGCTTGTAGTCACTTTTTAAATATTTCTCTTTCTTTCATTCATCATATTCCAGGTTTTGTCTGTGTTCTCTTGTAGCTCATTGAGCATCGTTATGTTGTTGCTTTTAATATTTTCTTTTAAGATATATTTATTTATTTGAGAGAGACAGGCGGGGGGGGGGGGAGAGAGAATGGGAACTCCAGGGTCTCTAGGCTCTGCAGTTGAACTCCAGACACATGCCTCCCCTTGTGCATCTGGCTTACGTGGATCCTGGGGAATTGAACCTGGATCCTATGGCTTCACAGACAAGTGCCTTAACCACTAAGCCATCACTCCAGCCCTAACATTTTATTTTCAGGCAGTTTCTAGATAGACATTTCTTTAAGGTTTCTGGAGTTTTATTTCGATCCTTTCAGTGAGCTTTTCTGATTTTGTACACCCTGAAGTCTTTTCCTAAGGCTTGGCCATCTGAGAAAACAGTCCTTTTCACTTGTCTTCACACACTGATTTACTACAGAGACTTTCTGCAGAAAAGTTCTATCTGCAGCCTGCGGTCTAAGCATCTCTCAAAAACCATCGCTAATCTCTTGTGCCCCCTGGTGTCTGCTTGTGGAATCACAGCTGTAAAACCACAAACAGACGCGGCCACACTGTTGAGGGTCAATCCATGAACCAAGTTAGGTGACATAGTTACCAATCCTTTGGGCAGCTCCCAGAGAATAGAAAACACTGAACTTGTGGTCGTTTTCATTGTTTCTACACCCGTGGATGAGTCCAGGGGTTGAGGGAGACTTCCGCTTGGTTATACGCTCTATACTGGGTAAGAAAAGGACCATGACAGGAGAGTGATATGTTGTAAATTGTCCTAATCTTTTCAGAGGCCTGAGTACTTTCGATTCTTAGCTGGTCTCTACACTTCTCACAGAGAAGTTTACACATATGTGTAATGCTAATAAGTTTCTATATGGGATGAAAAGATCCCAGAGTTGTCTGGTCTACCTTCCTGAAATCACACACATACATATCCTTCTCATGGGTTATCTTTTATTACTAGTCTAAAATTTCTACATCTATGAAAAGCCTCATAGAACGAAGCAGAGTATCATGGGAACAGTGGTTTTTAACACTGGATGATGGGCAAAATGATAGGGAAAGGGGAAATCTTTTCCAGTGAGGTTTTAAGCCAAAAAACAAAACAAAACAAAACAAAACAAAAAAACGGAAAGAAAGTCTCACTCCACTCCACAGGAACACAATAAAGAATTCTTCAAAAATATGGTTTAAGATGGGAGAGCTGTGATCTGTGCAGTAAGCAGATGCTGAAAAAGGACCCTTTGAGTTTTGTTTTCTTACTAGAGCAACAATGAGAGGATTTATAGCCGTACCTTTCAGCTAGAGAGGTAAAGCATCTACACACCCCCAAGCCCCAAGGTACCTCCTTCTTCACTAGGAATATCCTGAGAAGTAGTGTGGGCCCACAAACTTGGTTGTTGCTTGAGCACAGAATCCTTTCTTTTCTGTTATCATTGTGGGATGATGTTTATGACTTCATTTCATTCACAACACTTAAGCATCGGGTTCATTTTGAATTGCTGTTTTACTACTGTCTTCTTTCTCTCTAAGTGACAGTGGGGACCAAGATATTGAGAGAAGCCTGTTCACTAAGAATACCCTCCCCATAGAAGGCCAGAGAAAGTGCCAATCAAATTGCAACAAAGAAACAAGACATATGAAGAATAAACAAGCCAACATTGCCCCTTCAAAAGTTTTTAATTTTTCAACAACTAAATTAAAAAATATTGAAATAGTTGAAATATAAGACAGTGAATTAAGATCATAGCTTGAAAATGGTTACTGTGGTAGTTTGAATGCATGTCCCCCATAGACTCAGATGTTTTATTAAAGCTTGGAACTTGGGTCTCCAGCTTCCTGGCTGCAGGCAGTGTCCCTGATGCCTGTTCATGCTTGCTGCTTTTGTTTTTTATGAGCTGGTTGGTTGTTTTTCTCTGCTTGTATGATTGGAAGCAGCTTCTTCTGCCATTGATGGAACATACCCTGGATCTGTAAGCTTGAAATAAGTCCCTTCCTCCCCTAAACTGTGGCTGCTTTGGATGTTCATCCCAGCAATGTGAAGCTGTCTCCAACAGTTACCGACCTCAGAGGATTCAAATAGATGAAGGAAGCAAATAAATCAACTGAAAGATGAGATGAAAAAGCAATAACTTGGATGAGAGATACAGAAACTTTGAAAAATAAATCCAGATAAAAATATTGGCAGTAAAAAGCTAAATAAATCAACTAAAAGTATCACCCTTTGACTATATCAAGCAGAAGGTCGAGTACTGGGGATTTAAGAAAAAGTTGATGAGTTATTACATTCAAACAATAAAGAATACAGAATCAATTATAACCACAACTTTCAAAAATACCATCAAAAGATCAAATGTAAGATTCCTTGGTATAAAGGAAGGATCTGAGTTTCAAATTGAAAGCACAGGAAACCCATCTGATGATATATGAAATAATCCTCTTAAATGAGGAAAATGTATAGACATTTAAGGACAGGAGCCTTTAGAAACACCAAATAGAAAGGACAAGAAAAGAATATTTTCACATCATGTATAGTTGAAATGCTAAATACAGAACATAGAAAATATTGAAAGTTGGGCTGGAGAGATGGCTTAGTGCAAAGCCAAAGGACCCAGGTTTGATTCCTCAGGATCTACATAAGCCTGATGGTGGTGCACACATCTGTATTTCATTTGCAGGAGGCCCTGGAACACTCATTTACTCTCTCTTTTTCTCAAATAAATAAATAAAAATAAAATATTTAAAAAAGAAAAATATTGAAAACTGTAAGTGTTACACAAGACAACTCATCAGTTCAGACAGAGACCCTAAATCCTAGAATGCAAGGAATGACACATTTTGACTATTTGGCAAACAAGGTGTTATAGACAGCCAAAATATTGTTTTTAAAATTTTATTTTATTTTTATTTATTGATCTGAAAGAGGGAGACAGAGAGAAAGAGGCAGAGAGAGACAGTGGGGCGGGGAGAACGGGCTCCTCAGGACCTCCAGCCACTGAAAACAAACTCTGAATGCATGCACCACCTTGTGCATCTGACTTATGTGGGTCCTGGGGAATCAAATCTGGGTCCTTTGGCTTTGCAGGCAAGTGTCTTAACCACTAAGCCATCTCTCCAGCCCCCCAAATAGTCTTTAAAATCAATGAAGAATGCCTACAATCCCAATGATCATGAAGCTGAGACCAGAGGATTGTCCTGAGTTTAAAGCCAGCTTGAGCCACATAATGAGTTGCAAGCCAGCCTGGGCTACAGAGTGAAACACTGTCTCAAAAGAAACTGTGACAACATCAGTATAGAAACGACTGTCGATGATAAGCCCAGCCAAAGCCATTTGTGACCACTAGGCCAGTGCTATGAAAAGTACTTAAAAGAACTCATGCACCCAGTGAAGGACGAAAGACAGTCACAGCCATGAAGTCTCGGGAAAGAGCAGAACAAGTGAGAGAATCAAACATGCTAACTTAAGTCCAAGCCTACAAGATGAATAAAGGAGAAAGAAAGGAATGAAGCGTACTTAAATTGATCAAGATACAAAGTCAACAAAGGCTCACGAAGAAGCAGATCACTTTCAATAACAAATCTAAATGTAGATGGTCCTGCATCTCCAATTAAAAACACAGAGTTGTTGAATTTAAAAAAAAAAAAAAAAAGGTTCAATTGTTTGGTGTGTTTAAGATACAAAGCACTGCCGGCCTGGGTTCAATTCTCCACACACACATGAAGCAGTGGCCAAAGTCTCCCTAGTGAATCTGTACTTGGTTTGTCTCATAAATCAATACAAGCTAACCATTAAAAAATCTAGAGGGCTAGAGAGATGGCTTAGCGGTTAAGGCACCTGCCTGCTAAGTCTAATAACCGGGTTCCAATCTCCAGGTCCCATGTTTAGCCAGATGCAAAGTGATGCAAGGGTGCAATGCTGCACTTGTCCACAAGGGGGCGCACACATCTGGAGTTGGTTCACAGCAGCTGAGAGACTGCTGGAGCACCCATCTCTATCTGTCTCCCTCTCTGTCTATCTTTCTCTGTGTCTCTCTCCAAAAATAAATAAAATAATAAAAAAATTTAAAAAATCTAGAAATTAAAGTAATTATAATGCCCTGACACACAGAGAAAGACCCAGGTTGGACAGATTTACTGAATTATATACAACTTTTTGAATATTTATGGTGTGAACATGCTAAACATGTGGGTAGGCATGTTTGTATGTATGCAGGCACATATGCATGTTCAAGTATTCATGAATATGCATGTGTGTGGATGTCATAGGTCTATATTTAGTGTGTAATATTTTCACCTGAATTTTTATAAAACAGGGTGTGGTAGTTTGAATGCATGTCCCCCCAATAGATTCAGTTTTATTAAAGCTTCTGGATTTTCAGCTGCCTGGCTGGAAAAGGTGTCACTGTGGGTGGATCCTGGGGTCCAGCCCTAAGGTGTATTTGGGGATGGATCTGTATTCCAGCCAGGGAATCCAAACTCAGGTCCTCATGCTGGTGCTGTAAGCACTTTGCCTACTGAGCTATCTGCACAGCTCCCAGGATCACATTTTCAAAATACAAAAGGAATGTCTTTGGGTTATCATAGAAATACTCTCAGCATACAAATGCCCTTTGCTCTAGCTATAGAATACACATGAAAAACCACTGTATTGTGATCAAGGTATAAATGACTGTAGTCATATTAGTAATAAAGGCCATAATTTTATAGGATATTGTTTATTACTACTGCAGCAATGCAGTATTGTTTTGATATTATTCATAAGGCAGGTAGGGACAGTGGCATTATCTGAAGGTGATAACTGAATAGTATGGAAGAGTCATTGTCTCTTGATTAAGGTATTGATTATCGATTTCCCAAATGACTTCTTGCTTTACTTTTGCGAAGGTAAAAACTCATAACTAGATTTACTAGGTGAGATTTAGGACAGAAAAATGAAGGTGAAATATTAGAAAGGTCATGGGTCATTTCAACTTGGAATACCTTTGAATGGGAAAATCATGAGTTTGACTTCCTTTGAGTATTCTTTTTTCCATTAGTTTTGAGAAAAAGAAAGAGCAACTACCAACAATAAGATGTCTGGGAAGGCCAGAGAGTGTCATGGGAGGAACCAGGCTCTAAACCTTTCCACCCCCTTCCCACTTTCCTCAGTCTTCTCACTTTTCTCGACAAGAGAAGCTGGAGATGATTTGCCGGCCCTGGAGAGACTCCTCTGTCTTGAAAACCTTGGGGAATAACATTGTTGATCTGCAGAACTCTCGGTGCTCCAGCAAAGGGAGACCACTGGGGCAGCTGGGTACATAAAAGTCCACATGGTGTCATGGTAATGGTTTTGCCAGGTGGACCTTTGGCTGCTTAGAAAGCTTCATCTAGCTAAGGGTTCTCTCAGCAGTCAGGTAAGTTTGAGAGCAAAACAAGAGGACAAAGCAGCAGTGGGCAGAGTGTTTTAAGATAGTGTCACAGATCCACTCCTTTGTGTGGGTTTTTATTTTCTCCTTGTCTCTCATGCTCCAAAGGCAAGAGCCTGCTTCCTGTGTCAGTTCTTTCTCTCACTCACATCTGCTTTAAAAGATAGAGGAGAAGGGCTGAACAGATGGCTTAGTGGTTAAGGCATTTGCCTACAAAGCCAAAGGATCCCAGTTCGATTCTCCAGGACCCATATAAGCCAGATGTACAAGGGGGTGCATGCATCTGGAGTTCGTTTGCAGTGGCTGGAGTTCCTGGCTTGCTCATTCTCTCCCTCTCTCTCTCTCTGCCTTTTTTCTCTCTCAAATAAATAAATAAAATATATTTAAAAAAAAGATAGAGCATGCTTCTTAAATCTAGTGGTGTAAGAAAGAAGTTTATGCCATCTTCTATCATGGACATATTGTCTTAGACGATAGGGAATTTCCAGTAGAGTAGGCATGAGATAAGTGTCATCTATAAGATATGGTGTACTTATTTCTCTATTGTTCAGGATTAAAAAAATTCATTTATTGTGGAACCTAGATTTCTGTGAAAGGATGGGAATTCAGGGCTTCATCATTAAATGAGGGTGGTTATAATGAATCTCTTCAAGGTTTTTTTTTTATTCCCATTTTAAGTCTTCCTTGTCAATTATACTTCTTGCAATGATGAAGGGTAAATCACTCCTTTAAGTTACAGTCCCAGACTTATTCTGTTTTTCCCTCAATGTCCTTTGATGCCTAGAAGTTTAGATATTCCCTATAACTTATAACAAATGACAATTTCTTTATTTCCTGCTATTTACATTACCATGAGATTTTAAATTACCTTTAAATTTTGCATCTGCTTCTTCAGTCTGGAATCTATAATGAGGCTGTGCATCTTGTAGGAACTAAGGGGCAGATGGGAGCCCATTCTATGGTTACAGGGGAGACAGTCAGGGCAGTGGAAACTGCAGTGGCAGAGCTGTGCTAGGGCTCACTTTTCAGAGGATAGAAATGAACTTTGTCTGCTTTTAAGATTATTAATGCAGATAAATATCAAAACCTGAGGAATTGCATAAGAAGAGTCTGCCAGGATCTTCCGTTTGACTTTGTCTTTTCTGATTGAGAGGGTTACATAGCATTTAGCTATAGCTGTTTTTAACAAGGCTGTGCAGTTCCTTCCACTTCTCACTGTTTTGCTATTACCAGCACAGTTAACTCAGGGAAAGTTATTTTCAATAGCTAGGTTTTATTCATAAAAATGTTAAATATGTCTGTTATGTCTGGACTGTTTTTTGAATTTCTTTCTTCTTTTCATTTCTTTTCTCAACTCTCCTTCCTTCCTCTAATCTTACATTTTTCTCCCTTTTTCATTTTACCACCTCTCATTTTTCTCACTCCCACTTTTATTACAGCTATTTGATAAACTTAGTAAGTTCTTTAATTCTCAGAAATAGCTAAGACACAAAATCCAAAACAGCAGTGTATTAGAGAGAGAGAGAGAGAGAGAGAGAGAGAGAGAGAGAGAATAGATGTTGGTAATATAATAGATCAATGAATAGTCAATAATCTTTCATAAACACAATGGGAGGAAATGACTGTTTTATAGAAATAGATAAAATAATCTGGCTGGGGATTCCTAATTAGAAATCTTTTAGAAGGAGCTTTTAGGGAAAGTTGAAAAACAGTTATAGTTTGATCATCATGACAGAGAATATATAACCTCATGGCAACATTCTTAATAGTTGTAGAGCTGAAGATAACTTTTTTTTAATTTTTGGAGAGAGACAGAGAGAGACAGAGAGTTAGGGAGAGGGAGACAGATAGAGATGGGCGCACTAGCAGTCTCTCAGCTGCTGTGAACGAAATCCAGATGCTTGTGCCCCTTGTGGGCAAGTGCAGCATTGCGCCCTTGTGTCACTTTGCATCTGGCTAAACGTGGGACCTGGAGATTGAAACTGCTGGAGATTGGAACCAGCGTTCTTAGGCTTAGCAGGCAGGCGCCTTAATCGCTAAGCCATCTCTCCAGCCCTGAAGATAACTTTTAATTACAAGGGAAACAAATACAATTCATTGCGACAGAGGAGAATCTGTCAGATTCTACTTCCATTATTGATAAGAAGGAACACTGGGTAAAAACTCCAAACAACAAAATCAAGAAATAAACCAAAAATTCAGTATCAGTATTGAGGATATATGAAGACTAAAACTGTTTGTTCCAAGAAATCAAGATAAACTTACATTCTCTTTCTAGGGATTTAGACATTAAAAAACACATTTTTATTTATATTTATTTATTTGAGAGAGAGGCAGAGAGGGAGAGAGAGAAAGAGAATGGGAATGTCAAGGCCTTCAACCCCACTACAAATGAACTCCAGATGCATGCACCACCTTGTGTATTTGGCTTATGTGGGTCCTGGGGAATCAAACCTGGGTCCTTTGGTTTTGTAGGCAAGCACCATAACAGCTAAGCCATCACTCCAGCCTGGATTTACACTTTTATCTTCACACTGGTCCTATGGGGTAAGTACTAATGTCTTTCACATATATTACTCAGATAAGTACTGTACAGGGTGACCTAGGTTCTAAATACAAGATACCAGACTCTTAACAGCGGCATCAGCTCTTAGTAAACTTCATTGCAATCAATTGATAAAAGCCATTGGTATTTCTCAAGGTTGAGATATTTTCTTTTCTTTTCTTTTCTTTTTCAAAGATTTTATTTAGTTAATTTATTTGAGACAGAGAGAGGGAAAGAGAGAGAGGAAGAGTGAGGATGGGCATGCTTGGGCCTCTAGCCACTATAAACAAACTCCAGATGCATGTGCCCCCTTGTGCATCTGGCTTACGTGGGACCTGGAGAATCAAACCGGGGTCCTTAGGCTTCGCAGGTATGTGCCTTAAACACTAAGCCATCTCTCCAGCCCAAGGTTGAGATATTTTCAAAGAAAACATTCTCCTTCTAACTGGCAATCATGTAAAGACTATCTCAAGGGGGTCTTTGGAGAAAAAAAAACTACTGGTTCTGGAAATATAGATAAGCACATCTTACAAATCTCAATATAGAAAGGTCTATACCTCTCCCTTGACCATGGAGGGACATGGTCAGTGTGCCTTAGAAATAGCAGATTGCAATATGGTCTTATCCTGAAAACATTGTTAGGTGACCACTGGTATCAATCCATCTTTTTGCACATAATAGGTGTGGTAGTTTGAATAGATGGCCCCAATATATTCAGTGTTTTATTAGTTTGTTGTTTGCATCTGCAGCCACCTGGCTGGAGGCAATGTCATTGGGAAGATCTTAAGGTGTGGTGGTGGGTTCAAGATTTCAATCTAAAGATATGCAAAGTGTGCCTAGTTGGAGTTCCTGAAGTGTGCTGTGCTGAAGAAGTGTGTTACTTTCACAATTACAATTCATTCCCCTTTCTACTAATATCACCTTATAAATGACATGAATGATTGAGGTGACTAAAGTGTCTGGTTGAGAATGGTTTTGGGGTCACATTCAGACTCAGCAGGATGATAGCTGTCTGAGGAGGATGCATGTCCTTTAGTGAAGCAGCCACTGGTGGGCTGCTCATTTTCCAGGAAATAACCTCCCACCTGTGATCATTCAAGCAACCCTAAATTAACTCAGTGGGTCTCTCTCTCTCTCTCTCTCTCTCTCTCTCACACACACACACACACACACACCATACACAAAGTGCATGAAGGTAGGAAGGATTCAGATGATAAGAAGAGTTCTAGTGGGACTGGGGAAAACGAAGTGTAGATGGGGAAATGGGATCAAAATCATTCATGTATAAGTGTATGAAAGTGTTAAAAATACAATAATGGGGCTGGAGAGATGGCTTAGGGGTTAAGGCACCTGCCTACTAAGCCTAAGAACACTGGTTCCAATCTCCAGGTCCCACATTTAGCCAGATGCAAAGTGACACAAGGGCTCAATGCCACACTTGACCACAAGGGGGCACATGCATCTGGATTTCATTCTCAGTAGCTGAGACGCTGCTGGCACGCCCATCTCTGTCTTCCTCTCCCTCTCTCTGTTTCTCCCCCCCACTAAAAAAATACAATAATGAAAAAGAATGGTTATGCTCAAAACAGAAACATACACATGTGAACTAAGCATTTCTGTATCAGGGACAAAGCTTATTTCCTTTTTGAGAGATCAGGACCTAAGAAGGGTGGTATCAATTGTTGGGAGTCAAAATCTCATAATTTAGGGGCTGGAGAGATGGCTCAGAGGTTAAAAGTGCTTGCTTGCAAAGCTTGATGATCTAGGTTCCCCAGTACCCACATAAAGTCAGAAGGAAAGAGTGGTATATGCATCTGGAGTACGTTTGCAGTGGCAGGGCACCCTGGTGTGTGTGCGCGCATGCTTCTCTCTCTCAAATAAATAAAAAATTGTTTTTAAAATTTTATTCTTTATACTGATACTGTTAGAATTGTACTGACTGTAATTTTTCCTTGGTCTATCATTGTGTTGTTTTTGCCCACTTATCACACACATAGGGATTATAAAGGGGCAGCTTGGAATCTCACTTCTTAGTATCCTTGATTCCAATCACACCAATGAATGTCTTAAGGTTGATAGATTTTCAAAGAGCATGCTTTTCCTCTGACTGACTGTGTTATTCATCTTCACCTCTGACTCACAGCCTTGTAATGGATGAGGAAGGAGGAATAAAGGAAGGGTAAGGGAGATGATGATGATTATTATTATTATCTTACTTACTTTATGGTTGGGACTACAGTGCTTGTTTTAAGCTGAAGATGACTTATTTGTATCTGGGTGATCACTTTCCCCTGGGCTATTAGGCACATTTTCAACAGGATATATCTTAGAGCAGTACTTTTAGATACTTTGCAGACACACACACACACACACACACACACACACACACACACACACATGCATGGGGAAATAAAATAACTCTACTCCTGGGGAAATCAGATTCTAACACACCAGTAACCTCTATCACTGTATTTTTAGGAATCACCCTGTAGATCCGTCCCCATGACTACATCACATTGGACTTAATGGCAGATTATAACCACTCCTACTTCCAGCACCCATACTTCATCTTAACTGGCATTCCAGGACTTGAGCAGAAGTATTACTGGATGGCATTCCCGCTGGGTGCCATCTATGCCATTGCTCTCTTTGGTAATGGCATCATCATCTCCACCATCAAGTCTGAACCTTCCCTGCATGTTCCCATGTACTGCTTTCTGTGCATGCTGGCCTTTGCAGACATGGGGCTCACCCTTTGCACTCTGCCCTCGATGCTAGGCATATTCTGGTTTAACTACAGGTTCATTGCCTTTGATGCCTGCCTTGTTCAGATGTACTTCATCCACACCTTCTCGGCCATTGAATCAGGTGTGCTGGTGGCGATGGCCATTGACCGGGTTGTGGCAATCTGGAGCCCGCTCAGGTACAGCACTATCCTAACCAATGGCGTGGTCTGCAAAATTGGGATCGTCATCTTGTCAAGAGCGGTGTGTGTGGTCTTCCCTGTGCCTTTCCTCATCAAGCGGCTTCCTTTCTACCACTCCAACATCCTCTCCCACTCCTTCTGTCTCCATCAAGATGTCATGCACCTTGCCTGTGCCAGCACCCGCGTCAACAGTCTGTACGGACTCATCGCTGTCATCTTCACCAAGGGTTCTGACTCTCTCTCCATCCTCCTCTCCTATGTGTTCATACTCCGCACGGTGATGGCTATTGCCTCGGGTGAGGGCCGGCTGAAAGCGCTCAACACATGTGTGTCACACATCTGTGCCGTGCTTATCTTCTATGTACCGCTGATTGGGGTATCTGTCATCCATCGCTTTGGGAAGCACCTGTCACCACTGACTCACTCCCTCATGGCCAATGCGTACCTTCTTGTCCCCCCCGTGATGAACCCCATAGTCTATACAGTGAAGACCAAGGAAATACGTAAGAAGATCATCCAGCTATTTGTCCGATCCAAAATTACTGCACAAGGGTAGACCCTGACACTGTGAGATGGCTTTTAAAGAAATTTTCTGTAAACGCTCAAGAATGATGATGGGAAATAAATTTGTAATTATTTTTTAAAGTTTTCTGTGTGGTTGAAATTAGGCAAAGTCAGGTTTTCCTGCTTAGAAAAAAAATTATTCCTTTGTTTCCTATTGCAAATTATCTTTTGCCTAGTACAGAAAGAGTGTCATGTGTAGGAAGTATACTTCTAAGCCAACTTTCATTTTAGATTTGGCATTTAACAGCTGAAGGTAGGAAATATTATCAGTTGTCTCTTTTTTGTCTCTTTTTTTAAGTTTAAAAAATTTATTTGCAAGGGGAGAGAAACGGGGGACAGAGAGAGAGGGAGGGAGGGAGGGAGGGAGGGAGGGAGGGAGGGAGGGAGGGAGGGAGGAAGGGAGAATGAATATGGGTGTGCCAGGGCCTCTAGTCATTGCAACCAAACTCCAGAAACCTACACTACTTTGCACATCTGGCTTCATGTGGGAACTGGGGATTTGAATCTGGGTTGTTAGGGATTGCAGGCAAGTGCCCTGACCATGGAACCATCCTTCCAACCCACTAGCTTTCTTTTAAAAAGAACTTCTTTGATCAAAAAGATGTCAAGGGTTTTATGCCTTTTAAGCTACAGATAATTAAACCAATTTTATTTAACATCATAACTTAAAAGAGTTAGAAATTACCTCCATACTAACATGAGGAGAAAGAAACACTTTTCATTAAATAGTAAAAGGAGACCTTGGGAGAATACACTGTGAAATTAATTTTAAATCAGCAAAATTATCAAGTTTTAGAATTAAGAATATAAGTGTTGATCAATGGGAAGTGGTCAGTTTTGTTGGCTTAAGTTGGCCTCAAAAGATGGTGACACAAATTCATAACCCACAACTCTCATGCAGGGAATACCTGAAACCCCAGAGGGTCCCCAGTGGAATGGGGGCAGGGAAAAGAGGGTATCAACACATGTATCCATACAAAATATGCTGATAATAATAATAATAAATTATTATTATTATTATAATGTAAAAAAGGCAAGACAGGGCCAGTTTTAGCTCTTCCATCTGAGAGATGAATGACACTGGGCATTATTCTAATTTTTCGTAGTCAATATATTTTATTTTGAAACAGGAAACACTGTCACTTGACACTTAGAACTATATGACTTTGAATTTAATTATAACTTGAATGAGCAGCCATAAGTAACACTATTTGCAAGCAATAACATGCTGTATTATAAAATACAAAATGTTCAAAAACATCAAATGCAAGAGATTCCGAGAACTTTCATGTATAGACTATTAAGTAAAAGGGACATTGCCAGGTCTTTTTATGTGTTTTCTCACCTGATATTCATGACATCTGTAGGAGGGTCAGTCTTAGGCACTGTTTCTAGGTGAAAACATTGAAGAGAAAACTAACAGACCAGTCAGGCAGACTTCCTGGAAAACGTTAGGCATCTTGGGAGACAGATGAAGGGCTATGTAGAAAGGTACATGATCATACTCAGAGAATTCATACAATCACATAAAGACAAACATTGTGTGGTCTCATTCATCTGCAGTTCCTAACCTGGACCAGCTCGAGTTGCTGACATAGCTGATAGGCAACTCAGGGACCAGACAATAGGGATGGAAGGGTTTAGAGGGAGGGGAAGGGAAGGTTAGGGATGGGAACACAAAACTAATGCCCAAAATGAACTGGTACCATAGGAACCTTTATCCTTGAAGACAGATTAAAAGATTGAACCCTCAATAGCAGTGTGGGGGGAACACCTGAAAAGAAGGGCCCTGGAGAGGGTGGGATGAAGCCTAACCTTAATTTTCTTTTTTTTGGCTGTAGCAGGTAACTCCCAATACCAGAATGTGGTTGCTACCCACAATGAATTGTTGATCAGAAAGACCTACAGAGGTCCCCAAAGCAAGAAAGGTTTCTGTCAAAGCACTTGATTACCCATCTGAGGTAAAAGGTAAGACCTTATTGCTGAAGACACCATATGCTGCCAACACAGAACACAGGAGAGACCTGGCTGGAATCCATCTGGAAGGGAGCCATTCCACATACAGTTAACCCATCTAGTGCTGGAAAGCACTACATGAACTACTGGGAGAAAGTGGCCAACAACAGTCTGAGAAACCAGGGGTCTAAGCTACTCAGAAGCAAACAACCTGACAGGATGTACACACCAGTACAATAGTAGCACACAGCTTTTGTGGGTAACCAATAGCTTTCTGATTGGCTAAGAGATCTGCTCAGTGGAAAGGAACTCATCTAGAAGTGGGAGCTAGGTCAGATTATGCTCTCCAATGTCAAGCTCCCATTAATCGTGGGCTAAAAAGGGGGCTACATCCATCAAATTTTCCCTAAATTGATAAGGCTTATCCCATTTAACCTATGCTGACTCCATTCTTCATTAGAGAATCTGTTTTTCTGTTACAGAAGGTAGCAAGACCCGAGGAGATAAACTACCCTTCACACTTCAGCTAAGCCCCAGCTCAAACCACAGAGGAATTGGGGAGATGAGCAAGGATGCTCATCCATTGTGAACCTGACAATTAGTACCAAGGTGAAGGAGACAGACCCTGAGGACAGTCAACACCTACCAAATCAGAGATCCAGAAGCTCCTAACAGCTCATCACTGAAGCAGACTTAAAACACACCCACCACATCTCAGGGAATTTTTGCAGAAGAGGGGTAGAAAGAATGTAAGAGCCACAGGTTGAGACATCATGCCCAGAGGCTTCCATCCCCACAAACATACTGACTGCTGCTTCTATAAGGCATAACCCACAACTCCATGGGGAACACTGGCATGGTCAAGGGAAAGGATGGTACCAACATATGATGTATCCATACTGAGTATGTCTGTAATTAATAAAAAAATAAAAATTATAAATAAAATCCCATGTGTAGTATGGGTTTAACAAGTCATTATAGATTTTCTTTGAAGTCTATCTTAGAATAAGGAGTAAAAAGAACAAAGACACAAGTGTATATACACTATCTGCTTACATGCTCAGGTAGCTTCTTAAGAAATTTTTATCATTCAATTTTTGCAACAGGTTCTTTGAGATTTTAATGGTTATTTTTCAACTCAGTGGCTATTTAAAAATTTTTAAAATTAATTCCATGAGATTTTGTGCATAGAATATTCTATTTAAATGCTGCTTGCCATTCAAATTCTCCTGTCATATTGCAGAAAGCCTTCCTGAATTGATTCACAAAGTTAAACCCTAATATCAATAATTCTATAAGAAAGATATTTATCAAAGTAATATAAATAGAAAATATAATTTAAGCAAGGATGTGTTGGTATATGCCTGTAGTCCCAGCACTTTGGAGGCTGAATTGATAGAATTAGCAGTTTGAGGCGAGCCCTTATTTTAAAAATGAGGTAACAAATAATCAAACAAGAAAAAACTGAATTGAATTGTCACTTAAATGTTGTGAACTTTATGGAGAAAATGGAGCTTGACCACATAGGGAGAGAATTGTTAAAATTTTTCCAATGGGATCACAGCCTTGGATCTGAAGAAGGGATTATAAGCATATAAGCTCAGAGTTCTTCCTGCTTCTAATGAGCAAACATGACATGGTACATGGTAGTATGTACAATATTTATGTGCCACTCTGAGTATGTATGTATGTATGTATGTATGTATGTATGTATGTATGTATGTATAGAAAGTATATCTATTAGATCCAAGAGGGACATTTTACAAATTGGCAGGAAAGTCCTAGAAGCAGTGAAATTAATCAGTGTCCTATAAGGGTGAGCCAATCTCTAATCATATATAGGTTTTGACCATTTTCATCCATTTGATACTTGAAATGTAGGTGTCAAAGAATTCTAAATCACATTTCATGCTTTATGGACAAAACAGTAAGACAGTAAACATGTTTAAAGCCACTGTTTGTGGAAATTTGTTACAATATCTGTAAGAAATTAATATAGAAGGCAACACTTAAAATAAATTCAATCAGGACTTTAGGCACTAGTAACTCACTTCTAAGCTCAACTTTATTTATTTATTTTTCTCTCTGTCCCTGTGTATGAAAGGCCTCAGAATTAGCACACTTTGACCTTGAACTGATTGATATCCCTGCCTCAGACTCACAAGTGTTGGGATAACAAGCATGTACCATAATGCTTGGCTTTTAAGCTCACGTTCCAATATTTTCTATTTGAACTCAGACATTGGACAATTATTCCTTATGGAAACATTCTCTACTATTCACAATGCAATGTCAATGTATATTAAAAAGAGATAAACCTTTAGAAAATATTATTATTCTGAGGTGGAAAGGCAAGCATAAATTCCCAAATAGCAGATGTTCCCAAAATACACTTTAATATGCTGTAGGATGTAATACAACTGTTCATCAGCCTACTTTTTCACATATAAGCACCATGCATCAATAGGCATTTGACAGATACAAAGAGGTATGAATATGAATGCATATTCTCCTTCATTTTAGGATGTTCCTACCAGCCTCTAAAACTATATGCACATAATATACTTGTATGTATCCATATACAACAATGGAAATAGATTCACATATCTCTAAGCACTTAGACACATATACTTCATTATTCAAATATTGACACATTGGTTTTTATGATTTATATAGCAAACTAGCTAATTTTACATGATTTCAGTATAAAAGTGGTAAACATAATTATATATAATATATATATATATATATATATATATATATATGTATATGTGGAGAGAGAGTCACACTTTACATTCATGTATACATATATCTGCACATAGTCACATAAATACATATAATAGCATATAAGTATAGCATTCTTCACCTTTTACATCAGGCACATCAGCACACAGGAAAAGAAAGCTCACTGCCTAGTTCGAGACAAGTCATGTCTATGGCATCTCTATTATAATATGCTGTAGGATGGGGGGTATGTGAAAAGAAGATTTTCAAACCAAGCATGAGAGCAACATGAATCAAGTGGGATAAGCATAGACATTTAGAAGAGATTGGACGAGTGAAGCCTCTCATTTTCACCAAAGCATGGTGAGAGCTTCCCTCTAGGGTCTATGATCTTCCAAGCCATTGGCTTTTAACTTGGTTCTCAGTAACAGGTATGAATTCCCTTCTATTGAGAAAGTTCTCAAAGGAAGAAAATACTGATGGCCAAAATCTAAAAAAATCTATAAAGATGTTCAACATCTTTATCCATAAGGGAAATGCAAATTAAAATGACTTTGTGATTCCATATCACTCCTGGTTCTCATCAAAATATCAAATGACAACAAATGTTGGTGAAGGTGTGAGGAAAGAGGACCGCTCATCCACTGTTGGTGTATGTGCAAACTTGTAAATATACTGTGGATACCAGTATGGAGGTTCCTACTGGGCATAAACCCTAAGGACTCTCCTCCTTACTATAGAGACACTTGCTCAGCCATGTTTGTTGCTGCTGTATTTACAATAGCTAGGGAATATAATCAGCCCAGATGCCCATCAACTGATGAACAGATAATGAAGATGTTGTGGATATACAAAATGTTTTCCCAGGAAGATTCTTTTTTTCATTTTTATTTTTTAAAATAATTTTTACTAGTTATGTACCTAATGTGAATACATTCATGTTGGTGCCATTGTTAGATTCCTTCCTGTCCCCCTACCCCCGAAGGGACCCTCCTCATTGGGGATTGTGGGTCATGCATTGTCGGGGTAGCTATCAGTTATGGGGAAGAGGCAATGTCTCTGTGCATAATGACCCAACTTGTGGCTGTAACAATCTTTCCACCCACTCTTCCTCAAATTTCCCTGAGCCATGTTGGGTTCATTTTAGGTCTACTTCAGTGATGAGGTCTTGGGAGCTTCTGTGTTGCTGGATATCTGGTTTGGAAAGAGTTGAGTGTTCTCTGTGTCTATCTCCTTCACACTTGTGTTGGTACCAGGTTCACCAAGAAAGTATCAGTCTTGCTCATTTCCCCAATTACTCTATGGTTTCAGCTGGGGCCCTGGTGAGGTGTGATAGGCTGATCCTCTTCTCAGGTTCAGTGTCCATCTACAAAAGAGAAGCAAATTGTCGAAAGGAGAGTGAAGTCAGCATCAGATGAACAGAATAGCCATTATTATTTTAGAGAGAATTTTGTAGGCGTAGGTCTTCTTGTAGCCCATGATTGGTGGGAGCTTGATATTGGAGAGAGAGCTTAATTTTTGGATATGGTTCTGACTTGTTTCCCACTTCCAGCTATGAGTTGTATTCCACTGAGTGGATCTGTTAGCCACATCAAGAGCAGTTGGTTACCCACCACGGCTGTGTGCTACTATTGCACTTGTGTGAGCATCACATCAGTTGTTTGCTGCTGAATAGTTTAGACCACGAGTTGCTTGGACAGATGTTGACCATTTTCCCCCAGTCACTCATGTAGTGCCTTCTGGCACTAGACAAGCTAACTGCCTGGGGACTGACTCTCTTCCAGATTCCAGCCAGGTCACTCCATGTTATATGCCAGTAGCATATGGTGTCTTCAGCAGTAGGGTCTTACCATTAACCTTTGATGGGTCATCAAGTACTCTGACAGAAATCTTTCTTCTTTTGGGAAACCTTGTAGGTCTCTCTGATCAACAGATCATTGTGGAAGTTAACCATATGCTGGTACTGGGAGTTACAGACCAGTGCAAAGGGAAAATAAGGAAGAAAAATATAGGTAATATAAAAGAGAAAGAGAGAAACAGGGCCCTGTGGTTCAGGTGTTCCCTCTAAGGACCTGATGAAGGTTCAACCTTTTAGTCTGTCTTTCAGGACATAGGATTTTATGATACAATTTCCCTTTGGGTCCTGTTTTGTGTTCTCCCCTTACCCTTCCCTCCCATCCCACCCTCCATATTGTCTGGTCTTCAAGATACTTAGTTATTTATTTTTATATTTTAAAGAGATTTTACTGTTTTTAAATTAGTTTTGTATATAGTGTATATACAGCCATGATGGTACCATTGTTAGCCTTCTCCCTGTCCATGGGTAACGTGGGTCTTGCCTTATGGGGGTAGCCATCAGTTATGTGGGAGAGACAATGACTCTGTGCATAATGACCCAACTCATGGCTCTAACAATCTTTCTGCTCCCTTTTCTGTGAATTTCCCTGAGCCATGTTGGGTTCATTTTAGGTCTATTTCAGTGACAAGGTTTTGGGAGTCTCTGTGTCTCTGTATATCTGATTTGGTAGGATTTGAGTATTTTTGTGTCTTCAAGATGCATATTAGGTATGTTAGCATCTCAGGTAGATTCAGGTTAGGAGCCACAGATGAGTGAGACTGTGTGATGAGTATCTTTCTGTGATTGGGTGAGTTTGCTGAGAATGATCTGTTCCAAGTTTGACCATTTTTCTTTAAATTTCATTGTGTCATTTTTCCTTACTGCTGTGTAGAATTCCATGGTGTAGATATATCACATCTTGGTTATCCATTTGTCTAATGAAGTATTCTAAACCACTAAGCCATCTCTCCAGCCTGGTATACTGTTGTTGAGTTGGATTATTAAAAAATAACTCTTACCTTATAAAGTTGATCATGAATATATGCATCTATATATTTAAAAAGAGAAGTACAATTTCTGATACACATTTTGCCCATTATATGTTAATTTTCTTGTGCATAGGGCTGTAGATATGACTCAACTCAGATATCTCAAGAGGGGTTCCTGCTTAGAGGAGGGACAGAGAGACAATGGGAACTATTAGACAAAATATATTAGTTGCATAGAATAGAGGGATTAGTCCTTTGCTTTGTTCTATTTATCTTTGACATTCAAGGAGTCTCTTTGCCCAAAGCCAGTGAAGAGGAATGGCTGTACTTATCTGACTCAGGCAAGCATTTTTTTTTTTTTTTTTTTTACAGATACCTACTCCTGTCAGCCTGCAGGGATAAGTCTCTGCTCTCAGCACCTGATGGATTAGGCTTGCTTGGGCCTGGGAGCAGAGTTTGAAGCTGTGTGTGAGCTACTGTAGTGGAACATTTTCATATTGGGCCCATCACTCTTGCTCTAATCAGTTTGCTAAATAATCAAGATTACTTCTGTTGCTTAGTGACTCCACACAGATGTCTATAAAGCCCCCACCTTGGGAACAGATTTAACCTCCGCTCTGTGATGAGGCCAAAGAGATGTGATCAGGTAAGGAGAATGAATATATGACTAGGGATTAAAGGGTGAAGAATTAGAGTGGAGGATGGCGGAGATGGATGGGAGGAAGAAAAATCAATTCATGGGAGATAGGAATAAAGGGGTTGAAGAAATATAAGACATACTAGATCTTGGAAACAACTGTTATAAAGAGACAGAGAATTGGAGAGAAAAGAAAAATACAAGATAGGACTCAGATGAGACCATTTTACGGTGGCCATCATTGCTTGGTGACTAATTGATATTATTAATTAGAACTTTCTACTCTTCCAGGTTTTGCATTACTAGCTAGCAATGAGACATGAAAATCATGCATGCCCAATTAAAAGATGAAAAATAAGATTACATGTACATATAACCTCTCAATATCAGTTCTGTCTCATAATTAAGAATTCAGTCCAAGCTTATGAACTAAGTGACATAAAGATTTACTAGCTGGGGAGGATTTTCATGTTAACATGTCTGGTAATTGTCAGGTCACATTCTGCATTGTAACAAGAACAGGATACAGTATTGACAGATGAACAAAAGGCACTGGTTGAGAACTGAGAGGGATGGGTCTTCATCAATTATTGATGCCAGAGGCAGTGATATTGACCTTTGAATATAGGTATAGAGTTGAAGGCGTGTTTTCAAAGTCATTGCTTCTATTTTCCTGTATATATTTGGACAGATGTTCCCTTCTGCCTATCCAGTTAGATGGAGACTTGTGCCTACAATTAGAAAGTGCTAATTCATTTTTCTGGTTAGTGGGCAATGTAATAATGTTTGTATACCTGGACAGGACACCTTAAATCATTCTACTCCAAATGAGTAGGTTCAAGTTCACATGGAAGATAATCATGGGAAGGAGGGTAAACAAAATCTTCCAAGTGTAATATGGAAAAATAGGTATTTCAGTAGAGCTGGGAAACCATACAAAGAACAGAAACAGAACTCAGTGAATTCCTCTCACAAATATGTGAGGTGGAGAAGGGAAGAATGACCTGCCTGTTGCAATACAGGAATCCTGATACTAGGAACAGACTTCTAATAAGACAACATGAGGTGAGGCCGGCCTCTGATCAAGGTGCAAGAATTCCTATGGATATAATATCTTAGACCATATTTAACAAGGACATCACAGAATATGCATCACAAGTGCCCATAGTGGCCCTCATGTGCTTCTCTATTGTTTTGGAGCAACATAAGTACTTTGTGGGCTTAATACAAATTCCTATCACGCTGTAATTGTGATTGTATTTTTTTGTATGTCTTAATATAGATGACCTAGGTCTATAAGCTTTTCTTAACTCAAGTCATCACTAGTCTAGATAATAAGGTGGGAAATGAACCCAGAGAGAGCGAGAGAAACAGCTTACCAGGAGGAAAGGCTTTACAATCCATGGTTACTTGGCTCAGCTGCTTAGGCCTGTGGTGAAACACACATCACAGTGGATGTTCATGGAAGAGGAAAGCAGCTCACATCATAGCAACCAGGAAACCCAGGGAAAGATGAAGAGTCAGGGATCCAAATGCACCCTTCCAGGGCGTTCTCACAATCACCAACTTCCTTCAAGTAGACCCCACTTCCTAAAGCTTGCAGCACCTGCCGACAGCCCATTACGTTCTGAATCTATCCATGCAATAAATGGAATCATTCATCCTCCAGGTCAGAGCCTTCATTATCCAATCACCTCTCAACCTCCCACCACTGATCACTGATGCAATAGGGACCAGAATTATAACACAAAGTCTTTTGAAGGTCGTTTAAGGTTCAAAACACAATAGATGGTTATAATATGGAGAGCAATGAGGCAGAAAATGAGGCCAGGCTATAGAAAGAACAGTCCAGTAAGGTATGCTAGAACTGGGACAAGCCAAGAAAATGGATTGAATGGTTTTCATCTCCTCTCACTCTGGAGTTGGAGATTTTTAAATAAATACACTTGTGTTATTTAGGAAGGGTGAAGGATCAAATGACAGATATTAGCACTATTGCCCTTTGTCTTTTTCTAGGGTGTGTCCCTTCGCTCACTATGTTGATCTTCAATAACACCACATCCTCCTCCTCTAACTTCTTTCTCACTGCCTTCCCTGGGCTGGAACTTGCTCGTGTCTGGATCTCCATTCCCGTCTGCTGTCTGTACACTGTCGCCCTCCTGGGAAACAGCATGATCCTGTTTGTCATCACTACTGAGCACAGTCTCCACAAGCCCATGTACTACTTCCTGTCCATGCTGACTGTTGTTGATCTCGGTCTGACCATCACAACCCTTCCCACAGTCCTTGGGGTCCTGTGGTTTCATGCCCGGGAGATCAGCATCAAAGCCTGCCTCATTCAGATGTTCTTTGTGCATGTGTTCTCCTTCTTGGAGTCCTCGGTGCTAGTGGCCATGGCCTTTGACCGCTACCTGGCCATCTGTAGCCCACTGAAGTACGCTATGTTCCTCACAGACATGATGAGTCTCGTGATTGCACTGATCATCTGCATACGACAAGTGATTTTCCTGTTTCCCTGCATCCTGGTCTTGAACAGTGTGTCATTTCATGGAGGCCAAGAGCTTTCCCATCCATTTTGTTTCTATCCGGATATGATCAAATTTTCATATTCCAACCCCTGGGTGAGCAGCTTTTGGGGAATGTTTCTTCAGCTATACCTGAATGGCACTGACCTGCTGTTTATTCTCTTCTCTTATGTCCTGATCCTCCGCACTGTTCTGAGCATCGTGGCCCCTCAAAAGCAAAGAAAAGCTCTCAGCACTTGCGTCTGTCACATCTGTGCTGTGACAGTTTTCTATGTGCCAATGATCAGCCTGTCCTTAGCACACCGTCTCTTCAGTTCCACTCCAAGGGTGATCTGTAGCGTTTTGGCCAATATTTATCTGCTCTTACCTCCTGTCCTGAACCCAATCATTTACAGTTTGAAGACCAAGGTGATCCGTCGAGCCATCTACCAGCTGTTCCAATTTAAGGGTAGACGAGATTCCAGTGTGAGGAGCCTTAGAGGAAGGTGGGATGGAAGGGAACAATTTTCCAGAACGTAGAATGTGGTTAAGCAGGAAAGTGATTGGGGCAGGTTATCCATGGTCATTTTGCTTGGTGAGAAAATTCTTACTGGGTTAGAGGAATGAGAAAGGATCAAAATTCCTTGAGCTTATGGATTGTTTTATTTTAAACACCACATTTCAAAGCCAATTTGATTGATTCGATTGTGGTTAAATATTTAAAATCCTGACATAAAACAATAACATGGGCTCCTGTGCACATCATAATGATCTTTTCAATCCAGTGGAACTATATATCTAACTTTAAACATTAATATGTAGGCCAGAAATAAATGGCACTTGTTTTTTTTTTTTTCATTCAGCTTAACAAACTTCTTTTTCCCACCAATGAGGTTCAAATTTCCCATGGAACAACAAAGATTTTTTTTTTCCTTGAGCTGGTAAAAGGAAAAGTATCTTTTGTGTATAAGAGCAAGTGTATAGAAATTTGTAATTAAAAATTAAAATAAGTTGAAAAATCTTGCATGATGGTTTCAGTTCTTTATAGTCACTTTGAGAGAGTGCTATCTTGCAGGGTGTGGTGGCGCACGCCTTTAATCCCAGCACTCCAGAGGCAGAGGTAGGAAGATCACCTTGACTTCAAGGCCACCCTGAGACTACATAGTAAATTCTAGGTCAGCCTGGGTTAGAGTGAGACCCTACCTTGAAAAAGAATAGAGTGCTGTCTCCTTTCACATGCTGTCCTCTACTTTAATCCTTTTGATTTTCTTAGCAAAAGTAATGTTTTTTAACCATTCAAATTGTATACTTCCTTGAAGCCCAATATGTAATATTGTATAGTCTACATTTTTCCCCATTGTCTACTTATAATTAGGATAGATTTTGATTCTGATTGATAATTCCTCACCAGTGGTCACTGATCCTCAGGAACAAACCCTTTATTTGAAGGTACCTGAATTATTTCCTGTCTTCTCCCCAGCTTTGAGCTGCCTCCACCTTCCATCATACTTGCCACGATGAGATTTCACAGTGGCTCCCGTGCTACTTAGTCAATAATTTTTATGCTGTTAATGATTTGATACTACTTAGAAATCTCGAGTCCACCTTCATTAAGGGTATTCGTATTGTGAAGAAGTGTTGTTAAGATATTGGATGGAATTCTCCAAACTTTTCTTCCACACCCAGAATGATGGAACTTTATTTCCACCCAGGCTAATCCACAGCCAAGCACAGTGGACTAAGCAGTTATTTGATTTGAGACGTCGCCTTCATCCTGCTCTTTGGACAATGGAATATGTCATTCCCAACTGTTGTCTGTGTGTGTCAGTTTTCTCTCAACAGTCACTGTTCTGCTGAAACATGCATGGCTCTGTGATTCTGCTTTGATTGTTTCACAGTGGTGTTTCATCTAACCATTACCAACTTTCATCACTGTTTGTACAACCAGAACCACGAGGATGACTTTCCTTTAGCAGTGTAGTCAGGTGCTGTAGATAGTTCACCCCTGTCACTAAACATCACAGAAACTTTGAGGCAAAAGTTAATAATTGACATGCAGAAAAGCCAGTGTTTTGACCATCCTATAAAATCATATAATTGTAATTAAAATTCAGATTTTTTTTTCAGACTCCAAATTAAGCACTGCAGCCAAATCTCTCTTGGGAAGGTACTCTTTGAACTTCATTACACAGCACTTTGATATCTCATTTTCAATTTTTTATTGTCATGTGGCCTCCAAATAAATGTTCTTTTGGTTCTGCTTCCCTTAGAAGGTAAGAAAATGCTATGCAAAAGTAACAGTCTCAAGGTCCTTCTAGTTTCTAGATATTTCTTCAAGAGCACAGATTTCTGTTATAGACAGCTTGTTAATAATCTTAGTACAAAAGCTTAGCCTTGGTATAATTAATAGGCTAAATTTAGATAAGAATCTGTGGAGTACATCGGGACAGAGAAACTGTCACAGAGTTGGGAATTAGAAGCGCTAGGTACTTGGCACAATGTGAGACCTTCAGTTAATGATATAAAATACCACATAACATTTTTTAAGATTCTTGTTTTTGAGCCCAGACTTTTCTTTGCTTGAAAGAACAGGGCTTGTTCATAAGAAATGAACTATGAGCTGGGAAGAAGAGACAATTCTCCTTCGCATCCCCCTGAGTCAGATTCGGATCCTGCAGTCAACCTCTGGAGAAGCAGACATCCAGTATCACAGCCTCATCTCACCATCCTGATGTTTCTTCATCTTTCATGTAGACACCTGTGGCTCTTTAATCTTTTATTTTGAAGATCTTTCTAAAAATTTTTTTTGGTAGATCCAATATCCATAATTGACTATTTAGAAATGTATAAGCATCCAGGAAAACAAAACAAAATAAAAAACTATTTCTTACATTTCCACATGTTTGATGTCAAAATTTATAGGTCAGAGCAAACCCAACATGAGCCTATATGAATATGCTCATGGTTAATGCTTATTCCACCTAATGTGAACATCTAAGTATTTTACATAGAAATGTCAGTGCGTTTGAACAGGAGGTAATGAATGTTTCAAAGGATATGTGATCGTTTGGAATTCTGAATATTTGTGAATTTTCAAGGATTTTAGATGGGCAATAAAGGAAATGTGTAATAATTTCCCCATTTTTTGACAGCTTACACCTAGAGCAGCCTGCTATATGTGTGTCAACCTTTTGCTGCTACAAATACACTTTTCATATCTGGCTCAATGGGCAGCCTACAATTCAACCCCCAAAGTATTTCCACCAATAGACTTTATAGTGGTGATTGTAAATATAATGTGAATCTGTTATTATAAGAGATGTATTTGTAGGTGACTTTTCCTAAGTATGTAATATATTATAAATTTTAAATTAGTGGCTATGTTGGTAAGTGCAGAAAAATATAAAATATATGAAGATTGGTCATATTTCCAGCACAGGAGATTATGTGTGGCATTATTTTTGAATATGTTGATGTTTGTACACATTTGCCCTCACATTTAAATTAAAATAAGGATTTATACATACATTTACATATTATATGTTTGCATGTTTATTCATTGTCCTCTATTAAAGTGTGATATTTTATATTGGGTTTTACTTCAAGGAAGCTTACCTTTGATTCTCTGTAAAACTATGTGATGTGTTATTCGTTTATATGTGCTTAAAGTTACCATACTTAATGAATATAATTATTTAGTTGTTCTCTCCACCTACAGAATGTAAGTTGTTGGATGGAAATGATACATCTTGTGTTAATCTTTCACATTGACATAGTACCATTTAGTTAATATTGTATGGTATTGATAATATTTCAATCAATATTTATATTATTATTCACTATCACTTAACATTTCTGTAACTCTTGATATAAATTCTCACAAATATTTATTTCATATTACTACTGATTATCTTCTTAGAGTCTTACAAATGCCAATTCTTAAATACAGAACGAAGCAAAGTATTTGTAAGTTTAATATGGCATCTGGGTTTGTGTGTTTGGCTTTAGAAGCAATCTCTGAACACTTTGACACTAGGTCCTTGAAAAATCATTGTTAAAAATGTTAACTTCTTAATCTAAAGAACAGAAGTACAAGAAGAAATCTCTTTTAACATGTTCTGGAAAAAGTTACTGATATTAACAGAGGTAAACAACCAAAGCTTACACCTGGCAAACACTCCTATAACTATTGTTTCTAAAATATAGCTGTGTGTCCTATAACTGTTATTTCTAAACTGTAGCTACACAAAAGTTATTCACATAAACAATTTCTTTATAATGAAGCAGAGTTATGTTTTTTCTTTTCCACTGTCATTTCCTTATAAAACTGTTCTTATCAAAATATTTTATTCATCAAAATAAAGAAACAAACTGATGCATCCATGAGCCCACAGTGAACACTGATAGCTGCACTGAGGATGGCTGTCAGTGGAATGGAGGAGAGGAAGCTAAAAAGTCCTATTCAAAATCTAAAATTGTTTGTCCAGTTCCATATTTTGCATGGCATATTGATGATTTTTTTCTGTTTCCTTGCTCTGCTCATTGATTTGTTAAGGAACCATAAAAAATTATAACCTGTTAATATATTTTTCTAATATTTATTTATTTTATCTTATATTCTTTTCTATACTCTTGTAACTCCATTCTTAGAATTGCTTTGGTAAATTCTAAAATAATGTTAGTGTAAGCCTGATGGCAAATGTATGAGCTAAAAAGAGACTTCTTAGCCTATTCACTCTTCTGGTGTAAAAATGTCATTGATTATTCAGGCTTATGGCTTGAGCATTCCTGTGGTAGAGATTTGACCAAATGGAAGACATGTTTTCTTGTTTCCTCCCTGGCAGTGTACTTGTACGTGCTTTACTAAGGTTTCACAGAACATGAACCATGTTGTGAACAACTTCATTGCTCTTAAAATTTGTAGTCACTCCTCACTTTTTTTTTAATTTGAGAAAGAGAGAGAGAGAGAGAGAGAGAGATAAAGGCAGAGAGAGAATGGGTGCACCAGGGCCTCTCAGCCACTGTGAATGAACTCCAGATGCATGCACCCCCTTGTGTGAATGTGCAACATTGCACACTTGTGTCATGTTTGGCGTCTGGTTAAACATGGGACCTGGAGAATTGAAAGGGAGTTCTTAGGCTTCACAGGCAGATGCCTTAACCACTAAGCCCATCTCTCCAGCCCCGCCCCCCTTTTTATTTTTTACCTTTTTAACAGTATGTTTTAAAATATAATGTTTTATTCCTTTAGTTGCAAGGAGAGAGGGGTGGGGAGGGATATGGGCACATGCCAATGCCTCTCGTTGCTACAAATGAACTCCAGATATAAGTGCCACTTTGTGTATTTGGCTTTATATGAGTACTGGGGAATTGAGCCTGGGTTGTTAGGCTCTGCAGGCAAGTGCTTTAACTGCTGAGCAATCTCTCCAGTCCAATAGTATTCTTTTGTTCAAGCTGGGTGTACTGACACACACCTGTAACCCTGGCACTTGGGACACAGGAGTATAAGAATCATCAGAGTCCAGTCTCGGCTATCATAATATGTTCAAGACATGACGAGACACTGTCTTAAAACAAGAAAAAGACAGTTGAGCATGGAATGGAACTGGTGGAGTGCTTACCTGACACAAAGAAAGTCCTCAGTTTGATTGTCAGCATTATAGTATCGTAATACATAAATATAGTTCAGTATTATTACATTTTATGCACCTGTTTTTTTGTGTCTGTTGTTTTGTGATTTTTTTCCCCAAATATTAAGGGCTATACAACTAAGTGTGATTTATCCTATTCTTTTGTAGAAACAAAATACAAGAGAGACAAACATCCAAGTTCATCATAATGCTGTAATTAGAAAATGTTTAGGTTCACTGAGAAATACTTGGATAATTCAAACTGGGAAGAGGCAAGACTGCTTGTCTTTTCTTTCTCTTTTTACGCTATAAACATCAGTCAGGGGCAGATAGCCAACAATAAGAACACAGGTGTGGTAGTTTAAAAGGATGGCCCCCGATATATTTAAGATTTTATTAGAGTTTGTAATTTAGATCTGCAGCCACCTGGATGGAGGAGGTGTCACTGGGTGGATCATAGGGTCCAGTCCTAAGGTATGGTGATGGATTTGGAATTCCAGTCTCAAGATATGCAAAGGGCCTGAGTTCTGCCTGTGGTTCCTGAAGTGTGCTTGCTTGCTTTTTCGGTGGTACTGAACTAGCTTGGGGCTTCTCTCTGTCTGCTTGGTCCTGTAAGAGTGAGGCAACTTCTTCTGCCATTATAGAACTTTCCCTCTAACTTCAGTAACTCCCTTCCTCTATAACTGTGCCTGGTTTGGAAGTTCATCCCAACAACCTGAGGGTGTGTGCTACAGCAGGTACACTTACTTGTGAATGTAAACTTCATAAAAGCCTCCTTACTGTGTCTCCCATTCCTGAAATAAGGACTGTCATCCTAACAGGAGTGACAAACACAACCCTCCCCATGGAGGGGACGGCAAATGATGACAAATGGGCTGCTTTCACTGTGGCACGTTTATTTCCAAACATAGGTATTATAACACAGCTATGCATAATGGTTTCCTGTGTTTTATATGGTAGATGTGGAGCATTATTGACTTACCCTTCTGGGTCATGATCTCTAAGCTGGAGATCCTTCAACCCTTGTTCTTTTTCTGCTTGGAAGCTTTGAGGAGATATAGCCATAGTCAAAATGAATAGTATAAATTATTCAGTTATTTACTCTAGAACATCCCGTTGTATTAAATGATACAACACGAAACACTGTGTTAGTTGATAGAATTATCTGTAAGCCTCGAGTACTAGGCTGAGTAATAACAAAACAAAAAAGCAAGCCCATATCATCATTTTTGTCAATTCCTGACAAATTGATTTGCTTTCCTTTCCTTTCCTGATGAAGGAGTCTCATCAAGTTAACATTCTCTACTTAAGGGTTGATGATGCTATATTAGATATAAAGAATTCACTTCTACCACTGACAATTATATTTAGTAGGACCAGAAGTTTGGTGGTTCTTATTGCATGGAGTACTCCCTCCTTTCTTACCTCCCTCCTTTCTTCCTTCTTTTCCTCCCTCTCTTCCCCTCTCCCCTTTTCCTCCCTCCCTTCCTTTCTTTGACAGGGTCTTGTTCAGGCTAGCCCACTGTGTTACCCAGAGTGGTTTCCAACGTGTGTTTCTTCTTGTTCAGCCTCCAGAATGCTTACTGATGCTTACAGGTGTAAGCCACCATGACTAGTTTCAAACCTTATTTTTTTCAAACTTAGGAATCTACTTTTCAAAACACTTAAATGAATTTATGTCTATATCTTTGCAATTTATGAATATATTAAAATATTTTTCAACCTCTATAGTATTGATAAAACCATTAGCTAATATGATGGAAACAAAGTTTAACTTTAATGGCTTCTAACAAATGTTGCACACAATGCAAGAAACCTGTAATTTTGAAATAACTGGTAAGAAATATCTTACCAGTCTGATGTCTACCTCATTGTTCATCTAATTACTTTCCTAAAAATACTCCATAGAAAGAAGTGCAATTATTAGAGCTATCAAATGCCTTCAGAAGTATTTGATTTTTGCACATTACTTGCTTCTATTTTGTGGGTGATTAAATAGACAAGAAGAGAAGTCCAATAGTGTGGCTTGGCTGGCCTGAGACCACTGTCTTAATTGTGCTAGCAAACCTCTATGAATGTCACATCTTTATATTCCTCATTATGCTTAGTGTCCATCTGCCACTTACGTGGACAGTTGGCCACATAATTTGCCTCTGGCTGAGGCCTAGGCACTGATGAATTAATGCGCCTGCCCCATATTCAGTCTTTTCTGTGTGATGTTACTATGAGATCCCCTGGGAGTCTTTATTTAATTTCCAGAAGTCTACACTACCGATAAAACAGAAGCAGGTAATCTAGATAATTACAGAGCCCTTGTTTTATCTTTCAGGGAACTGAGTATCTAGTTCTGGTAAGAAGCCAAAAGTCCTGTTCAAAATCTAAGGTTAAGGCTTTGTTAAATGGATCATTTCTGAACAAATGACTATGGGGAGGAAGAAGAGGTGATTTTGATGTGCTTGTGAACTTGTGTATGAGTGGTGATGGTGTGCATGTATAGAAGATTGAGGTGACTGTGTGTGTGTGTGTGTGTATGACCTTATATATGTGCGGTTATGGTTTGCATGGACAGAATGTTAGGAGGTGGTGTGTGTGTGTGTGTGTGTGTGTGTGTGTGTGTTTGTGATGATGGTGTGCTTGGTTAGAAGGTTAAGCAGAGATGTTGATTGCCAGGATATTGTAATAATATTCTGACACATACAGAATCCCAATCACTTGATAAAAAATTAAAGTAAATCCTAATGTTAATTTAAAAAAAAATCCTTTCTGCCCAGTTCAGAACCCAATGTTTAGATGAAAAATATAAGAAAAATTTCTCAAAGAAATTATCAAAGATATTACTGATTATCTTCTTTTTAAAAACATTTTTAATTTTATTTTCATTTATTTATTTGAGACAGAGAGAGGGAGGAGAGAGAGAGAGTGAGAATAGGCACACCAGGGCCTCTAGCCACTGCAAATGAACTCCAGATGCACGTGCCACCATGTACATCTGGCTTACTTGGGACCTGGAGAATCGAACCTGGATCCTTAGGCTTCACAGGCATGCGCTTAGCCGCTAAGCCATCTCTCCAGCCCCTGATTATCTTCTTTATGTTAGAGACCATGTTAGACTATCTGAACTGTATACTATGGTTTACAATCTTTAGCATAAAAGATGCATCTACTTGATTAGATTCACAGAGGATAAGTTGTCCAGCTAAGCTGTATTCTCAAGTGTTAGTGCATTAGCCTAAGGCCCAGTTACTTGCCTCAAATATAGAAATTCTAAGAGTTCTGTGTGATGTTTGACCTGAGAACTCTGTGTTTCTCATGTGATTCTCTTTATTTGGCATCAATTACATTGACTGTCCTGGAATTCTCCCACCTCTTTGGATATTCCCACGCAAGACATTGTCAACAGTTTCACTGCTTCTGAAGATTATGAGATTTGACTTTTGTATTTTATACAATCTTTTCCCAAGTAAGGTCACCTACTCTCATGCTTCCAGAAACCAAAAATTTCAAAATTTCCAAATCTAATATTCTTTGGGCTGTTTCACTTTTCAGCATCAATTCACTGCTTTATTTCTCTTACACCTTAAATTAGAAGCTACCATGTAATCACTACTATTTACAAATATTTCATTGTAATTTGGTGAATTTAGTTCTGTTTGTGGTTCTTCATAAATATAAACAACAAAATCTACTGACACTGAATTAATTTTACAGATCCAAAATGATGTTCAGATAAATTAAATGCAAGATTAAAAAAACGTGTGGCAATTGTGTTATAACACAATGTTGTGTGGATTTTATAGATATAATAGGTTAATTTACAAGACATGAGATCATAACAAGTACCACCCCCTATCCCATCACTTACTTTCTACTATGTAATCTTTGTTATTTAATTAAGCTATCATTTCTAAGTTTCTTCCATGTAGCTTAAGGTTTTTGTTGTAGAGCCAATGTGGAAATTGCTAAAGATTGTGTGAAAGAAAGCAGTTTACAGGATTCTGAGCATTTTTACTGATTCAAAGAAAAGCAGTTCTATTTGGGTATGTTTTATGTGTTTGATCAAAGAGGTTTAAACACCACTAATTTAGGAAAAAATGTTAGAAATAAATTTTTTCCTTTGGAGAATTTGAAAACTTACACTAAAAGTTGGAATGTTGAACCTCATGAATCTGCAAAAATTCTTCACACATAATATATAAAATAACTCCCTATCCTGTAGAACTGAGTACCATCTGAAAGTATGACTGTTTCTTTGGTTCATTTAGGTTTAGATCTGGCTGAAGAGCTCAGATTTCTCCTCGTGTCTGTTTCTAACAACTCTGAAGTCAAGTATTCTCTTCTTCTTGGTATCCCTGGACTGGAGCATGCCCATATATGGATCTCCATCCCAGTCTGCCTCATGAACCTGGTATCCATCACGGACAATTGCACTGTGCTCTTCATCATCAAGACAGAGCCATCACTTCACAAGCCCATGTACTGGGGTTTCCTCAGCATGCTGGCTATCTCTGATGTGGGACTGCCCCTCTCTTCCCTTCCTACCTTGATGAGGATCTTCATGTTCAATGCCATGGAAATTTCATCCAGTGCTTGCTTTGCTCAAGAATTCTTTATTCATGGATTCACTGTCATGGAATCCTTGGTGCTTCTAACCATGCCCTTGGACCCCTATCTTGCCACTCACAACACTCTAAGATACACTTCTATGCCTACGAGTAGCAGAGTTGCTCAAATTGGGCTCATCTTGGCTATGAGGAGCACAGTACCAGGTCCAGCATAATACAGAGTGCCACAAAGAAGCCATGGATTGAATTCAAAGATAAATGTAGGTCTTTAGGAGGCAATTATTGATTTCATATCCTTCAAGTTTCAGTCAGCTTAGTATGAGGCATAAATTCCCAGAGATCTTTATTTTTTATTTTTTATTTTTTTTTTTGAAGCAGGGCTTCACTCTAGTCCAGGTTGAACTGGAATTTACTGTGTAGTCCAGGCTGACCTCTAACTTACAACAGTCCTCCTACCTCAGTCTCCCAAGTACCAACTTTCCCTGTTTTACCATTTAAAGTTAGAGCTCTTGGCTTATCTTTTCTTACACTATCTTCTGTTTTCTTTATAAAAAATTAATTAATTTACTTATTTTTATTACAAACATACTTAATATGGATACATCATGTGTTAATACCATCTTTTCCCTCATCCCTGTCCCCATTCCTCAGGGGGCCCTCCTCAGTGGGGATGCTGGTATTCCCCATGGGATTGTGGATTATACGTTTTGAGAGCAGTCAGTCAGATATTGGGGGGAATGCCCCTGGGCATGATGTTTCAACCTGTGGCTCTTACAATCTTTCTGCCCCCTCTTCTGCAAAATTCCCTGAACTGTAATGGGTGTGTTTTGAGTCTACTTCAGTGATGAGCTCTTCGGAACCTCTGTATCTCTGCTTTGGTAGGTGTGGAGTATCTTCAGGGTCTGTCTCCTCCTTCACCCTGGTGCTGGTTGTCAGGCTCACCATGGAAGCAGCAC
This sequence comes from Orientallactaga sibirica, assembly GCA_036365145.1. Taxonomy (NCBI): domain Eukaryota; kingdom Metazoa; phylum Chordata; class Mammalia; order Rodentia; family Dipodidae; genus Orientallactaga; species Orientallactaga sibirica. The sequence continues at coordinate 1,658,887 of JAEOAD010001511.1, read as the reverse complement.
TCTTGCTCATCTCCCCATTCCTCTGTGGTTCCACCTGGGCCTTGGCTGAAGTGTGAGGAATTATTTCCTTGGGTCTTACTACCTTCTGATAAAAACAGATTCTCCAATGAAGGTAGCATAGGTTAAGTGGGATAAGAGTTATTAATTTAGGGAGAGTTTGATGGATGTAGCCCTGCTTTTAGCAAAAAACTAGTGGGAGCTTTTCATTTGAGAGCATAATCTTTGTCTCCATAGGATTCTGACCTGCTTCCTAGTTCTAGATATGGATTCCTTTTATAGAATCACCGAGAGTATTGCATCAACTCTACCTTGTAAATGCTTTTGATGCCCACTTCCATCTTACTGCTATTATCTCAAGCTTCATAGCATAACACTATTTCTTACTAAAGTGAATGGGGTATACTCTGTTTTGCCACTTTTGTTTTTTGTTCATTCTGAGTTTTCTTTCCTCCCTCCCTCCTCCCTCCTTCTTCCCTCCCTCCCAATTCTCTCCTTCTCTTCCTTTCTTTCCTACTATGTCCATTCCAAGGAGCCAGAGTATTACTGTACATGGCTTAATAAGCATAATAATGTGTCAACTCCTTGATGTTTCTCATTAAACCCTTCACAAAAATCCTATTGTTTCTTCTTTCACTTTGTAATCATCTACCTTGATGTCTACAGTCACCCTCTATTACAAACCATCACCCTATTCATCTGGGTCATTATGATAACCTCTTAGTTTATTTCCATGCTTCCTCTGCTAGATGTCCCTACAAAATATAAATCATATTATGCTGTATTTGGTCACAATGCTCCAAAGACTCCCACCTCATTCTGAATTGAAAATCCAAGTCTGTCAATAACTTACCTTCCTTTGTTCCTTCACAGAACTTGGCACTCTATTAACTGTTTAATCCTTTCCTTTTATATTGTCTCTCTGTGCAAAAAAACCAAGAAATTCCATACCACAGTTATTTCTTATATTTTTTTCCCTAATATTTCCAGAATGAATGAGCAGCTATGACTGAATGACAGTGAACATGCAGCAACTCTTTCTGCTCATGTACCTTCTGCTTGCACTTTGAGACTCATCTCACGTGAGCTTTCTTGAAAACCACCCCTGACCCTTCTCTTTCAGGAATGCTTTTCTTTCTGATTTGTTCACTTATCACATTCTTCATGGTAGGTTTCATTTTGTGCTGCTACAATTTTTGTTTGTTTGTTTTAGAAATTAGAATAACTAAAGTTTACTGTGAACAAAAAAATACGACAAAGAATTTCCTGATTTCACTTAAAATAATTCTATCCAGGTCTGTAAGTGTGCATATATAAAGGAATATTTATGGGCAATACCTGTCGAGATAGAAGGGTAACTGGGAGGGAATAAAGAGATGACCAGAGAAAGGGCTAGCGGAAAAAAGGACTCATGTGAAATGCAAAAAGATATAGGGAGGACATTGGAGGGAGTGAGAGAGAGGGGAATAAGAATCAACTAGAACAAATTGTTTTTGAAAACACCAGAATGAATGATACCTAAATTTCTGTATGCCAATTTAAAAATTAACAAAAAATAGAAAAAGAATTTCTTAAACATGCCTTTAAATTATGCAGACACTACTGTTAGATAGACATTGTTAGAATTGTTTTTAATAAGAAAAATGACTTCAGATGAGTTGAGCACAGTAAGAGCCAATTAACTACCATAATCTGATCAATTCACACAGTAAGTAGACCTTTCTAAACCATAGTCTAAGATATCAAAATACTCACTTAATCCATGAAAGAACATAAGAAGAACTGACTCATTATTCATTATTGAAGTTACAAGTAAGCAGCACAAACTTGGATTCCAGCTGTGGACTTACATGTATGCTTTAGAATTTCCAGTGGTTTTACAGTTTTGTGAAGTTTGTGTGTGTGTGTGTGTGTGTGTGTGTGTGTGTGTGTGTGTGTAGTCACTCACAATACACAAATATTCTCTTTTCTTTTACTGTACATTGGTGTTCTTACATCTTCCACATGATGATACTCCAAGTTCACACAAAAACATTGCAGAAACAGCTATCTCAAGCCAGACAGGAGGAAGAAGGTGATGGTGGTAAAGGGTAGGTGTCCATGTACAGGAGAAATGGCAAGAACGCTTGGTAGTCCTGAAACAGGCCAACTGCAAGTGAGACATAGCTCTTCATGGCAGGCTTTGCCTTTGTTGTTAGCTCATCTCTGCTCAGATCCTACCTTACAGCTGAACAGGAACACAGTGTCCTCATGGTTCTTTCTAGGTGCTCTGAGCAAGACTCACCAGTATCTTATCTCCAAGTTAAAACTGCAAGTCATTTACTGGCAAGCATTTTTCAACTGTTGTTTTTTTTTCTTAGCAGTGTAGAGGTACAGTTATTAATGTACATACAGTAAGGTAGAACAAACTATGTCTCCTTGGTTAATTGGTTTATGACCTTTCTGTTATCATCAGTGGATCTCTTTCCACTTATCTGTCCTTAAACCTTCCCTGATATACAAAAACACAGCAGCAGCAACAACAATAAAAGTCACTTGTTGCCCCCATGAATATACTGTCCCCATGCACATTCAAATACTCTGGCTCTCCCTCCTAGGATCTCTGACCTCCTAACTCCCTCACAGCCCCTCTAAGGCTGGCTACTATGTTACCTCAGAGAAAGCTTTCCTTTGCCTCCTTTTCCTCACATGGATGGAGAAATCTCCATTTCAATAACTTGTTATTTTTAGCAACACGAAGGAATTAACATGGGGTTGTAAAGCAATTCATCCCAAATTTTGTGTCTTAAAATGTACTTTGCTTATTGACCTGCCATGAGTCTAGGTTCACACAGTAGGACTGACTGCTTTACTGAATGTCTGCAGAATGGTTGAAAATATGGAGGCTAGAATAATCTGGATGTTTGCTCACTAACTGGTGGTTGATATTGATTTAGCTAATGCTCAGACATTACGGGAGCCTGTTGGATGGAACATGTACATATGGTCTCCCCATGTGGTCTAGACTTCCTCTCAGTACTGGGCTCCAGATGCAAGCATTGAGTGGTCATGAAGAAGTCTGGATGGAGATGCAATAGATATGAAGAAGGAAAGAGAAGATAAGGGAGGAGAGAAAGGGGAGGAACAGAAAAGAGATAGAGACAGACTATACACACATATCTAGCTATATTATATCATCTATATGTATATCTATCATTATATATATGTATGTATATGTAGAGAGAGAGAGAGAGAGAGAGAAGAAAGAATATAGCCTTTTATGATCTAACCATAATCTAACCTTGAAAGACTCCCATAGTCTCCACATTCTATTTATTGAGGAAGTTGTAATAGACTTTATTTATTTATTTATTTATTTATTTATTTATTTATTTATTTATTTATTTATTTGAGAGAGAAAGAGAAAGGGCTTTCTAGGCCCTCCAGCCACTGCAAATGAATTCCAGATGCATGCACCCTCTTGTGCATCTGGCTTATGTGGGTCCTGGAGAATTGAACTGGGATCCTTTGGCTTTGCAGGCAAACGCCTTAACTGCTAAGCCATCTCTCCAGCCCTAGACTCCATTTCTTGATGTACACTGCCAAATTTCTGGAATTGAAATTAGTATTAGGTATAGCTGTGCACACATCATTGGAAAATATGGCTTACCAAATCATGCCACATTATACTACTGCATATCCACATGATTAAACTGAGAAATTAAACTGAGCTGTGATTTTGATCATCCTTGTATATGTCAGTTGAATAAGACCTCGATTTCAAGCATGTATAATGTCATAACACTAGAGAAGAAAGGCTGCATTGAAGGAGACAGTGCCTTCGTGATTTAACCTAGTTACAAAAGGCATGGGCCACCCGATCCCGGATCTGTTTGGTCTTCACACTGTAAACTATGGGGTTCATTACAGGAGGGAACAGAAGATACACAAAGCCCATGATCACTTGCACAAGATGTGGTGCCTTCTTTCCAAAGCGATGGATGACAGACAAGCCAATCATGGGTGTGTAGAAGAGAAGCACAGCACAGATGTGGGAGACACACGTGTTGAGGGCTTTGAGCCTCTCCGCCCTGGACGCAATGGATAACACGGTGCGCAGGATGAGGGCATAGGAGAAGAGGATGAGCAATGAGTCAACACCAACCGTGGAAACAATGACAAACATGCCGTAGATGCTGTTGGCTTTAATGTCGGCACAGGCCAGTTTCATCACTTCTTGGTGGAGACAATACGAGTGTGAGAGGACCGGCGAGCCACAATAGGGGAATCTTTTGAGCATAAAAGGCAATGGGAAGATCAGTGCTACACTACGGCCCACAGACGCCAGTCCTATTCTGCCAATGACTGTGTTGGTGAGAATGGAGGCATAATGCAAGGGGCGACAAATGGCCACGAAGCGGTCAAAGGCCATAGACAGGAGCACAGAGGACTCCAGGAAGGACAAACAATGAATGAAAAAGAGCTGGGCAAAGCATGCATCATGACCAATACCTCGTGCTCCCACCCAAAAGATGCCCAGCACTGTAGGGAGGGTGCAAAGAGACAGACCCAGGTCAGTCAGAGCCAACATGGACAGAAAGAGGTACATGGGCTCATGGAGCGAGGGCTCTGTCTTAATGATAAAAAGAATCATGCAGTTGCCCAGTATGGAAATCAGGTACATGAAGCCCAATGGGAGGGAGATCCAGATATGCATGTGCTCCAGCCCCGGAATGCCACTGAGTAGGAAGGTGGAGGACATGCTTCCATTTCCCAGGGATCCTGGTGTCATTGTATGAGGAGAGATGGGTGAGGTGGATTTCTTCCAAAATCCTGAAATGAACTGTGGATGTGCTGGTGTTTGAACCTGGAATAATTTGAAAAATCATAAAAAAAAAAAAAAGAAAGAAAGAAAACAAAAAAAGATTAGAATCGAACAAGCCTAACCTGATATAGTTCTTTCAAGAAATGGCTTCACTCTTTTTGAGACAGGGTCTCATGTATACCAGGCTAGCTTTAACTTGCTATATAGCCAAGGCAGGTCTTTACCTTCTGGTCTTCCTTCCTCCACCTCCTCAGTGCTGGGATTAGAGGCATGCACTGCCATGCTCAGTTTATGAACATCCTTTTGGATGAAATATTTTGTACTCTCGCAGTTTCAATCAGTAACAAAGATATTAAATTATAAAGTGACTTACTAAGTCTGTGCAACTTTTAAGAGCTAAACTAGGTGAGTTGGATATTATAATTTAATTCCTCTGCCCTTTCTGTTCTGGCCTCCACATCACCCCCACTAGACTGATTTAAAAAAATTTTTTTTTTGAGATATAACTTTGGTATGTTGCCTAGGCTGGTCCCCAGTTCTTTGGACTCAAGTGATCCTCCTGCTTTAGGTGTTGAGTAGCTGATTCTTCAGGAGGTGCCACTATGCCCAACTTTGTAGTTTTCATTATATTTTGATACTGAGAAACACATAGAGAGAAGATCATGTTCAGGGATAATTCGAGTTCTTTCCCTGGGCACTGTGGGCTGGCAATGGTTGTGATTCACCTCTGGCTGACAATTACAGCTCTCTGGGGAACCTTTCTTCTACAGCAACCCATCTCTTTTGATTCCTGTTATAACGCAGTTTGTTCCTCCAGTGTTAAGTAGTGAGAGTACCTTCATAATTCTGCTGTGCATATGAAATTTGCCTTTTCCTTATGAACAGATTCTTTGATGAACATTTCATGCCTCTCACTAATGTTCCAACTTTTCTTTAACCTTCTCTTTCTTTCCCATTTCCTACTTTGTTTCCTTTATTATTATTTGATATGCTTACTTTCTGTTTCATTTCTTTTTTAATATTTTATTTATTTATTTGAGAGAGAAATGGAGAGAGAGAGGGAGAAAAAGAGAGAGAGAGCGGGAGGGAGAGAAACTGGGTGTGCCAGGGCCTCTAGCCACTGCAATGGAACTCCAGACACATGGGCCATCTGACTTATATGGGTACTGGGGAATTGAACCTGGGTCCTTATGCTTCGCAGGCAAGATCCTTGACCACTAAGCCATCTCTCCAGCCCTCATTTCTGTTTTAATGCTAGAAACAGTCCTTCCTGACATGGAAACCTCTCCTGCTCCACACAGCTGCTCAGCTCACAGGACTCTAGAGAGGGTAGAGGGCATGTGACAGCTTTCTGTGAGCAATTCCTGACTGCTAGAGTAAGAAATAAAGTCCTGATCCTCCACTCACTCAGCAAATGTCATTCCCAGAAGTTTAGGAACCCAACCGCCAGGAACTGCAGTGGCAAGATTGTGGCTTCATCCTCTGTCACAGGTCAAGCCTGTGAAAGTCTACAGAACAAAGCCCAGTGATGCTGGCAGTTCTCATTCTATTAGAGAAGAAATAATGGCTTGGGAGTGCCATCACTGGACAGAGGTTAGAAGCAGGTGATACCTCCATTCCTCACCCTGATGGAATGTGAGTTAAAGAAGAGGATTTGTTTTGTTCACCCCTGTAAAGACTAGCACAGGTGTTTAGTCCATTTTATCTCATGTATCCGAGATAATTTTATTCAGTTAATCACTTAGTAATGTAGTACATGTTTTATCTCCTTAAAAACTCTATGAGTAATCTATTAACAGTGCCATATTACAGATCAGCATAGAATGTTAAAGGAGCTTATTAACATTAAGATCAGAGAGATAACAATTGGCTAAACTGGGTCTGAACAAATACCTCACTTTTCTTGGAAAAGTGTGGGCTCTGAACAGCTGCCATAGTTTCTATTCTCATGGATGGTAATCAGTGATAAAGAGGAGCAGTTTGCACAGCATCAAGCTTAAATAGGCCCTTAAAAATACTGACTGGTATCAGCATGTGGTTAACATCCACAACAAGCTGTTGATCAGTGAGACCTACATGGTTTTCCAAAAGAAGATTTCTGTCAGAGTACTTGATGACCCACCAAAGGTTAATGGCAAGACCCTACTGCCGAAGCCACCATATGCTGTTTGGATGGAATACAAAGTGACCTGGCTGAAATCTGGAAGAGAGTCAGTCCCCAGACAGTTAGCTTGTCTACTGCCAGAAGATGCTACATGAGTGACTGGGGGAAATGACCAACATCTGTCTAAGCAACTCGTGGTCAAAGCTACTCAGCAGCAATCAATCTGCCATGATGCTCACACAAGGGCAATAGTGGCACACAGCCATGATGGGTTACCAGCTGCTCTTGATTTGGCTAACAGATACGCTCAGTGGAATGGAACCCATACCTGGAACAAGGAAACAAGTCAGAACCGTATCCAAAAACAAGCCCTCTCTCCAATATCAAGCTCCTACCAGTGGTGGGATACAAGAGGGCCTACACCTATTAAATTCTCTCTAAAATAATAATGGTTACCCAAGTATCATGCACTGACCTCACTCTCCCTTTGATAATTTGCTTCTCTTTTTCAGATGGATGCAGAACCTGAGGAGAGAATCACACCTCACCAGGGCACTAGCTGAAGCCTTAGAGTTATTGGGGAAATGAGCATGAGTGCTGCTTTCTTGGTGAACCTGGTACCAGCACAAGGGTGAAGGAGATAGACACAGAGAAGACTCAACTCCTACCAAATCAGATATCCAGGGACACAGAGACTCGCAAGACCTCATCACTGAAATAGACCTAAAATGTAAATACCATGGCTTAGGAAAATTCAAAGAACAGGGCGGCGGAAAGACTGTTAGAGCCATGAGTTGGGTCATTATGCCCAGAGACATTGCGTCTCTCCCATAACTTATGGCTACCCTCACAAAGCAAGACCCACAATCTCCATGGGGAGAGGACAGGGAGAAGTCTAACGATGGTACCATCATGGCTGTACACACATTATATAGATAACTAATAAAAAAAACTGACTGGTAAGCTAAATCATCAGATGTGTTGGGAATGTGGATCAGTTGTTGAGCTCTTGTCTTATATGCCTTCAGCCCTGGGTTGATTCCCATAAGTGAAAAAAAAACTGATTAGAAAATATGCAATAAATATATATTTCTTTTTCCTCTCATTACCTCTCAATTCCAGTGACATTAAGCTATTGTCATTCATTCATTGTCTACTTGGATATAGATCCCACTGGCTCTTGTGCTGAGTTCTCTGTATTCTAATGTGCCATATCAGTTATTTACCAAAGTCCACGCAGAAGAACTGTGATGATCTTACCTGTCAGGGACAGATGATCTATACCTCAAAGAAAAAACAACCTGATGGTAGAATATATTTTGTTATTAAAATTAAATAGGGTGGTAAAGAAGAAATAAATTTAATTCCCAATGAAAAAAATGCCAAGCCCTGTCTCAGAAACAGTCTAAAAGTGATCACATTAGAATCTTGGAAAGTCTTGTAAGTTAGTGTTATCTCAATTTTCAAATGTGGAAAGAGTGACTTCATGAATTTGATAATATGCCTAGAATCATTCATCTACCCAGTGATGAAGCGGGGATTCAAATGTCAATCTTCAAAACTAAAAGACTAATAGTGAAAATTAAAAAAAAAAATTAACACACCCAAGCAGCTGTTAAGTACAACCTGAAGTGGTGGAGGTTAAATAACAAAAAATAAACAGAGGTATGAAAAGCTTGTTGGTTCTTACCTTCTATCTGTGATAAGACAGACACTCTGAAGTTAGAAGCTTTCCTTCTCATTGTACAGGAGTGGCTGGATAGGAATCAGGGATAATGATGGGATAGGTTTCAGGAGACCTAGAAATAATTTTTTAAAAGTATCCAGAATAAGGGTTCCATGATATATCTCCTTTGGAATGATCATTTTTAGCCCAGTGCACAGAGATCTATCTAAGAGAACTCTTCTCAGAGCTTCTTATGGAAACGTTGACTGTCAGAGAATCTATTTTTCCATCTGGGGAATATTTCATTGTTCCTGACTAGTACTAAAACACAACAGTTGCATAGCATACTATTCAATAGCAGAGTAGATTTTAGCTTTTACTCATTATCTTCTGCCCTATTACTCAACTGCTCTACTTGGACACTTTTTTTTTTTTTTGCTAGTGGGATTTTAGCAACTGTAGTGACTCTTTTGATGCTAGTATTGGTACTCTGTGGTCACTCAGATCACTTATTTTATGTCACAGAAAAGTTTTTCCTCTAGAAGGTCATATAGTTTCCTACCCATCTATATTTTTGCTTCTTATAAATAACTCTGAAGCCTCTCAACTTTTTGCATGAGCCTAAGTGGTAGCTGTTGAATTTGTAAGAACTGAGTCCATCTCATTTCAGCATGTAAATTTTGTATACCTAACTTGTGTCTCTCGGTCGCATCAATATTCCTGCTATTATAGGAGGCAACTTATTGGGCAAAAAAAAAAAAAAAAAAAAAAACAAGGGCGTGAATGGATATGGGAAAGCTGTTGTCTCTATTCTGAGCTTGTGTTGAGACCAGACCTGGGATCCCACGTCGTCAGGAGAGACAGACTGCAGCAGTAGCTGGTGTCTTCAGCAGGTGTGCTTGGCAGGTGTGCTGTAGTTAAGGTCCTTTCTTTTGCATCTCCAAGGCTTAAGCAGAGTCTGCTGGGATCATATTTGGTCTCCACAAATGAACTTCAAAGACCTGCCTGCTGTACTGACTCATCACATACTGACTCTCATCCCAGAGGCTGAGGACCTCTCACCAGGGAAGAAGAAAGCTAAAATTAGAGGCCATAGAGTTATGGTGAAACTAGAGATGAGTTCCTTAAATTCCCGATTTTATGAAACTGTCTAAGGTGCCATGAGACTGTTTCAATCATCTTTAATCAAATCCCCTGAGTCTTATTATCTCAGACTCTAGAGAGAAGGCAAAGAAAAGAGAGGCGGAGGGGTCTTGTGGAATGGGAAGCCCAGGAGTGCCAGGTCCTTGTACCCAACCCTGAATAATATGCAGAAACTTTTACACATTCTCCACAACTCTAAAAGAGCAAAGTGGATATTGTTGATAGTATTTTGTGTATGATATATCACACTACAACTTTTGTACATTGGATGTATCAGTGTGAGTGTTATGGATAGATAAGCATATGTCAGTGGAATGGGGGTGGGAGAGAGATATATAAGAGTATAAAGTTATGGGAATATGACCAATATGCAATATGTTCATACTATAAAGTTCATAACAATAACAATAATTCATTTAGAGACATTCAGTCCATTATGTATATTAATAATAAAAAATATTGCTTCTTAGGGGGCAGATAGAATGGAAGAGCCAAAGGAAGGGTATGACTCCTTACAATGCAACTGCCCAGACAGAAATTGGCCTCGATATCCATGACCTTGCAGTGCCTAGCAATACCTTTGCAAGACCCTCAAAATGGAAGAAAAAGATGATGACATCAAATTAAAAGAGAGACTAATGGAGAGAAGGAGGGGATACAATGGAGATTGGAGTTCTAAAGGGGAATGGGGGGAGGGAAATATCATGTGTTTTTTATATGTAAGTATAGAAGTTTTCAATAAAAAAATTAAAAAAAAAGAATTGAAAACTCAAAAAATTGCTTCCTACTAAAGTAGGCCAAGAAAGGTAAATCCTATAGGAGATCATTCATACATGGAATCTCTAAAGTTGAACCTAGAAATGATGAGACTAGAATAGTGGTCACCAGGGATGGGGAATATGGATACAGGGATGGGCAAATGCTAGTCAATGGGTCCTAAGCTTCAGGAAGAGAGTAGAGATAAGTTATAATGAGATATTGTATAATAGGGTGACTATCTTAAAATGGAAAAGTAGGGGCTAGGGTGTACACAGTGGTTGAATGCATGCTTAGACTACATGGCATGTTGGTTTTAATTTCACAATCAAAACAAGACAACCTGAAAAGAAGATTTTGTATGTTGAATGTATGAAACATCAGGGATATGAAAGGAATTTGATGGAGAAGAATTTTCAAAAAAGAACAAACATTAAAGGATCCCCAAGTTTTGAAAGCAGTACAAGGATTTATTCCCAGTCGTTCACCTGGCTCATCTTTTTGGAATGTGGATTGGTTCCTCTGTGGACACAACCACAGTCTTTGTTTAAGAACATTGTATGTACATTTGGTTCTTAGAAAGTTTCTTCAAATCATAGTCCCCAGGTTGTCTGGACTATAATCACCTAAGATGTTTGGTACCATGCAGATGTCTGGGTCTCATTCTTCCTATACCAGCTGAGAAAATTTGACATTTATGACCAGCACAAGATTTAGGCACTTTTGTATATCTTTGTCTTTATGATTTACTTATGACTCTGATTACAGAATTTCATTATGAAGAGACTAATAACTTGTTAAGGATGACATTACAAAATACCACAGACTAGGCAGCTTAATAATTGCAGTTAATTTTCCCACAGTTCTGAAAATGAGAAATATCCAAGATTAAGGTGTTGCCAGTTTTGTTTGCTGTGGAGGCCTCTCTTCTGGATTGTAGATGGTCACCTGCCCATTGTGATCTTCACATGCTTATGCCCCATGCAGGTGACCCCTGCCTTCTCTTTAAGTGGTCATATTTCCTCTCCTTATAAGGATAATGATTACAATGGATTTTGACCCCATCTTCATGTCCTCATCTTAATTGTCTGTTTCATGACTTCATGTCCAAATATAGTGACATCCTTTATTCCTATAATTCAGGACTTAAAGAAATAAGTTTTGGATAATACTAATTTATACATTATCCTGCCACCCACTTACTCATATATTTAGTGCACATTTATAGCAATGTAGTATTTTGCATGAAATAGAATCTATTTGTCATCCTGCTCTGGTAAAATGAATTTATAGACTCTACGACTAAGCTCTTGAAGGGGAAAGCTAGAATTAAAGATGTTTTGGCTTGAATATGTATGAGAGGGGGAATAATGGAGGAATGGAAGGGGGAAAGAATTGTGATGTGTCTTTGAGTCTTTGATTCACCTACAACAGACTTAATTAGAAAGATCATAGAGAATGATTTGATGATTCACTTGTTCTTTTTTTTTTTTTTTTTTTTTTTTGGTTTATCGAGGATGGTCTCACTCTAGCCCCAGGCTGACCTGGAATTCACTATGTAGTCTCAGGGTGGCCTTGAACTCAAGGAGATCCTCCTACCTCTGCCTCCCAAGTTCTGGGATTAAAGGTGTGCGCCCCCACGCCCAGCTTTATGATTCACTTTATACAGATTAGTCTATCTGCATTAAAAAATCAGTCATGAATCTTTTGTAAGAGGGAAACAAAATATGATTTGAAAACAATATAAGTTATGTCTAAAATGAACACTGCTAAACAATTCTGGTTTTCATGTCCCGCTGACATGTGATATTGGCTATAACAATTGATGCCACTGAGCCTACTCTCTAAAAGGTTTATATGATAATTATAGAGGAATAAGTTCTTATAATTAATGATCATGAAATGTTACTGGATAAAGTTTGTGAAAATTAAACTTTTGACAAAACGAATGATATTCTACATTATAACCATTTTAATTCTGTGTTGTAGACATATCTTTTGGCTAACAGTCAAAAACAACTCACTCACTAAAAATTCAAAAATAAGAACCATTTAAGGTAAATTAGCATTTATCATTGTGAAGGTAAAAACCCATCAAGTAACCTGAGAAGTGGGAAGCCCCATCTACCACAAGAACCACACAGAGGGGCTCCATATATAGCTAGGCAACAGAGCACTGGCAGAGCACTTGCAAAGCCTTGGGTTTAATTGCCACTGTACACACATGCACACACACATGCACATGCACACACGCGCGCGCGCACACACACACACAGTTCAGATGTGGGAATCACTTATCAAGCCAATTTCCACCCTATAGGACTGCTCTCCATAAGAATGAGGGTGGCATTCATGCCTAAACCTGCATCCAGTGCTACTAGGCCATAAATGTAGTTGACAATGACACCAGAGCTGGTCAGCTTCATGCTAAGTTGGTGTTGGTAGAGGGATGGGTCAGAGTGCTCTCCCCATAATAAAGGAATTATCTTAGAACAAGGAGGGAAAGCACAAGAGTCAGGCTCCTGACCCCAAACAGTTCTATTTCTAGAATTATGGAAACGGTGAGTAATGAAATGTATCTTCAAGACTGAGAAAGGATTACGTAGTGAATGGTTCAAGGACATTATGAGAACAGAAGAAAGAGGCAGTGTGGAAAAGAGCTGAGTGAAGCCAGTGTTTTTGTCAATCACATGTATGTCTTATATGAACGCATCTACTGAAGACATGCCTTTGCAAATTTTCATAGCTACATGTTACACAGTCATGATTATTCTTAGAGTTTTTCTTCCTTGCTACAATCTCATAGGAGTAGTTAAGGCCTAAAATTGGTCATTTTTGTTAAGTGTAGTCAAATTTCTCTCAGCACTACTAGTTCTGTTTGTTTTCTTTTCATGGTGAAATGTTGTATCTTGTCATTTCCATGACAAAAGCGTCCTTTTCAGTGTCTGGAGTTTGGTCAATATAACCAGACAGTAAAGAAATTGCTGAGTCAATCCTTTCTCCTCCTCATGTCTCCTGGTCAAGTCACAGAAGATGACACATCTCCCACATGAGAATACAAAATGTCATCGTTCACCATATATATATGGAACCTCACCCAGTAAGAGTACCAGCCGTATATGTATATGTGTGTATGTTTATGTAAGTAGTACAGTGTTGATGTGGCTAGACAGATGAGAGAAGCAACTGGGAATAAACAAAATAAAGTGTGTTCTTCTCCCACCCATATGATATGCATATTAGCTAAAGAAAGAAATAAGAAGTCCCTTGGATTACTCAAACTGTGAATGACCCTAGTTTGAATTTCCTGTTTTGAAAAGTACCCAAAAATATTTTTTACACTGTTGTGAGTTGACATTTTCCCTTAAGTTCCCATGGCATCTGTTCCTTTTCTTAATTTAGTGAATGTGTGCTTATAAAGCATCCTCATGGAAAATTATTACTGAGAGTGTGGTCATGGGTATATGCAAATGAGTAAGAATTACAATAATCAAATAAAATACGATAAAGTGCCAGATAAAAAAAGATAAGCACCAATTGAAATGCACCGGCAGTAGGACTGCAACAGAAAGCATGTTCTATTTTGGAATTTCTAAACAAAAATAATTAGAAGTCATTACAATTACAAATTTGGTGATATGTTAGGGGCTTACATGAACCATCTCATTTAATCTTCACAATATCCCCACAAAGAAGGAAGCTATTATAATTACTTGCATGTTCTTTACTCAGTTGAGAAACCTGAAGAACAGAGATGTATATAAATTTCCCAAGGTTACACATCCTGTAGATTACATAGCTATTTTTTTTTTTGTTGTTCATAGATAGGAGCGGGTTATTATTCCATGACACAGCTGGGACATACAAACAAAACTGTAGTTGTAATACCACACCTTCTCTTCAAGCTAATTCTTGTGAAAACGTCTAAGTGACTTTAAAAACTCAAACTTCTTAACAATGCGTTGGCGAATTTGCTTGGTCTTGATGCTGTAGACAATGGGGTTCATGAGGGGTGGTACCAACAGGTACACATATGACATTAGAAGGTGCACCATGCGGGGCAGATGCTCCCCAAAGCGATGCACAAGAGACAAGCCGATCATAGGGATGTAGAAGAGCAACACGGCACAGATGTGGGAGACGCACGTGTTGAGCGTCCGGAGGCGCTCCTGGCGCGAGGCTTTGCCCAGCACTGCGCGGAGGATGAGAGCGTAGGAGAGGAAGATGAGCAAGGAGTCCACACCCACCGTGCAGGCCACAACAAAGAGCCCGTAGACGTGATTGACGATGATGCTGGAGCAGGCCAGCTTCATGATTTCTAGGTGCAGACAGTAGGCGTGGGCCAGCACGTGGGTGCGGCAATACTGGAAGCGCTTAAGGAGGAATGGCAAGGGGAGGATAAGGACGGCGCTCCTAAGCACTGAACTCAGCCCCATCTTGACGATGCGCGCGGGGGTCAGAACGGTGGAGTAACGCAGCGGGTTGCAGATGGCCACATAGCGGTCGATGGACATGGACAGTAGAACTGACGACTCCACCAAGGACAAGGTGTGGATGAAGAAGAGCTGAGTAAAGCAGGCAGGGATGCCAATCTCTCGGGCATCAAACCAGAAGATACCCAGCACCGTGGGCAGTGTGGAGAGGCAAAGGCCCAAGTCTGTGAGGGCCAGCATGGCCAAGAAATAGTACATGGGTTCGTGGAGTGTGGCATCAGTCCGGATGACGTGTAGAATGGTAATGTTCCCCAAAATGACAGTCAAGTAGATGGAACAGAAAGGAATGGAAATCCAGCCGTGGAGTTCTTCCAGACCTTGAAAACCCGTCAGGAAAAAAGTGGCTTTTTGAAGGCTGCTGTTGTAAAGAATGGCCATGGATTTATAATCTTCGATTCACAAACCTGAGTTATGGAATAGATTCCTGGAAAGAGACAGGGGTGAGTACTCTGTGGCCCAAGTGTGCAGTAAAGGAGGACCCATCTGTAGATGGTATGGGGAGACAAATGGGGAAATCTTATCTATTACCCTTTTCCAGAGGAACTGGATGAGGTGTTGTGGTAGTTTGAATATATGGCCCCCAATATATTCAGTGTTTTATTAGTTATAGTTTGCATCTGTAATCACCTTGCTAGAGGCAATGTCACTGGGGGCCTGGTCTTAAGGTGTTAATGATGGTTTGAGATTCCATTGTAAAGATATGCCAAAGTGTGCCTAATAGGAGTTCCTGAAGTGTGCTGTGGCTTTTGGCTGTAGTTTTTTGCTCAGTGAGCTGTGTGGCTGGTTGGCTTTTCTCTCTCTGCTTGGCCCTGTGGAGAGCAGGTCCCTTCTTCTGCCATTATGGAACTTCCCCTGGATCTGTAAGCTTCAATAAATAATATCCCTTCCTCCATAACTGTGCCTGGTCTGGAAGTTCATCTCAGCGAACCTGAAGCTGTCTGCTACAGGTGTCGTACTAGATTTTACTAGAGCTCACAGATACCATGAAATTTAGTTTTATGTTAGCATACCTTCCAGGGTGGCCTTTCTGAGATTTGTTGAGGTCAACTCAGAAAGTACTTTGTAATGTGTTCCTCCCTGGGAAATGTCTGCAACTCAATCACTAAAGCGTGCAGGATCGTCTCATCTATGTGGGGATGGGCACCATAAGTCACTCTGTACAGCTGTCAACCAGGATCAGAGGTACATGATGCACCTTCTAATGTGTTTGTAGTTGGCCTGCATATGTTGTTTTATCCCAAAGAACCTAACATTCAAGGGAGGATCACAAAAAAAATGTTTATTTAGGGTTTGTTGAGGTCTTTTGAATTTGAGGCCTTGTGCCCAAAGTGATGCATTTCCTGAATCTATATAACAGTTTTTGTACATGTTGCTTTTTCTGGAGAGATGTGAAGTGACATCTATTCATTCCAGATAGAGCACCCAAGGACAGCCAAAGAAATGATTCTAGCCAAGACTAACTAGGCGAGTTTATTGGGATTACTTAGGGGAAGATGGGTGAGGAATTATTTAAAGTATGGGTGATCCCAAAACAACTGTACCACTGAAAGGCCCACCCCAGTGTGGGTGATGACCCAAAATTTATAAACCTTCCATAGTCTATGTACACTAGCTCCTGGGACCATGTGCCATTTGGGTGGGACTGCATGCAGATTGAGAACGGGGCGGGGGGGGGGACAGGTGGGAGCAAGTGACCATGAGAATGGGAGGGGGTGGGGGTAGATGGGAGAAAGTGACCATAATTTCAGGTGAATGTCCAGTCATCTTTCCCCACATGCTCCATCTGCTCTTTCCAGCTAGATCTTTTGAGGGTGTCTTGCAGGTAACCCTAGCTACTGTGATTTCACATTGGCAATGGCCTGGAGACAGCTTTCTGTAACAATGGACGAGGAGAAATACAATAGTATGGAAATCTGAAGCCTGGAATTGAGGACTTCAGAAAACTATTCTGGGAGAGAGGGCTTGAGGGTTGGTTAGTCCTAAAGACAACAGGAAAGATGTGTATCTCCATTACCAGAGAGGTAAACCAGGCCTTGATGTGGAGGTGGATGTACAGATGCGGGGGTGTGGGCGGGGGTCCATTAAATCTGATGCACAAGGAACACTGTCTAAATATATGAAATGAGCAGGGAAATTTTCTAAGAAATAGAAACTGAACCGAAGCTACTTAGCCCAGAGAGAGCTTTGTCTCTGGGGCTTGGACTGATAAGACTTCCAGGCACAGGTTCCTGTCGTAAGTGGATAAGGTTGTCCATTGTCCTGCCTTCAGAACTAATTACATCGTGTCCCGTCCATACAAACGTTCATCACTGGTACATTATTTATCTCACGCACAGAAACTTAAATACTGTTTATTACATGTTACTTTTCTAAATGGCAAATGTGAAGCATGCCATTGAGAGAATCTGACACCAATGTCTACGCAGAAGTCTCGTTCTTACGAACATTGTTACAGATAGGAAACTGTGGCACAAAAAGGTCAAATGGTCTGTGTGATCCCAGAGCAGGTAAGGGTTGAGTGTGAAATCTAAATTTTGAAGGTAAAGATTAGAGTCTATGCTATGTTCTTTAGACTATATTTCTACCACTAGTGCACAGAAAATTAGATGTTATAAGAATTAAACAATTAAAATATAATTCTAAAACATTTGGGACACTGAGTTCAGTTTGGGACATGCTAAGCATAAATTTAAAATGAATTCCTGGGGTATGTATAGAGATTTTATCTTGCTATTTGGTTTGAATAAGAGCTTTCATTACAGGACATCTGCTGTGAGGATAGAAAACTTGCTAGGAGATATGGTATGGAGCGAAGGTCAGGGACTCAGATCACAGCACTAAAAATTGTTTAAACAAACACAGGAAAAATACTAAAATAATGAGACAGAATGGAGAATTAGAGAAACAGAATGAAAAGAATGTAATGTGAATAAAATTAAGTTACCTCCACTGATTCTAAAAATGAGTGAGGTAATCACTGGTTCATAAAGTGTTTTGTTTTATTTAATTAGTTAATTAATTTATGAGAGATGAGAGAGAGAGAGAGAGAGAGAGAGGCAGATAGAGAAAAGAATGGGTGCATTAGGGCCTCTAGCCACTGCAAATGACTGCATACACATGCACCACCTTGTGCATCTGGCTTACATGGGTCCTGGGAAATTGAACTAGGGTCCTTAGGCTTCACAGGCAAACACCTTAAGTGCTAAGCCATCTCTCCAGCCCACCGAAAATGTTTTAAATAGGCATGGAGAGATTGTTTAGTGGTTAAGACACTTTCCTGCAAAGCCAAAAGACCCAGGTTCGATTCCCCAGGACCCACGTAGAGCCAGATGCACAAGTTGGCACATATGTCTGGTGGTTTTTTGCAGTGGTTAGAGGCTCTGGTGCATCCATTCACTCTCTCTCTCTCTGCATATATCTATATCTCACACACATGAACACACACATACATACACACAAATAAGTAACAAGTTTTCTTTTTCTCAGAAAAATATCTCAGTGCTGAAGATCATTTTAAAATAAAGGTTTCCCTGTAGCATTTGCTTCAAACAGGGCAAATTAAAAGAAATGTCAACAATATAATATTTACTATATTAATAATAAGCCACTTATTTCATGATTTCTAAAAGAGAAACAAAGGCAGTGATTAGTGGTGTCTAGGAAAGAGGATGAGTGCAGGTGAGAAGTGTATCCTTGCAGGTAAAGGAGGCCAAGGACAAGATGATCAATCTAGGATGCGGAGAACACAGTGTGTGTTGGTTAGACAATGGTCCAAGTTAATTTTGAAAATATTGAGAATACTGACCTGGAGAGAAAATAGCAACAGGATGTTAGAACTGAGTAACAGTAAAGAAAGGGAAGCTTGCCCTCTGATCAGGGGAGATGTAAACAGGCTGCCAGTGAAAAGGGCTTTCATCCATCTTTCTCTGAGCTATTTAAGAGTTTGAGAAAAGAATATTTAGGGGTCATCTTTTCTACTGCTGTGTGTGTAGACAGAGAAGTTGCACCCATGACATTCTCTTCCAGCTACTCTCTTGCCTTCCAAGCATCTTCCTCATGTAGAACATTTTGGTATCAGTGTGCAAAGGGTTTGGAGGAAAAGAAAAAAAAAGCAAATCACTATGGGCATGTGGGAGATGAATTTCTGCATTGCTAGAGGTCACAACTCTGCCACAGACATGAAGCTGAATACAACATTGCTGACTGAGTAAGCAATAAATACACAAAGACGAGGGCAAGGAAGATGAGATATAGTACTGGCTAAACAAGATTTTTAGTGCAGCAATTCTACATTTTTTTAAAATCTGTTTTACTTTTATTTTCAGTACTCATCCTTGAACCCAGGGCTTGTACAATGTTTAAGTGAGGAAGATAGAGACTACAACTCCAATTTTAATGATCAAAGAATTATATTCCAGCTGGGCGTGGTGGCGCACACCTTTAATCCCAGCACTCGGGAGGCCATGAGTTAGAGGCCACTCTGAGACTACAGAGTGAATTCCAGGTCAGCCTGAGCTAGAGTGAGACCCTACTTCCAAAAAAAAAAAAAAAAAAAGAATTATACTCCAAATGGTGAGTAAAAGAGATGAGACACAAGAGGAATTTAAAAAGCCTGTCTTTTACAGGGTCACACACAGTGATAAAAGCTAAGATTATAATTGCACTTATCTTTTTTCCATGTCTATCCATCTGCCACTCCAGATTTTCTTCCATGATATGGGGTGGGGATTTGGCTGGGCCTGAGAGCTCAGTACACGGCATGTCCATGTTATCTCTGTGCTCCCAGCTGCTCTCCTAGATGTGCTTCTGCCTGCTGCTTGTGTGCTTGTGTTTGCACACATACCTGGGCAACTGCAGCTTGAGAGACCTTCAAGGGCTTGGTGGGCATCCTTCAGTCCAGAGCTCAGTTCCTATGCAGCTCAGTTCTAAGAATCATTCCTGTGTGAAATTCATGGCACTTTTGAAGTGTCCAGAGCTTTTCCCACAGGAGCCTCTGCTGAAACAGAATCCCCGAAAGAGTTCTCGTGCCTCTTAAGCAGAGCTTGGAGGGAAGGAGGGGCTGAGAGACACCAGTCCTGGAGCAGTAAGGACAAGATGGAAGTATTAAGAGGAGAAATGTATCTTGCAGGAAGGAAAGGATTAGCTTCAAGATGTGAAGATATTTCTACTCACGGATTTCATGTTCTGAAATTGGATATGAAGGGCCAAGAGTGGAGGGGAGGAGAGAGGAAAGGAGGGTGGGAAGAAAGAAAGAATGAGCTAAGAATGGAGTTTTGGGATTAAAATAAAAAGACAAAACTGATTCCAGCCTTATCTTTGCCACTTTCTAGCCATATTGTCTTGTGACTAACACAAATGACTATCTCTGATTATCCTATGTTTTAGACAGGGAATGTCTCTCATCTTTTTTTTTTTTTTTTTTTTGAGAGAGACAGAGAGAGAGACAGAGGGAGAGAGAGAGAGAGAGAGAGAGTGCACCAGCAGCCTCCAGCCACTGTGAACGAATTCCAGATGTATGTTCCCCCTTGTGGGAAAGTGTGGCATTGTGCCCTTGTGTCACTTTGCATCTGGCTAAACGTGGGACCTGGAGATTGGAACTGGTGTTCTTAGGCTTAGCAGGCAGGTTCCTTAACCACTAAGCCATCTCTCCAGCCCACTCCTCTTTTTCTTGTAGAGTTTGGCACCTTCAGGCATCTCTATAGGAAGTGTCCAATGATCCTAAGCAGAAGCCACAGCTGAAGAGGGGGTGTTCTCCAGAAGGCCATGGTGCCCCATCCTTTGGTTATCATACTGGCACTGTTTTTCCTCTTGAAAAACTCATTTTATAAGAATGCATGAGGCTGAAACTTGAAACTGACCTCTAAAGGAAGGATGTACTCCACTGTCCACTTACTCAAGGAATGGAGTTGCAACCAAGAACTGTCCCTGGCCTGGAATGGGTGGGGATCCTACTCCCACAAAACCCAATAATTTTCTCTTTCAATATGAGGTATATTCAAGACTGCATAGTCTTCCAAAAAGGGCTTAAGAAACAAAAATAAAATAAAAATCTCTATTTTTGTGAAAATCTGGGCCCCAAGGAAAGGATCAAGTAGCCATTCTCTCAGTTTAATTTACTCAGTTAAGTATTTCAGCCCGTGTCTCATGGATTTCTGTAAGTTGTAAAATGGTCAAGAGTAGGATGTAGAGGAAATATGAAATCCTCCTCTCATAGCCAAACTGAATAAATTCTGTTTTCTCTTACCATTTTCTGTTTCCTGATTTCTTTTAAAAGGACACAGAAACTCTTATCATATGGGTTTATGAATCTGAGCACTAACCAGTTAACAGCAGAGAGGCAAAGGTGACAAGATGAACCCCAAGAGTAGAAGCATTTCCAGGCCAGAACAGACACTAAGATTTTCTTTAAAATTACATTACAGGAGATTCAGAGGGTAAACTATCCAAGAGAGAAATGCTCTCAGAGAGGAAATGGGAATTCTCTATAGCAGTTATTGGGAAGTTACTTGGTCTTATCCCTTGTGCCATTTGATTGGCGCCCGTACCTGGATAAATTAGTGGGCTTCTCACTATTTATTATCTCATTATCATTAACAACATATTTCATGTGGATACATCATGTTTTGGTACCCTCTTTTCCCTCATCCCTGTCCTCATTCCATTGGGGATCCTCCTCAGCGGGGTTGCAGGTATTCCCCATGGGGTTGTGGGTTATGGGTTGTGGGAGTAGCAATCAGTTATTTTGGAGGGGAAGGAATGCCTCTGGGCATGATGTCTCACCCTGTGGCTCTTACAATTTTTCTGTCCCACCTTCTGCAAAATTCCCTGAGCTCTGGTGGATGAGTTTTAAGTCTGCTTCAGTGATGAGCTCTTAGGAACTTCTGGATCTCTGCTTTGGTAGGTGTTGAGTATCCTCGGGGTCTATCTCCTTCACACTATCTCCTTCACACTGGTGCTGATTATCAGGTTCAGCATGGAAGCAGCACTCATGCTCTTCTCCCCAATTCCTTTGTGGTTTCAGCTGTAAAATATGAAAGAAAATCTCTTTGTCATAAAGTGGTGAGTACGGAAGAAAGTGGTGACACTAAGTTGGAAACAGCATCGAAACAGAGCAACACGTGGACTTGTGGAGGCTTTGTGGTCATGTTTTATACCATTTTCAGTGTATGATTGAACAAAACAAATCAGGAAATAGCATATGTGCATGTTTATGTGTATGTGTACATGTATATACATATACATGAAATTTCCATCTACACATGGAAAGTTTCGTGTCAAACATATGTTTTGTCAATTCACCCTAAATCATTGAAGGCATCTCTTATCTCTTACTCTTATCACATATTATCATCAAATTGTTCATGTCACAATGTTGCTATAATTCTCACTCTAATTGACTTAGTTTTTATATAAGACACAATTAGGTCTGTAAGTGGAGGTACCAGTAAGAGAACATTTGCTGTAAGAACATTGATGAGAGGAGGGACATGCTGAAAAAGTGGTGGGTAATGGCCAGGTTGATGACAGGCACATAGATGATCATGGCACAGATGTGTGAGGGACAAGTGCTGAGGGCACAGAGCAATCAAGCAGGAAGCTTCCACCTTACTGGCTTGCTGTCACAGTGCTGTAAGGTGCTATGCAGACTGCTGGAGGAGAAAGGTCATCAGTGGTTTTACCCAGCTGTGGCCAATATAGGTGCCAATACTTATGTGCCAGGAAAGATAAGCCCACCAGTTTAATAATGGTATGGCTATTATAGAGGTAGCCAATTGCATCCTGATTGCATTTGACAGCTGCTTCACAAGAGGGAATTCAGGACTGGTACTGGCAACCCATGGTTAGTGAGGTCATAAGTCTTGGAGAGGAATCTACTACTGTTGTTTTATTAAGTAGATGTGCTTTCAGACTGCCTTTACACCCACATATTAGTGCTGATTTTATCTGTAGTCAGAAAAGGTTGTTTTTTTTTTTTTTTTTTAATCTTCTTTTGTGATGGCAGTTGTGATGCAGAAACTCATAACTGGTCAATAAGTGACTGTTGAGTGCTCAGCCCTGGACTGATCACCTCTAGTACCCCCTGAAAGGCTCAGCTAATGTCACAGAAGATGGGGAGGAAAGGATGTAAAAATTGGAGGAGAGGGAAGAGTGCTGTAGTAATCTGTCATCTGAGTCAAGGCCAAGGCACTCATGAGCTCACAGCAGCTGTAGTGATCTACACAAGACTCATCCAAGTTAGGTTGCAACTTAGTATTCTGTTTGGATGGGTAAGGGGCTCATGAGACAATACCCTTCCTTGAGGAACTATTGGTAGTTAATGGGTACAGGGAGAGCCTTTCTCTTCAGTGGTGTAGCCAGTGGCAAGTGGTGGGAAGGAGAAGGGTTCAGTGGGAGTGTGGAGATGAGAGTGCAATGAGAGGTGTATATAATCAAGCACAATACAATACAATATATACATGGATGAAATTGTCAAATAACAAACAAAAATGAAAAAGATAACTAGTGGACTGAAAATTTTATATAAAAATACTAAAGACCTCATATAGATAAGATGAAAAATGTGGGATACAATGTACCATTAGATTTCATGAATATGCTAGTGCTGCAGTTATTAAACTTAATGGTATTGACAAACAAATTAGAAGAATAAAATAGAGTACAGACACTTACATATATTTATATATTTACTTTACATATGGTAGTGATGTAACAACAGGGAATAGTAAATAGAACAGTTTATAGATGAAATATAAGGAAACAGAGCCAATTCTCTCTCTCAAAAAAAAAAAAAAAAAAAAAAAGAATTTTGTAAAAGAAAAATCTTTAAAAATATTCTCATGGTAGAAGGGTAAAGAAACCCAGAATTGCTCTGACAGAAAAAAAAATCAGTAAACAGAATTAGTTAAAAGGAGTTTTATGAAAAGATCACCTACCCCTGGGAGTACATATAGTCACTAGAGTTTCACTGCTCTGTAAAAGTGTAGCGATTTATGTTGAGTTCAAAGTCTAGTCCTGCCTCCCTAAGGCTCTCCAATTAGCCTAGAAAGTTCTGTAGACTCTAATACATCAGGATGTACTTAGTAGCAAATAAAAATTCCCTAGAGGTGAATGCTAAAATGGCAAGGGGAGTCATACAGTGTTGTAGTGGGAATAATAAGCCATTGGTGCAGTCTGCTGCTCTGATTGCCGCAAGTACACTCGTCTCTTCCGTGCTCCCAGGGCACCTTGCAGCAGTCCTAACACAGTTTTCCAATGCATAGCCCCTATGCCTTATGTGTTTGTTTCTCCCACTGGATTTCACTCTTATAAGGTTACTTTTTTAAATGTTACAAATCAAGAAGGCTTTGCAGGTTTGCTTGAATCTGGAATCTTGAAGGCCAGTGGTTTTTTGGTGGAAGGGGATAAGACTTCACTTTTATTTATTTATTTTATAATATTTTTGCAAATACTTATTTATTTTAGATAATTATACATTTACTTTATTATACTTTACTTTGTACATAAACTAATAACTAAAGTTGATAATCTTAACTATCCTTATTTTCTTTTTTTTTAAGATTTTTTTTTATTATTTATTTTAATTTTACGTTCATGTTGGTGCCTTCAGTAGCCTCCTCCCTGCCCTCCCCCCTCCAAAGGGACTCTCCTCATTGGGGAATGTGGGTCGTGCATTATGGGGGTAGCCAATAGTTATGGGGGAGAGGCAAAGTCTCTGTGCATAATGACCCAATTTGTGGCTCTAACACTCTGTCCATCCCCTCTTCTGCGAATTTCCCTGAGCCATGTTGGGGTCATTTTAGTTCTACTTCAGTGATGAGGTCTTGGGAGCTTCTGTGTCTCTGGATAGCTGGCTTAGTAGGAGCTGAATGTTCTCTGTGTTTATCTCCTTCAGCCACAGTGTCATGCTGCATTCCACATTTGTTGAATCTCTTATCATTTATGCTTTATTTTGATAATATTAGTATTATGTTTATGTTAGTCCTCTAAAAAACTTTTTTTTTTTTTTTCATTTTTCGTTTTTTCAAGGTAGGGTCTCACTCTAGCCCAGGTGGACCTGGAATTCTCTATATAATCTCAGGGTGGCCTTGAACTTATGGCGATCCTCCTACCTTGCCTGCTGAATGCTGGGATTAAAGTCTTGTGCCACCACGTCCGGCAGATTTTTTACTGATTTTTCTCCACACACTGTCCTTGAACATAAGGCTTTGTTATTATGTTTAGGACTATTTTGTTTGAGGCTTATTTTTTTATAACTTTTTTTTTTTGAGGTAAGGTCTTACTCTAGCCCAGGCTGACCTGGAATTCACTGTCTTCTCAGACTAGCCTCAAACTCATAGTGATCCTCCAATCTCTGCATTATGTTTTTTTTTTTTTTAATAGGCACAGGCATCAAATTTTTATCTCAGTTGCATTATTTATAATTTTTACTTTAAAATTTATTGGTAATAAATTAACTGTGGACTTTTGGATACACATTCCTGAAAGCTCTGTAGTCAGTGACAGGTCAATTTTGTCTTTAAAAATGATGGGTCCATGGAAAAGGAAGGTGCTCAGTATTTCAAAATTAAAAATAGACGTATGTCTATTCTCTCTCTCTCTCTTTCCCTCTCACTCTCTCTTCCTACCTCTCCTCTCTATATTCACTTCCTCTATAATATTGTCTATCTTTTTCTTCCCTCACCTTTCTAGGTGCAGACTTGAAACTCCCAGTGCCAGCACGGTGTTAAACTCCACAATGAGCTCTTGATCCGAGACACCTACAAGGTTACCCCCCCCAAAAAAAAGACAGACTTCTGTCAGAGTTCTTGGTGACCCACCAAAGGTTAATGGTAAGACCCTACTGTTGAAGATAGCATACGTGTATGAGACCAAACACAGAGAGACCTGGTCAGAATCTGGAAGAAGGTCAGTCCCCAGACAGTTAGCTAGTCTAGTACCAGAGGGTGCTACACGAGCAACTGGGGGAAAATGTCTGACATTGGTCCAAACAACTTGCAGTCTAAGATACCCAGCAGGAAACAACTTGACATAATGCTCATACAAGTGCAGTAGTGGCAAACAGCCATGGTGGATAACCAACTGCTCTTGATTTGGCTAACAGATCCACTCAGTGGAATGCAACTCATTGCTGGAAATGGGAAATAAGTCAAAACCAGGTACAAAAAATAAACTCAGTCTCCAAGAGCAAGATACCACCAAATGTGGGCTAGAAGAGAGCCAATGCATATAAAATTCCTTCCAAAACATAGATGGTCATCCCTTCTACCTAGTACTAACTTTTCTCTCCATTGGAGAATTTGCTTATCTTTTTTCAGGTGGACAATGAACCTGAAGGGAGGATCAGCTAACCACACCTCACCAGGGCCCCAGCTGAAACCATAGAACAACGCAGGGGAAGGGCAAGAATACACCATTCATGGCGAGCACGACACCAGAAAAAGGCTGAAGGAAATAAACACAGAGAACATCCAACTCCAGCTAAGCCAGATATCCAGAGACACAGAGGCTCCCAAAACCTCATCACTGAAACAGAACTAAAATGACCCCAATGTGGCTCAGGGAAACTCACGGAAGAGGGGGCGGAAAGATTGTTAGAGTCACAAGTTGGGGCATTATGCATAGAGACTGAGGCCTACACCCCAGAACTCTTGACTAACCTCACAATGCATGACCCACATTCCCCATTGATGAGGGTCCCTTTGAAAGTGGGAGGACAGGGAGGAGGACAATGGAACCAATACTATGAATGTAAAATCAGAATAATATAAATAATAATAATAAAAAAACCTCCAAAACGATTTGTCTAGAAATCAGAAAAAAAATAGACATATGTAACTTAAAGACAATTATAATTATCTGAGTCATGATTTTTAGAACTCCTTTTCGTTAAAAGGTGTGTTAGTGTGATTCAGGTGTCCCCCATAAACTTGTGTGTTCTGAATGCTAGGTCCCCAGCCAGTGGCAGTTTGGGAATTGGAGCCTCCTTCCTATAGGTGATGTATTGTTGGGGGCAGGCTTATGAGTATTATAGCCAGAGTCCCCTCACCAGTGTTTGTCACACTCTTCTCCTCCTGTTGTATACCTGATATTGACCCAGGAGGTGATGTCCACCCTCTGCTCATGCCATTGTTTTACCCTGCCATCATGGAACTTCCCCTTGAGTCTATAAGTGAAATACATCCTTTCCTCCCACAAGATGTTCTTGGTTGGGTATTTTCTGCCATCAACATGAAGCTGAACAAAAGTCTACAGTTTCATGAGATTGCTAACCCACCAGATCCAGTGAAAAAAAATTTAATTATGCAGGACTAAATCAAGTGATGAATAATATTTTATTGTACTTGATTAAGATTTTTTTTTGCCATTTTATGTTCCACCTTAGTCCTATTCAGATTCAAGACTTATGTGGGTTCTGTGGAATCAAACCTGGGTCCTTAGGCTTCACAGGCAAATACCTTAACTGCTAAGCTATCTCTCCAGCCTGATTTTTATCTTTGTTATGAAAATTATTATATTAGTGTTTACATATTTGAAAAGGACATAGATACATATGTATATAAACAATGAGTTATGTATTTGCATTAAAATAAAACAACTATTCCTGGCACAGAAAATTTTTTAACAAGACTGCATTGAGGAGGACTATAATAATAGATATGTGGTATTTCCACAATGGAAGGAAGTGATTGTCATCTACACCAAATATAAGAAGAGCAAAGTGGAAATTTATAGTTAAGTGATAGGACTGAGGTGGTGTGGAATGGCAAATACTAAAAGGGTGTTTCAGCGGTGAGGAGGAGGTGTTCTGGAAACATTGATATGATAGTCTATTGACAGCAGAGTGAGGTGATTAGATATCATTGTGGGTATGGTTGGGGATCAGATATTTAATTAGATATTCAGGGTGATCAGATGTGGAAGGTGAGAGGCCTTGGTTAAAATGATTTAGCAGGGGTCTTGATAAATTGGACATTATGCAGATGGACAGAAACTCACCTTTATTGAAAGCTGAATGGAATTGGGTAAAGGAAGAACGCTGTCTCAGTGTCTCCTCTTGTTCAAGGAAAGAAGAATTATTTTTTATAACTTGAACAACCCAAGTCAGTTTTCTTATTTAGTCATGTTTTATTTATTAATAATAAGCTGTATTATTTATTGAGACTTGATAGTCAAAGGCATTTGATAGATGGCACAAGTTATTACCTATCTACTGATGAAATGCTAATGAAAATAAATAAAAAAACAATGATAAGTGGTTGCAATTGTACTTGTTGATTTTAGCAGATACTCAGAAGAGCAGAACTCTGCATGTGATCTCAAAGTACCTTGAGATGGTGAAGTGAGTATTGGCAATGGAAGCCCATCAAGTTTTATTTGTTTGAAGTGTGAAGGGCATTAGTACCACATGAGTTACTCTGGTGAATTTTCTGAGTGATCCTCATGGCACCAGGCAGGAGACAATGATTTTCAAGATTATATTGAATTATATGGCTTAACTTTCAAGGTTTGAAGCATATAATAGTTTCAATTTTCAATAATACAAAATCAAAGGTATGAAAGTAGCTAAAAAGGGGAAATGTTAATTTTGGGAGGCTGTAATCAGATCTCAGAGAAAAATAGAACTGACTATTCCAAAGGGTACATGATAGTTTTCTCCTGAAATAAAATTTCTTTCTACAGTAACCTTCTTTATGATTTTTTGTTCATAAAATAAGTCTGGATCCATCATATTTGGCTTAATTATTTTAGTAAGTACAGCAAGAATGATAGTTAACTACAAGGTTATTTTGAGTTTGTTGTCTGTCATCATCTGCTCCAAGTTGCTGGGATGAAACTCCAAACCAGATGCAGTTTATGGAAGGAAGGGAGTTATTTCAGACTTACAGATCCAGAGGAAGTTCCTAATTGTGAAAGATGCTGTCCTCTTTCACAGATCCAAGTATAGAGAGAAGAAACCACCACCAAAAGCAAGCATCAAATCAGCAGCAGGGAACCCCAGGGAGAGCTCAAGCACTCTGCATACCTTTATGCTGGAAACAGATCTGCCCTCATAACACCTTAGGGCTGGACCCCAGGATCTTCGTACAGTGATACCTTGTCCAGCAAGGCAGTTGGAAATCCAAGTTAAAAGCTTTAATAAAACATTTGAGTCTGTTGAGGAACATAAACTCAAATTACCACATTCTCTAACATTTCATAAAGAATCTCAGGTTTACTTTTCAATAGCCTGTCAAGGCTAGGAATGTGAGCCGTGAGCTTACTCCTAAAGTTTGCTTGTAATATGTACAGATTTAAATGGATTCCTCTCTTCTGTAGGTCCTTAATATATTATGAGTTTTCTGGGCCAGTTAGGAAAGATCTTCTTTACTTACCTTTAAATCTGAGAAGACTGTGATCCAGGTAATCAGACTAGTTTTTCCAAGATGGCTTTGTCTTATCTCCACCAGCTTTGGCTCCATTGATCCCACATTTTATAATAAACCTCCCAGTATTTTTTTTTTTTTTTTTACTTACAGAGCCACCTCTTGGGACAAGGTCAAATCCATGCTCCTGCTGCGGTCCGACCAAGCAACACATCCACCTCCACCTGTCATCGGAGCTCTGTGACTAGCACCTGCTCCTACCCTGGCTTTCTATATAATGACAGAGTTGGGAATGTTAGAACCAGGATGACTCCATCTTTGGGTTCTGACTGCTATTTCATTGTAACTCTCTGTTTCTCACAAGGGACCCAACCACCCTTCCCAATTATCACTTTGCTCGAATGACCCAGACCACCTCTCAGATTTATCACTTTCCTGTAGTGGCTCAGTCCCTGAGGTAAGATTGACTTCTCTGTATCCAAGGAATTCCAGTGACTCCCAATGTCCCTAAGTATCCCCTCATCTATAAGGGAAGTTGCTTCTGACCTCCCTGATCAGAGCCCTTCTCAGGTTCCCTGAATAAAGCCTGTCTCTGCTGTTGAAAAAAAAAATAAACAATATAAGAGCTGAAGCCTCGCACTTATAAATATTATTTCAAATTGCATAATGTTTTAAGGTGATTAGATGGTTAATTGAACAATAATTATATTGCTGTTGATATAGGGATACTCAATAAAAATTTCCAACTTCTGGAGAGCTCATATGGGAAGAAAAATAAATACTTAATTTTCATCTACAAAAATAATCTACTCATTTCCTACAATTTATATCTGGCTTATACCCTGGAGTAAAATTCTCTCTCTCTCTCTACCTGCCTATTTCTGCATTTCTTCAATACAGAAAAAAAATAAAATATTAAAAAATACTAATTATATTCTTAAACATACAGTTGGTATTGTATTACTTTATACTACCAGCAAACCAAACAGAATAAAACTTATGATCTAATTATAATTGGTTTTGAGACATTTCTTGGGTGATAAGCCCTCTGAAAGTCAAAGTGAGGAATTTCCTTTGGCCATTAAAGGATAATCTGGTTTTTCTTTTTTCTTATCTCTTTCCCTTTAAACCTAACCAGAACGTGAATCTATGCCTTTGGTCTTATCTCTTCTATCCTCAGAAGAGAAAGGAGTTGTAAAGGGGATGACTCCTGTCTGAGGACCTGTGCATCACCCAAACACATGGCATCAGGTCTGAACTGATGAGTAGATTCCAATCTGGGTCTAGAGACCCAGGCTTCTCAATGTTCTAGAGATCTTGGTGGATTTTCCCATCTTCCAGAAACCATGTTGATTCCAGAAACCCAGTTGAGATGGTTGGGAAACCATGCCAACTGGGCAGGAGCTCTGTATTCCTTCCTTCTCATAAGCTTTCACTTGAGGTCCATTTGCCCTATAATCCCTATAATAAATTTTTCTCTGAACTTTATCCTCCCATCTATGGGTTTCAGCCATTGAAATTCATAGGAAGAGGACCTGGAAGACCACTGATTCAGTAGAAGCTTTGTGTAACCATGAGATCCTGGAGCTCTAGCTCTTGAGTTATTTTCCAACTACAAGCTAAAAAAGGCTCTGAATCTCTCAAAAACACCCCAAACTCCTACATGAGTTTCATGTGTAAAAGTGTCATTTCCCATTTTAATTTGACTTTAATTTAAGAGGTCAAAACTATGTGCTGAAGAGAAATTAAATAAGGAGACGACAATCTTTAATCACTTCAATCACTGTCCAGTTTTCATATAAATGTGTTATAAGAGGTAGGAGGATGAGTGTGAGTTCAAGACTGAATTTGAGGTCAGCCTAAGCTAGAGTGAGACCCTGCTTTGAAAAAAAATTCAAACAAAATATATCATTAATTTGTATCAAAATAAGGTTTCAAATAACTACATTGAACTTTCATTTAAGCATGGAAAAATAAAACAAGTTGGTAATGCCAACTTAGTAAAAGTAGAACCATATTCCATGCTTACATTAAGGCATCAGTCCTAAATATCAAACTAAGACATCTTCAGGATTTTATCTTCAATTCTGGCAAACATGTTTAAAAAAATGATATTGTGAAGAAATTATTGCATACTGTAGCAATAGCATCTTGATCGTTTAATGTAAGCACTTTAAAAATTCCTGTTAGCTTTTTTTCTGGCACAGTTTCTGTAGAACTACATTTCTTATCTGCTGGCTCTTCACACAGTAGACGATGGGGTTCATCACTGGAGGCACGAGCAGGAAAACATCAGCCATGAGGACCTTAGTTACTGGAGAACTGTGTCTGGCAGAGCGGTAGATGACAGCAAGGGAGATGACAGGAACATAGAAGACCAGCACAGCACAGATGTGGGAGACACAGGTGCTGAGCACCTTGAGCTTGTCCTTCTGCGATGCTATGCCCAACACTGCTTTCAGTATCAGTACATAGGACACAAAAATAAATGAGATATCCAGAATGCCAGTGAGAGCCACAAATAGGCCATAGATGACATTGACCTTGTTGTCAGAACATGCCAGCTTCATAACATCTTGATGGAGGCAGTAGGCATGAGACAAGAGGTTCTTCTTGCAGTATATTAGATGTCTTAGAGTTAAAGGAAAAGGCAAGACCAACAAGAAATTTTTGAGAGCAAAGGTAAGCCCGATTTGAATGACTCTGACATTAGTAAGGATGGAGGTGTATCTCAGAGGGTGACAGATGGCAATAAAACGATCAAAGGACATAATGAGAAGCACAGAGGATTCCATGGCTGAGAACTCGTGAATGAAAAACTCTTGGGCAAAGCATACGTTAGGGGAAATTTCTGGAGCATTGAACAAGAAAAGTTTAAACATAGTAGGGAGAGAGGAGAGGGAGAGCCCTAGGTCAGACAGAGCCAGCATGGAAAGGAAGTAATACATGGGTTCATGCAGAGAAGCCTCGGTTTTTATCAAGAAGAGGATAATACAGTTTCCCAAGATGGCAACGAGATACATGAGACACATGGGAAGAAAGAGCCAAATGTTGACAGATTCCATCCCTGGGAACCCAACCAAATAGAAAGTGGAAACTTCAATATCAGAAGTGTTGAGAATGGCCATGACAGCATGCGTGAGAATCATGATGAATGGCTCGGGACATGTGTCCTATAGAACTATAGAAGTGTAAATCAGCTTGATCAAATTGTGGGCTGTGCCCTATAGAAATCATTGAGATCTTGTTAAATCAAATGATATAGACATGATTCCTAGATGTATACCTAAGTGGAGAAAAAAAAAAAAAACATAGGTGAAGCAGATATCAATATTCAAGTGAAAGACAAATTAAACAAAAATTGCTATGAAAATTTAAGTTTATATCAGGTACAGATTATGACAGAGTGTTATATAAGGACTATTGTAAAACTAACATAATTATGCAAGTACTTATTATCCAAATTAACAAAAAAACAAAACTTTTTGCCCTTTATGTAAAAGTGGAATTGATGTCCTGATAAGAATTTGTTTAAAATTTCAGTGTGGGCAGGAGAGATGGCTTAGCAGTTAAGGTGCATGCCTGGGCAGCCTAAGGACCCTGGTTCGTTTCTCCAGGTCCCACCATTAGCCAAATGCATATGGTTGGCACATGCATCTGGAGTTCGTGTGCAGGCTCTAGCACACCCATTCTCACTCTTTATCTCTCACTTTCTCTCTACCTCTCTCTGTCTCTAATAAATAAATTAATTAGTTAAAAATATATTTAAAAATTTTCAAAAACTACTGGGCGTGGTGGCACATACCTTTAATCCCAACGCTTAGCACTCCAGAGGCTGAGGTAGGAGGTTTGACATGACTTCAAGGCCACCCTGAGACTACATAGTAGATTTCAGGTCAGCCTGGGCTAGAGTGAGATGCTACCTTGAATCCCCCCACCTCATTTTTTTCAATAAAACAATAGAAAATTTAGAAAAATCTAACATATGTTTATATGGTATCCTCTAATGTTTACTTAGATTTTCTCAAATATATTTTTTCTCTCTCAAGATATGTTGATCATATATCTTTTATAAAACATATTTTTACAATGTTTTCAATGATGTTAATCATTTTTCCATTTTTTAGTGATTACTGGTCATGTGAAGGAACACAGGAACACTATATATTATATATATTTATATATATTATACATATTATTATATATAATTTTTTTTTCCCAAGGAGGGTCTCACTTATAGCCCAGGCTGACCTGGAATTAACTATGTAGTCTCAGGGTGGGCTCAAACTCAGGGCAGTCCTCCTACCTCTATCTCCCAAGTGTTGGGATTAAAAGCTTATGCCACTATGCCCTGCCTGGCCTCTCTTTTTGATAGAGTCTATTACCACATACTGTCCTGAAATGTCTCAATCTTAGTTCTAGTTAGATTGCTTTACATTTTATTTCTCTTTAAGGATATTAGTTGTGCAAATAGTGTTTTATTATATAACATTTAAAAACATACATATATGTACATAACTCATCTCCCTAACTTATTCTGTCTACTGAACTGAAACTTTATATACCTGATACAAAAATTCCTCCATTCCTTCTTCTCTTCTTGAAATTATGGTGTTATTTTCAGTGCTCATCTTCATATTGATTTCTGAACTTTTAATGCTACACTCTTCAGTGTAAATCTTGTTTATTTGAATGACTTTTATTCATTTCCCCAAAGCTAATGGTTGTGGCTAGATCTTAGTCCTTCATGTTACCTATATGAACAGATTGTGTGCTAGAGAAATCTTGTTTCAACTGCAAACGTGAGTCCCAATTTTCATAAAGCCCAAGACCTAGCTTGGTATACATAGGCTGTGAGAGCAACTATGTTCACGAGGGTTAGCAGCTTCGTGTTTGTGTCTAAGGGCACCTCAGCTTGTCTCTGTCAGTCACACACAGAGCACTATCATGCTGAGTACTATTCATATATTAAACTGCCAAAACTCAGTAAGGCTCTGCACTAGAGCAAAATGGGTCCATGAACTTAACACTAACATACAATTTGTGTATCTATGCTAAAATCCATACTATCTATCAAATCTATTTACCTAACATCCATCTATCATCTATCTATCTATCATTTATCTTTCTATCCATCCACCTATTTATCCATCTGTCTATCGTGTTTTCTAACATTTACATTTCTGGTTGAAAATATCAATGACTTTTTATCATTTTAAAATATCACCTAGCATTGAGACCTGGTTGATGTAGAGATTTATATACCTGAATTTGCTTACTGTTTCATAGTAAATATAATGCTTCATTGCAAATTAGAAACAGTTTTGCAAATGTAACCTTTAAAAACATGCTAGGAAAAAATCAGTTTTATGTAGTATTATTTAATAATTTAGAATGGTAACTTACAGATTTAGTTCACAATATATTCAGCTACTTGAATATTTTATTGCCGGGTCCTCCGTCAGGTAGGGCTGAAGAAGGAGCCGGTCCAGCCGGTCCGTTCTTGGGGCTGAGCAGGATGATGAGTGTCGACGACCCAGAACCCCCTCCTCCAAGGCACCGGAGAGAAAAACACACTGGGTCGGGAGTCTTGTCGAAGCAGGATCTCGTTTTATTGTAGTAGGAAGGTGTTTATATAGCTTTGAGAAAGAGGGTGGGGTCTCAGGATGGGATAAAGGTGTAGGGGCCAATAGTATTTCACCACGTTAGCAGTAGCTGGGCCGAGGCAGTTTTGGCTTAGGTCTTGCTGAGTCACTCCTAAGCGGGAGTAAAAGGTCAAAGACAGGTGGCCAAACTCTAGCCAGGCTCAGGAAGTTCCACTGGGCCTCACGCCTGGGCCTCTTAGGGCCTATCATTTTATCACTAATCCTTCTCACAGATACATTTTAGCTATCTGTCAGACATGGACTATTTAGCTGGCACGACCATTTCATCATTACTTATATCTTCTACCACTCTGTTATGTGCTACTGTCCTCATGGTCGAGAATCATTGAAACTTCACATTCCCTTTCTTTTTCACTATTTCCTTTTGTAATTTTTTCCAGATAATCACAAACTGTAGTCACTTAAGTCTATCCCTAAAGCTTCTCAGCCATTGCTTCTTTTTTAAAAGAATAATTTATTTATATAATTTTGTTTGAGAAAGAAAGAAAGAGGAGTAGAGAGAGGGAGAGAATGGGCACACCAGGACCTTCAGCCACCTGCAAAAGAACTCCAGATGCATGTGCCACGTTGTGCATCAGGCTTATATGGGTCCTAGGGAATCAAACCTGGATCTTTTGGCTTTGCAGGCAAGCACCTTAACCACTAAGCAATCTCTCCAGCCCTTGCTTCTGCTTCTTAAACCTCATTGTCATCTGTTTTATTTTCCTCTGATTTGACCTCCATGTATAACTTCCCTCATATGTGTTACTTTGTTTGAGCTACTTCTATCTCTGGGCTAGCTATGAATATTTTAGTGACATTTATTTATCTCAAGAGGTAAATTGTCAATGTAACTGCATATTAGATATAAATCTCTAGGATAATAAACAAGAAATGTTTTAGAAATTCTGTATTGAGTAGGAGACATTTTTCCAAAGGATAAAATGGAGGGGGAGAGATGAAAAATAAGAAGGACTGAAAAAAACAAAAAGAACAAGGATAAAAGAAAGAAAAACACCAAACTAAAAACAGGTAAATGTTCAAAAAAATTCCACCATGTTTGAAAGATCTTCACACAGATTAATAAAAAGGCACCAAATGAATCATTGGTTCTGTTACTAATGCATTTAGTGCTATTGTGTTAATTCTGTTGAAGGGATATCTGTCAGACCTGGTGTCCTCCAGTTCCCAAGACTTGCTTCTGATGCTGATCTGAAGGGAATGAGTGGAACATTCAGTAGAAATATGAAATATATCATAAAAGTGTTGTGGAAGAGATGTTACCTGCTTGCTTGGTGCCTATGGTTAATTAAAAGTTGTATTCCTAGCCCAGGGTGGTGGCACACGCCTTTAATCCCAGCACTTGGGAGGCAGAGGTAGGAGAATCACTGTGAGTTTGAGGCCACCCTGAGACTACATAGAGAATTTTCCAGGTCAGCCTGGACTAGAGTTAAACCCTACCTCAAAAACAAACAAACAAACAAACAAACAAACAAACAAACAAACAAACAAACAAACAAACAAAAGGCTGGGGAAATGGCTTAGCGGTTAAGGCATTTGCCTGTGAAGCCTAAGGACCACGGTTTGATTCCCCAGAACCTACATAAGCCAGATGCACAAGAGGGCGTATGCGTCTGGAGTTCATTTGCAGTGGCTAGAGGCATGCCCATTCTCTCTCTTTCCATCTGTCTTTTTTTCTCTCTCTCTCAAATAAATAAATAAATAAAATACTTTTAAAAAGTTGTGTTCTTCTAGGATAAAGGTGTCAAAGTATGAGTGTGTATTTAAGTATGCTTCTTTATTTATGAAATGCAGATGGAGAGACAGAGATGGCTAGAACAAGGAAGAGAGAGAGAGAGAGAGAGAGAGAGAATGAATATGAATGGACACACCATGGCCTTTTGACATTTCAAATGAACTCCAGTCACATGTGCTTCTGTCTTTACCAGAGTACTGGAGAAGTGAATTCAGGGTGGCAGCTTTTGCAAGCAAGTGCCGTCACCCTAGCCCTCAAAGTGTATTGAATATTACCTTTGTCCAGGGAAATAAAAATATTTGAGGTGAATCTATTACTTTTGTCTGTTGAACTCATCTCTTCAGGCTTCACTTCATCAGCTTTCTCTCCCTTGTTGCAAGCAGCCCTTCCTGTGGAAGGGTGAAGATGCTGCTCCTCTGTCAAGTTCCTCTCAGATATACATTCTCTAGCAAACTTTATCACCAAATTTTATAGTTAGCCAATAAATTGGTATTTGTGACATATAGCCTTTTAATCAACCTCCACTGTTTAAGATCTGGATTAACACTTAAACCCATTAATAATTTGTTATTCATTCAGTTCTAATACAAAATGTACTTATTAGTCAATAGAGAAAATTAGGTAATGAAGTTTTCACTGATACATTATTCACTGTTTATTAATCTCTACTAATCCTTAAACTACAAAAATAATTATGTCTTCATTAGCATATTCCTTGGTCTTTGGAAAAACTTCTATTTTGCTGTAAAAATGTCATTTTTAGTGGATCTAGAGAAATGTAGATACTGCACAGAAGACTTGCCAGTTCTTTGTCTTGAGCTCAGAAGGATCCAATCAAGTATATTCTCTACTTTGTATAAATGTGGAGAAAAACAGTTTCAGTATTGGATACTGAATACATTCAAAAACTAGAGTTAGTACGGAGTTCAGAATTTATGTGGAACTTAAACACTAGATATATAATCTTTACACTAATAGTAGAGAGATGTTTAATGAAATAAGTCCTGTATTATGAAAACTGTTTCAGGTTCCAAGAGCATCCTGAGGTGGAAAGTCATAGGAAATGGTAAAGTCGTGATATCTGGACCAGGGTAGGCTGAACATCAAAATGCTTTTGATTGATGAGATACATCCACATGGGAGCATTAGGGTCATCAGGTACTTACCAAGGTCTCTATCACTTGGTCTGCAATTTGAAGGGTGAAAAGAAATAAGCCAGGATAAAGCCAACCCCAGTCTCCTTGGGCACATTTATACATCATGAACAGCTGGTTTTTGTTCTTCCTCTCTGATGTCATTTTAGTAGAATGAAGGCCCCTGGGCCTGAAGATTCAGGATGGTATTTCTAGAGGGACTAAAAGGCCCACAGGTCCATTGTACAGGTGGAGGCCATTAAAGAAAGAGTTTAGCTGAATTCCCACTGTGCTTATGAATTAGGTGTTTAGAGCCCATAGTCTTCTGGAGCACTGATCACATTTGAATATTCTAGTTTCTTATGACTGTGAGACTATAATTAACAGATTCATTTTTGCTTCTTTTTGATGCCTGTAATTTTTACCACATGAAATGAGATGCTAGTCTTTTCTTAAGCTTTTAAAAGAGCATTTGAATTTTTTTGGGGGGGGAGTCATATATGTATATACATCATTGTCCATTTTTAGTTTATATTTTTGCATATTTCTATGTTGAATAAGTTAGCCTTTTATTGTGATTTGGCTTGCAAAGAATTAATATCAATACAAATATTAGTTAACTAATAACAATGAAGTGAACATTTTATTGAGAACTTGACTGGGAGTGTTTTTAAATAAGCCAATATGGTCAGAGGAGAAAGGGAGTAAGCTAGGTGAGAGAGAAGTTGAATTCAATTTGCTTGTGACAAAGGCTACATTCAATCTTGTAGAGATCTCTGGAGCTCATATAATCCTTTGTTTTTGGTTGAATTGAGGGAAAAGTCTAGGCTTTTAAGTAACTTTAAAATTTTTTTTTTTTTTTTTTTTTTTTTTTTTTTTTTTAGTTTTTCAAAGTAGGGTCTCGCTTTAGCCCAGGCTGACCTGGAATTCATTCTGTATTCCCAGGGTGGTCTTGTACTCATGGTGATCTTCCTACCTCTGCCTCCCAAGTGTTGGGATTAAAGGCATGTGCCACTATGCCTGGGGCCTCTTAAGTAGCTATTGACAGGTAGTTAGATTTTGTCTTCCTTCAGGAAGGATACATGTTCTTGGGTTTTTGGTTCTGTTCAGAAAAAGAGAATTATTAGAATGACATGCCAGTTTGTTGGTTGTTATTATTATAAAAAATCTTGTAAAAGTAGAAAGTTAAACAATCAGAATTGTTTTCTTCCCAGAGGTTATTGAGAATGGCAAAGGGAAGATAAGGCACTGTTGTTTTCTCTCAGCTATTTATATTTAATTTTATAAATTTGTGTTATTTATATATTTTTAAATTTTAAAATTTTAATTAATTGATTTGTGTGTGTGTGTGTGTGTGTGAGTGTATGTGTTCAGTGGTATGCATGTCACAGTACACATGTAGAAGTCAGAGGACAACTGCCAAGTGTCTGTTCACCTTCTTTGGGCCAAGTCCTTTGCTGCTGCAAATGAAGTGCCAGACAGCTGGTTCAAGAGCTTTGAATTATTCCAGCCTTGCCTATGATCGTTGTAGGTTTGTTGGGATCACAGATGCATAGACCACTTTACACCTTGCTTTACACTGCTGCTGTGGAACTAAACCCAGGCCAGCAAGATTTGTAAACAAGCACCTTTAACTGCTGAGACATCTCCCCAGTCCCAATTTTTATAAAATGTACATATGCATGTTTGGTTGTGTGCATGTAGAAAAGACAAAACATTCAGGATCTGTCACATATAACTTTTCTAATTTGTGTCAAATTACTTTTACATTTCAGCATTCTTGGGACTCTGCAATGAATTTTTCCCTATAATTGATTGACAAATTTCATATAAATAATCTGCAAAGAAATCAATAAAATTGTCTTCTATTATGGTTACTGTATTGATAATTATCCTAGTATTAAACACATTTTCATAAAATGAAAATAATAAAGATATTTGCATGACTTCTAAATCTGTATCAGCTTTGCTTCTAAGAGCTGTTTCTACACTTACCACTTTCCAAACTGATACATAAGAAACATTAACTTCTACATATTTATTGAATACCAGATTCTGTTTTGATACATGTATACAGTGTATAGAATGTATGTGTGCCTTATGTGATAGTAAAACCCTTTTTTATATCTTTAAATATTTTTTAGTTCTTCAGTGGTAAAAACATTCACTTAACTGTTCTTTTTCTATTCTTACCTCTATGAAAGAGGTTTGCTTAATACAATCTTGAACATAAAAATTTTAAAAAATCAAAGGTCTAGGCTTTCCTATTGAGTACCATAGTATAGGTTAAATCTACAAGTCAAGGAATGCTATTCCTTCTGTTTAATGTCTATGACTAGCTGAGGCCGGTTAGCCTATAGTTCTCAATGGCCAGTAGTCTCACTCATTAGAGGACTACACATTCCTCTTCTATCAACCTTCTTCTGGTGAGGTAGTTCATCCAGACTTGTGTGATTATAAGACTGCTGTGAAATGTCTTAAACAAAGGTTTTATTTTAAGGCCAATGTTTTGCACACCAAACTCTGCTTAGTATTTTCTTCTGGATAAACTAACCCATGACAGCCAATTATCTGAAAGAACAACAAAACAATTCATCCACCATAGGGTTGGTAAGTAGAAAAGAGAGCCTACATATAAAACCAGCATTGTAATGGAAAAAGAAGTTATCTTGGCCCTATTGCAGATAATGTAAAATCATAAAATTGTCCAGTAACTATCAACATGTATTCTTAGATAAACAGAAGTTAAAAATAGATAAAGTTATAATCAGAGCATTTAGTTACGTTAAAATATAACCTTTAAATTTCTTTCTAGGAAAACTTTCAAAATGGAAAAAATAATCTGAATTATTTATACTAGTTAAGTAACAAATCTATAATTAAAGTACATACTGTTAACCATTTAATAAAGTAATCACTATAAACATAATAACTTCAGTGGTTTTTCTTAAAAATATTCAATATAAATTTATTTTCGTTTATTATTTTAATTTTAAATTTAATTAATTATGGCCATATTGAGTATGGATACATCATGAGTTGGAACCCTCCTTTCCCTTGTCCCTGTCTTCCTTCTACTGGGGGTCCTCCTCAGTAGGGTTGCAGGTATTCCCCTTGGGGTTATGGGTTATGTGTTGAGGGAGCAGCAGTCAGTTGTTGGGGGAATATTTTTGCATATACATGTTAAAGTTTCAGAAATAGGTCACTTATGAGAGTCCATATATTATCATAATCAATACTCAATGCTTAGGGATAATCCTAATGTAAGATTTGTAATCTCAAAACACAGAAATATAAAGCAATCCTGAGAAAAAATTAAGTACCTTGACAAATTGAAGTCCATGTTCTTTGCTTGAAATCTAACATCCTAAATATGCAATTCTCCCCCAAATTTTTGTCAATTATATTGCTCACATATATATCATTTTAGAAATTAATAGAAGAATTTTCTGAAAAGTCATGAAGAATTGCATAGTTGAGATATACTGAGGAAGCTACAGTGCATTTGTATCAGTGCAGGGCTTAATGTAGAGCTGGGAGCCCTGTTGTCATTTAATAAATAGTTTTGGTTAATAAATTAATACCAACCTCCTAATAAAAAGATAGCACTCATAAAAAATTAAAAATGTCATTAAATATATGGTGTTATATTAAATACATGTTTCAGACACAGTTTATAGGAGGAACAGAATTTATTTCATGTTTACAGATCCAGGGGAAATGCCATACTGGTGAAAAAGAGAGAGCTTACCACCAAAAGTAAGAGCAATAATAGGCAGCCAAACAGCAGGGAACCCAGGCAGAGCTCAGATTGCTCTCTGCAGATCTTTTTTTTTTTTTTTTTTTTTTTTTTTTTTTCGAGGTAGGGTTTCACTCTGGTCCAGGCTGACCTGGAATTAACTATGTAGTCTCAGGGTGGCCTCGAACTCATGGCGATCCTCCTACCTCTGCCTCCCGAGTGCTGGGATTAAAGGCGTGCGCCACCACGCCAGGCTATTCTCTGCAGATCTTTGACTGCAATTCCAGATCTGCCCCAAACATACCTTAGGGCTGGACCCTAGGATTCACCCACAGTGACACCTCCTCCAGCCTGGTGGCTGGAGATCTAAGTTACAGGCTTTAATAAACTCCTGAATCTACTGGGGACATCCATTCAAACTACCACACATTGCTAATAAATTCTGTTGTTCATGGGGTATTTGATGGCACTTTATAAAGAAAGAGCTTAGCATGAGACTTTCTTACCATGGTTTTATATCATTCTGCTATAAATCTGTTTTCAAGATTTTTCTGAATAAAGGCAGCTTTCATGGATTCATTATTTAATTCTCATTTGAGAAAAGAATATTATCACATACAAAAGAAGGATTGGTAAGCAAGATAAATGTAGGGATATGCTTCTATTATTTCCAGGACTAAGGTCATATGCTCTTGTCATATGGCGATTATGGACTGGGCAAAATTCCTTCATCTCTGGGGATCTAACAGAGTCTGAAACTAATGCATAATGATCTGCTCCAGGAGAATAGGGAGTATTTATACAGATATTGGAAGCATCCAAACCTCACTACTCAGAGTAGAAGGTTTCTGTGACTTGAGTTCCATGGTGAGTCCAAATTACAACCTCTATAATCAGCAGGTTTGACTCTTCTCAAGTGTAGGATTAAAAAAAG
Source organism: Orientallactaga sibirica (assembly GCA_036365145.1). Classification (NCBI taxonomy): domain Eukaryota; kingdom Metazoa; phylum Chordata; class Mammalia; order Rodentia; family Dipodidae; genus Orientallactaga; species Orientallactaga sibirica. The sequence goes on along the minus strand of JAEOAD010001511.1, from coordinate 1,616,354 downwards.
GGGACAGGAACTCCAAATGAAAGAAAATTAAAGTAAACAGAGCAACAAGAACAAAGAAGAACTGGGAAAATGGGATTTTCTGCTGGAGTCAAATTTAGATAAAGAAGATAGAACTACTAGTAGAGAGCAGATAGAGAAGATTAAGTAAGGATGCTCACATAGCAAATGAAAAAAGGCAGACAGAAATAGCCACAGGAAGAGGATATGATTGCATTTATAGTGGATAAAGGAAGTATAGTTTGAAAAAGATCAAATGCAACAGTGAGTTTTGCTATTTGGGAAATAGCATATTGTTGGCAATTAAGATGACTTATTGATAGGGTTTTCTTAAGCAAAACTTCAAGTAAGTATTAATTTTTAACTACAAATATTAATGAATGAATATTTCTCTAAGTATATATCAAGAATAAAATTATTAATAGATAATGGTTAATATATGCATGGGAGGAAATTGGTGTCATTATCTGTGAACAATTTTGTAATACATAATGCATTGTAATGTCCCCCTGCAATCTTTTTACAATTTTAAGATAAGCTGGACTGTGAAAATAGATTTTGAAGCTGCAAGAAAATCATCTTAGCTTTAATAGCTTTTCTTTCATTGCTTGACAAAGGGAATGACATGAGTCTTTTCATGGCTCTCCCTTAGAAATAGTGGTTTCCTTTTTTTTTTTTTTAATCTTTCAACCTCAGTGTGATTAAATTGTACAACCAGTAACACAAAGCAACAATTTGTAACACTTGGAAATAAATGAACCTAGCAAATGCAACAACAAAGAGAGTGTAAGTGAAAGAATGACATGATAGATAAGTTAGTGAGGAATGGCTGGATAATCAAGGTGAAGTCCACCTATTAACAGAATTTAACACTGATTACCAGAGATAGTCAGGGCAAAAAATGTAAAGAAGTTGGTGATATGGTTAACACTTGTCATTAGGTAGAATGTTTAAGAATAGAAACAATGAAAGTTAATAATACACTACATCCTGCAAATCTGCTAGCAGAGCAGCTCGTCGGTGCTCTTTTTACCACACACATGCACAACCCCATCAAGCTACCTATGGCAAGTGATCAGATAATTTTCTTGTCTCTAACCATATGCTACATACAAATTTTACACAAATACATATATATTTAAAGTCAATCAGCTAATTTGTTGTATGTCTTAAATATATACAATAGAAAAAATGAAATTGTAAACAGGGATATTCTTGTCTGTCTCAAGTTCAGTATCAGGACGTGTCTAAAACTGAACATTACCAAACACTGTATTCAGTGCATAGAAGTCTCAGAGCAGGGAACAAGGCACTAACCAAGACTCATGACCTACTGTATTTCCTGAAATATCTAAGAATTGAACATGTGATTTATATTTGAGTTGAATAAATTAAATGATAGAATAGAATAATAATTTTATAAAAGAAACTTCTCCATCGTGGCAAAATTTTCACTGCAGTGTGTCTGTGTGTGTGTGTGTGTGTGTGTGTGTGTAACACACATGGATGTTAATGCCTAGATTGTTTGGATGAGCTTAGCAAATAAGCGAGAAAAGAGAAGGATACTTTCTGATAAAAGAAAGAACAAAATAAAATCTGCTAGATATTTCTGCAGATGTTGAAGACTAGAGAGAAAAAATACCACGGAGGTAAAGAATAGAAACTGTCTTGAGTGAGTTGTCTGCTTGGTAAGAAGTGCGGGTGATGCTTTATTTTAGCCAAGGCCCCAGTGAACTCAATTCCATTGCTCTGAGCTGGAGACGAGTCACAGGGCTGAGTCCATTCCAGAGGATGAGGGAAGCCTGGACTTGGAGAAAATGATGGAAATTTTTCGAATCATGTGAGAGAATGGTTAGGCAAAACTTTCTATTCCTCTGTAGAGTCTGATATATAGATTCTAAGTTAAGACTTCTTGAGAGTTATAAGTTGTACAGCTAAAGTAACTTGCTCTTACACTATAAAATATAGGGGAAATTAAAAATTAACAAATAGAGCAGATAATATCTGGGAGAGAAAGAAAGTTTATAACAGAGTGAAAGAACATCACATCTTCTCCTCACATCTTATGGGCAAACTAATCTTCATCCAGATGCCTATTTTGACTCTTCTGATATGATCTTGGTAAGTGACAGTACAACATCTGACATTAAATCACACATGTTGTTTAGTCCATATCATGTTTGGGATTTTATGAGATAAAATAAAAAAAAAAAACATTGTGGCCAGAGAGTGTAATCCCATGGTATGCTTTTAAGACTACGTTTGGAATAATCTTCCCAGTAAGTCAGAACTGAGTCCTTATTCGTCTGTCCAGCAGCAGAAGCAGGGTCTGCCAGGGGTTGTTGAATGCTAAGCTGTCACTGCATTTTTGGGATTCCTATGGGTTTATAGAAGTGGGTAGGAATGGGTACTAAAATTATACCTCCACATAATGCTTGGGTCAACAATTCTTTTAGACAACATTCTGAAGGACAAATCAACAAAATATATGGGCTGAGGAGTTTAGCTCATTGGTCAACTCTTTGCTTAGAAATTTCAAGGTCAACACTTAACAACATACACACACACATGCACGCATGCACATGCGCGCGCGCGCACACACACACACACACACACACACACATGATAAAGAAATAATGAATAGCAATAAAGTGAAATAGTGTTGATTTTGCTTATTTAAGATTCAAGAAACAACTGAGTTAAATGTGTCTTTTTCATATTATTTTGGGTTTCATATTGTCAGGGTAGGAAATAAGCTATGGAAAGATGTTCGTAGTCACTTTGTGACATCAAATATAAATTCATGAGAAAGAGACTGGATGCCTTCATGGGAACAGTTCAGTTGTAATTCATGGATCCAATCTAAAAGCTATCATTGATTTACTTAATAACATTTCTGACATAAAGTTTATTTAAATTCATGAGAGGCATTTATTCTGACTTTTCTCCATACTTAAAATATGTAGTAAAAACTTTCTCTGCATCTGTGTTTCTTAAATTTTTCCAGAACTAATGGAAATCCAACCAATTACTTGCCAGAGGTGACCATATTCATATAGTGTACACTTTTGTTTCACAGTGTAATGCTCTTCAATTTGGAAAGCAAAACTTTATTCCACAAGACTCTTTGAAATCCTCCTTTATTCCAAGGAGAATTTGGAGGAAATATGCATTTTCCCCTGGTTGCTCTGATTGTACTTACAAAACATAGTTGTGGAATAACAAATAACAAAGGGCATTTGTTATCCTTTCCCAAGTTACTGAAAGCTCATCATGTTGGTCTGGAATCACAGTGATGTTAAAGAGCCCGTATTTCTCCTGAAGGGATTTCCTGGACTGGAATATGTCCATTCTTGGCTGTCAGTCCCATTTTGCTTCGCCTACTTGGTGGCATTCATTGGTAATGTAACCATCCTTTCTGTCATTTGGTTAGAGTCCTCACTCCATCAGCCCATGTATTACTTCTTGTCCATCTTGGCTCTGACTGACCTGGGTATGTCCATGTCCACACTTCCCACCATGCTCACTGTCCTCTGGTTGGATGCTCGGGAGATCCAGGCGAGCGCTTGCTATGCTCAGCTGTTCTTCATCCACACATTCACATTCCTGGAGTCCTCAGTGCTTCTGGCTATGGCCTTTGACCGTTTCGTTGCTATCTGCCGCCCACTTCACTATTCCACCATCCTCACCAACAGCGTCATTGGCAAGATTGGTTTGGCCTGCTTGCTACGAAGCATGGGAGTTGTCCTGCCCACCCCCCTGCTGCTGAGACGTTATCACTACTGCCACGCCAACACCCTCTCCCATGCCTTCTGCCTGCACCAAGACGTGTTGAGATTATCTTGTTCAAGTGCAAGGGTGAACAGTGTGTACGGACTATGTGTAGTCGTCGCCACACTGGGTGTGGATGCGGTCTTCATTCTTCTTTCCTATGCTCTGATTCTGAACGCTGTGCTTGGAATTGCATCCCGCGAAGAGCGGCTGAAGGCACTCAACACCTGCGTCTCCCACATCTGTGTGGTGCTCATCTTCTTCGTGCCTGTTATTGGGGTGTCGATGGTCCATCGCTTCGGGAAGCATCTTTCTCCCATTGTCCACATCCTCATGGCTGACATCTACTTGCTTCTTCCCCCAGTGCTTAACCCTGTTGTCTATAGTGTTAGGACAAAACAAATTCGTACAGGAATCTTCCGCAAATTTGGACTAAGGAGGTGGTTGTAAGTAACCTGTTTTCTTTCCTTCCTTCCTTTCTTTCCTTTCTTTCTTCCTTCCTTCCTTCCTTCCTTCCTTCCCTCCCTCCCTCCTCCCTCCCTCCCTCCCCCCTCCCCCTCCCCCTCCCTCCTTCCTTCCTTCCTTCCTTCCTTCCTTCCTTCCTTTCTTTCCTTCCTTCCTTCCTTTCTTTCTTTCTTTCTTTCTTTTCTTTCTTTCTTTCTTTCTTTCTTTCTTTCTTTCTTTCTTTCTTTCTTTTTCTTCTTCTTCTTCTTCCTCCCTCCCTCCCTCTCTCCCTCCCTCTCTCTTCTTTCCTTCTTTCTTTCTTTCTTTCTTTCTTTCTTTCTTTCTTTCTTTCTTTCTTTCTTTCTAAGTTAATCAAAGAAGGCGCATTTCTATAGCTAAGAAAATGAGTTAGGAAATACGCAGTATTAGTGTGCAAGATTCAATTACTTCATACTTAAAAATTAGTTTGTTTGCACATCTTATAGTATGATAACCTCATGGTCAAACCAATTCTCTTGTATCATCAACATAAACCCTGCATTGACAATCATGGCTCTGTATTTCTCTCTCTTTCACACACATTCACTGACTTTATCTTAAAACATTTCATGTTATAAATTTATATAAAAGTGATTTCTAAGTCTGAAAGACCATAAGAAAATGTTTTCTTGAATAAAGAAATACATATTACATGTTAATCTGAAATGCAGAAGTCCAATCTGAGGAAAAGTTTTATTTTAGAAAGGATTATGAAATTTTATTCTACATTTATAAAAATCAATTGTATTAGATGATACTTGAGAGAAAGATGCTATTTGGAAAACTGAAAATATTGAATCAGCTATTAGTCTTTGGAAAGAAAGTGAATAATATTTGAAATGATCGTTCAAGTAAGATGGAAAGGAACAGAAGTTGCAACATTATACTAGACAAATGGCTCTTCTCATTTATATTTATTTCTATTTAACTCCCTGGATTATACCATATTCTTTTTCTTTTTTAATTTTTTTATTTTTATTTGCAAGAAGAGCCAATAGAGAGAAGAGAGACACACAGAGAGAGAATGGTCACACCAAGGCCTCTAGGTACTGCAAATGAACTCCAGACACATGCACCCCTTGTGCATCTGGCTTATGTGGGTCCTGTGGAATCAAACCTGGGTCCTTTCACTTCACAGGCAAGTGCCTTAACTGCTAAGCCATCTCTCCAGCCCATATATACCTTATTCTTGAGGAAGTCCAATGACCTTAATATTTCATATCTAACAAGATAAAAACAATCTATTTCTTCCAAAGCAATGACTATTTCAGAATGTTAACATTAAAGAGTGTGTTAAATGCAACTTATGATATATGTTTACCAAGAAAGTGCTTTGTTTTCTTAAGAGAAATACACATAAGATTATAAGACACAGTAATAAAGATTGTTAGATACTTATCATGTGGGATCCAGACAAATTATCCTACGATTTTATTATTTAATGTCAATTTAATCATAAAGTTATTTTCTCCTGAGTACAGATTTTGTTGGAAATGAATTGATCTAGCATTGAAGAGAATGGAAACAATACAGTCAATCTTAGTAATAGTTTACATTGTGGATTGTTATATATTGGTTATATGTAACTATTATAAAGAGAAATAAGAATGAATTGATCATTAGAAATAAAAATGTCACAACTTACAAATTTCCTAGATAGTAAGAGAAAATGATAGACTTGGAACATAACACTGTGCTATTACCTCATCTTTTTCTTTTTAAAAAATATTTTATTTATTTATTTAAGACAGATACAGAGATAAAGAGGCAGAGAGAGAAAGAGTAATAGAGAGAGTATGTGTGGTTATTCCAGGGTCTCCTGACATTGCAAGCAAATTCACTCATGCTCTACTTTGAGCATCTAGATTTGTGTTACTGAAACAAACATCCAACCAGAAGAAGCTTATTGGAGGAGAGTTTTATTTCAGGCTACAGATTTAGGGGAGAAACTATCAGTGGTGACAGAAGCTTGCTCGCTTCCATAGATCAATAGCAGAGAGGTGCCATCAAAAAGCAAGCAGCACAAAACTGCCAGAGCTCCAGTTGTTCTCCATACCTTAGGACTAGACTCAAGATCTGTTACAAACACACCTCAGGGCTGTACTCCAAGATCCACCTCCAATGACACCTCCTCAACCAGGCTGCTGGAGACCCAAGTAGTAAGTTCAATTCTTAATCAAAATACCTCAGTTTATGGGGCCATGTATTCAAACTATCGCATTCCACCCCTTGCCCCCATAGACTCATGACCATCTCCCAAGGTAAATTGCATTCAATTCAACTTCAAAGTCCACATAGTTTATATCAACTTTGACATTCTTCAAATCTCATCTGAGATTCAAGACTGTCTCATAACTGCAAGGCCTATAAAAAAATCAAAAGACAATACATACTTTTAACACTTATTGGCACAGAGTAAAAATATCCATTTAAATAAGGCATAACAAGTGGGGGGAGACTTTCTGAATAAAAACATCAGTAACCCTCAGTTAAACATCAAATATCTGCAGTTCAAGTGTATATTCTAAAACCAAAGACAATAATCTCTGGATTTTCCATAATGCCCCTCCATCTTGGCTAAGTGGCCCAAGGAAAATTTCATCTTGAGCCACTAGCTCTCAATGGGAGCTGATTCACAGTATGGTACTTTCAAAACATCTTTGGGTCTATACTGCAAACCATGCTCCATCTTCACAGTTTTATACAAAGACCTTTTCTTTGGTCCTCCAATACAGGGATTTATTTCAACCCTGTTTCCCATTCTGCATCTCAGAAGTGGCCTCTAATACTTTGGACAATGGTCTGACTGGTCTCTATCCAGGGACCACCATGCTTAATATGCCACATCTCAGCAGTGGCTTCTTGTACTGTGTGCATATGATGAACCACTTTCATATTTTTTTATGCTTCCAGAATCATTACCAGGTGTGCAGTGGCAAAGCCAAATTTGTTCATCCAGGGGTATGAACTTTGATCTTGAAGAGAAACATATTTTTTCATAATTCTTACTTAAGTCACTTACTTATAAAATTATTCATATTCCTACTCATTGAACCTTTCCTGGGTAGGTTTCACCCTCAGGCATCTTTTCCCATTATTTCAATATAAAACAGCTCTCATATTTAATAGTGGTAACCAACAATTGTAGCTTCAGTAACTTAAAACCAGCCTCTGTGTCAGTAATTTTAAAGTTGCTTAAGTTTTCTGCGATAAATTGTACATCCTTCATATCTTAATGCTCTATAACCTTTACCTAAGCACACCAATACATTTCTTTGAAATTCAACATTGATCAAACTCTTTGAACACGGGCAGACGAATGCGGGCAGAGGAATGCAGGCAGTCTTTATGCCATTAGCCCAGTTCCAACAGAATTCTCTGCTGTCTTTCCTCCCCTTTAAAAGTTTATAAGCAAACTTTCATAGTTCACAACTGTCTCTGCATTTAGCATTTTCAAACTCACCAGAATAGTTTATAGTATTAGGCTTGAAGCCAGGCATGGTGGCACACACCTTTAATCCCAGCACTTGGGAGGCAGAGGTAGGAGGATTGCCGTGAGTTCAAGGCCACCCTGAGAATACATAGTGAATTCCAGGTCAGCCTTGGCCAGAGTGAGACCCTACCTTGAAAAACCAAAAAACAAAAACAAAAACAAAATGTCACTCTGAGACTTCTCTAGTCCCAAATATCAAGCCTTTCCTTATTCCTTTAGCACACAAGTTCCAAAACAACAAAAATCCACATTGTCAGATACATCACAGTAATACCCAAATTTTCTGGTACCAAATTACTATTGTAGTCAGCTCCACATTGTTGGGACAAACATCCAACAAAAAGTAGCTTATGAAAGCAAGGGGTTTATTTCAGGCTTACAGATCCAGGGGAACATCATCAGTGATGGAAGAAGCTGGCTCACTTCCACAGATCAATAACAGAGAGACATATTCAAACAGCCAGCATCATAAAATTACTAAAGCTCCAACTGCTCTCCATACCAGGGTTGGACTGAAGATCCACCCCTAAACACAATTTAGGGCAGGACTACAAGATCTGTCCCCCCGTGACACCTTCATCAGCTGGGCTACTGGAGACCCAAGTTACTATCTTGATTCTTAATCAAAAACTGCTGTGTATATGGGACCATGCATTAAAACTACCACACATAGGTACTAGGGTATTGAATATGGGCCATCAAGCTTTGCAAGCAAGCTCCTTTAATCACTAAGCCAGCTCTACAGCTGAGTTCCCTCCTTTAGTGCACTCTTGGTGAGGCTTGGCTGAGTTTACCCTATGATTTTGAAATCTAAAAGAAAACACCTTATCTGTTATACACAAAAGAGATGAGAAACAGAATGGCAAGGGTGGATCATAATCAACTATAGAATGTGAGACTAGAAAGAATATACAGAGACCAAATGTTAGGTTTATGAAGGAAACAACAGACTGTAACCGAGAACTGTGATCAAAGTAGTCAGGAAGTGGTTGAATCTCCTTGCACCTGGTCATCTGAAAACAAAAGAGAAAAACATTCCCCACTAGGAAAGATAGCAAAGCTGGGCATGGTGGCACACACCTTTAATCCCAGAATTTGGGAGGCAAAGGTAGGAGGATAACCATAAATGTGAGGCCACCCTGAGACTACAGAGTGAATTCCAGGGGCTAGAGTAAAACCCTATCTCAAAAAAAGAAAAGAAAAGAGAAGATAGGATAACAAAATATTAGTCATAAGAGCTACCAACCATGTGAATTTGTTATTGAAAAACCACCCAGTGCTGGTTTTATGTCACTAACTATTACACAAGTTTAGGAAGGAATAGATCTTGAAACCAAAACACTCTACCAGGAAGAGTAGAAAATCAGCACCAGCAGTTCTAAGTCACAAGGCACCTGCTTTACTCACTATGAGCATAAGATCCAGAAAAAACACAGAATCACATGAGTAGCCCACATGAGCTGACCTGGACTCAAAGTCTGTGGACCAAGAAGACACAAGCAAAGAACCTGGACCGGGCAGAAAGGCACACTAAACTCTGGTTGGCTAATATCCAGGTTTGAGCCTAAGTGTGAATATGGCTACATCAGAGCCTTGGATAATAAAATCTCAATGAGGAAAATGTGGCCATGCAACACATTCAGAAGACATTAGCTGGCTGGATTGGAATTATTGTGATGTGGTAATCAATGCTTTCAGCAGAAGACACCAACTTGAATAGCCAGAGGAGTAAAAGTAAGGCAGCATAGTGATGGACCCTAGGCCTAAACCAGCACACCATAGTCACAGACTGTCTACTCCTGCTAAATGCTCTTTACTGTACATATTCCTTATTTAATATGCTAATTAAAATTTATTTATTTATTTATTATTTATTTATTTATGAGAGAAAAGGACAGACAGAAAGACAGAGAAAGAATGGTGTACCAGGGCCTCTAGCTATTGCAAATGAACTCAAGATGCATGTGCCACCCTGTGCATCTGGCTTTACGTGGGTACTGGGGAAATGAACCTGAGTCCTTAGCCTTCACAGATGAATGAATTAACTGCTAAGCCATCTCTCCAGCCCAATATGTTCATTTTTAAGATAGGATTTCCCAAAGGGCACAGGTTTCCTTGGGATTGGAGGTGCCCCTTCCTCAGCCTTCTATGTGCTGGGATTACTTTAAATTGTCTGATTTCTCAGACTTTTCCTAATCTAAGAACACAGATAGACACAATCACATCTTATATTTGCATAGGACAAATAGCTTTGACATCACTTCACTTATTAACCTCAGAGTCTATTAAGAAGAAAAACAACACCTGGGGAATGTTCTAGTTAGGATTGGCCAGAAGATCAGAGTACTTAGATACAGAAGTGAGGAGCTGATGAAGCACTTGGCCAGATAGTCAAGGCAAAGTAAAGCCTGTTTGGGCTCGAAGATCATAAAGAAGACATCGCTACTTCCTTCTAAAACATTTGCTTTCCTGAAGAACAGAATGTCTTAAATCGTACTGTGTATCTCATACTTTTCGTAAGAACATGTTCTGTGGACTTTTAAACCTACAAGAAGAGCCACTGCTTGGTTGACAGGAAACCCAGGCAGTCTGTGTCAGGGTGAGTATCTGTCTTCTCTTGAGGACTCAAAAGTCTTCAAGTTCTGTTTCAATTTTTAAAAATAGCTCTAATAAAAATAAAAATAAACTCTTAGGCCTTATAGCTTTATTCACCAATATGCTCTTACACATACAATACAGTTCTGCTTTTACCATTAAAATTACCTGTCATTAACCCTGGCCTTTTAACATATTAAATAAAAAGCTTCAGAAAATAAAAATCCATGTGTTTTAAACAACTTGATACAGCATTAAAATAATTGTTCTACTTCATTATTAGTTGTTATTGATGTACTATTATGCTTAATTTAAAATTAAACTTTATCATAGTAAAAAACAGTACATGTAGGGTGGTCCTTTCCAGTGTCTGGCAAACTTGGGATGTTGGAATGAACATCTTGGGTCTAAAAGAAACTGCTTCAGCATGTTTTTGCATTTATATGGGTGCAAATCAATAAACACTTCATAAGCCTCTAATTCCACTGAACTCATACTTACCATTTGAAACCCAACTCAAGAATCACCTTCCATAAATTTTCTGTGACATCCTTGGATAAGCTTAATAATTCTTTTGCAGTTTATATCACCATGTGTTTTTTGTTACCTTTAAAATATTAAATTAACATTTAATATTAGATGTCATGTATTTTAAGACATGTCCTATAGATTTCTCCATTTTAGTGGGACCAGATTTTTCCATACGTTCTTAATAAATGCATACAAAAAAGCAAAATAATAGGTCACACAAAACCACATGATAATTAATTATACTAGGCAGAAGAGTGATGTAGAACTCTAAGCACAGAACACTATACATCAAATCTTTGCTCTTCCTTACAGTGTTAAATTTTGCTCTGATTTTCCACATTCTTATCTTTCCCTGCAGACTGAGGGACCTCTATCAGCAAGATGTCTGTTGTCAACAGTTCTACCCTCTACCCTCGCTTCCTTCTGACCGGCTTCCAAGGCCTTGAAAGCACATACGGCTTGATTTCTTTCCCCATCATCTTGGTTTATGTTGCCTCCATTGCAGGGAACATTAGCATCCTGTTCATCATCAGAACTGAGTCTTCCCTACACCAGCCGATGTACTACTTTCTCTCTATGCTGGCTCTCACTGACCTGGGTCTTTCCACCACTACCTTTCCTACCATGTTCAGTGTGTTTTGGTTTCAAGTGCGGGAGATCCCTTTCAATGCTTGTCTGGTTCAGATGTACTTCATTCATGTATTCTCAATAATTGAGTCAGCTGTACTCTTGGCAATGGCCTTTGATCGCTTTGTAGCAATTCGTGAACCTCTACGCTATGCAACCATTCTCACCAATGGCGTAATTGTTGGGATTGGTTTGGCAATTGCTGGAAGGGCCTTAGCCCTGGTCTTCCCAGCTTCCTTCCTTCTGAAGAGGCTTCAGTATCGTGCTGTCAATATTCTCTCCTACCCCTTCTGCCTGCACCAGGACCTCATAAAGACAACCGTATCCAGCCGTAGGGTCAGCAGCATCTATGGCCTCATGGTGGTCATCTTTTCCATGGGACTTGATTCTTTGCTTCTCCTCCTGTCCTATGTCCTCATCCTGGGCACAGTGCTAAGTATAGCCTCCAAGACAGAGAGAGTGAAAGCCCTCAATACTTGCATTTCCCACATCTGTGCTGTACTCACATTCTATACACCAATGATAGGGCTCTCTATGATCCGTCGTTATGGGCAGAATGCATCCCCAATTGTCCATGTGCTCATGGCCAATGTATACTTGCTAGTTCCACCTCTCATGAACCCCATTGTCTACAGTGTGAAGACCAAGCAGATTCGTGATAGAATCCTGAAGAAATTCAAGAAACATAAAGTATAAGTAAAAGAAATTCAGCCTGGATGAGGCATAGGGAAGGACACCCATTCTCTGGACTCTGCAGGTATACACATCTCCCTACACACACACACACACACACACACACACACACAGCACACTACACATACAAAACGCACACCACACCAACACCTCACTTAGTACAAACACACATACCAAGAAATATTTTGAGTGCATTTTCTGATTTTCTGTTAGGGCTGGAAGAACATTTTTTTCAAGAAATGGCTGTTACAAAGAAAGTGATAGATGAATGAAACCTAACACTTTTATAAGTATGCAGAGATACAAAAGGAGTAATCAACTGAGCTGATTTAGGTAGTTCTTCAAAAATCCAGAAACAGTGATGTTTCATAGAAAACCTAAGTGTAGTTTTCTATTCTGAGGAATATAGATACCATGAGATCTAGATTCTTTTTAGTTTTCTCTGCATGTGATCCCAGAAGATCTGTCAATTATATTCAATAGTCCCTGCCCATTCTATGCCTTATAATATGTTCTCTAAGACCTACATGGAGAGGGATACAGTTTTTCAGATGCTCTATTATCCTCTGTATATTGTCCTAATTGTCCTTTTTTTGAGTTCTCAGTGACCTTATGCAACAATTTGCTCAAGATTATTTTCATGATACATACTTTTACCTCTGTTTATGGCATTGATGAAGAGGCACTGATATTTTCTATGGTATTGCCCTTTGAAAATTTTTCTATTATTCAATACATACTGGCATGATTTCTCCTTTGTTTTCTCTAATTTTCTATTTAATTATAGTCTTTACTGTTAACTTTTTGTTAGATATTTGCTTATCTTTTGCAGTGCTGAATATGGGTGGTTAGATAATGGATTTGGTATCTTTATTTCTTTATATAAGCATTTACAGTGATAAACTTCTGTCTAAAAATTGTTCTAGCTTCACGTATTTGATGGATTTTGTTATGAGTTTTATTAAGCTAAAATTGAAAGTTATATCTTTGATTATTTAAAAGTGTATTTTTACTTGTGACATATTTGTGAATTTCTCTAGTTGAGTTTCTCTTACAGAATGTTCCATGCTTTCTTGAAAACAATATATAGTTTATTGTCATTGATTTGCATGATTTATAGTGTTGTTTATGTTTTCTCCTTACACATCAATCTTCTCACAAGTTGTTTTATTATTTATACTAGCATATTAAAGTATTAATTAGTATTTTTAAATTATTTCTTCTTTTATTTCTACCTCAGATATTTTGCTGATCTGTTAATAAATGTATACATGTTTTCTATTGTCATGTTTTTCTGGAATGCCCTGGAATCAATCATATTAGATGAAATTTATTTCTGTGTTAATAGTAAGGAGTGAGTGGAGCTATAGAACCAAGGCCACCAGTGTGGAGATTAGTTCAAGAAATAAAAATGAAGGAAAAAATATGTATGGAAACTTTTTACTGCAATTTGAAAATTAGTTATGACTTTTATCCATTAAATTGATTGTTTGGCTGTTACAACATTACAGTGTTGGCTTTGAGAGTAATTTTGTTTTAATATTTTGTTGCAATTCTATATCTCATCTTGAGCCCAAGCTAGGATCCCCTCATGGATCCAAGGTATCTTTAGCAGTTTTAAACCTCAGATATGTCTATATTTATTGAGAAAAAACCAAATGTAATCTTGAACAAATAACTTAAGATTGAATTAATTTTGAATTAGATGTGATCTAAAAGGTCTGATAGGATAATATGCTAAGAAATTATCAGATCAAAGAAAGTAGTACAGGCCAGGCATGGTGGCACACGCCTTTAATTCTAGCACTTGGAAGGCAGAGGTAGGAGGATTGCCATGAGTTCAATGCCACCCTGATACTGCATAGTGAATTCCAGATTAGTCTAGGCTAGAGTGAAAGCCTACCTTGAAAAACAAACAAACCAAAAAAAAAAAAAAAAAAAAAAAAGAAAGAAAGTATTCCATTTAATTTACAGAAGGAAACCAATATTGGGGATAGTTTTAATGCTTACATGAAATGATACCAAAGATAGGAAAGATATTAAATCACATGTTTATATTCATATATATATATATGTCATTTCTCAAGCCTGATATTGTCTTAGATGGTTTCTCAAAACCTCAAATTGTTTCACAGAGAAATCTGATTCCTCAACTCTAAATAATCATATCTAACAGAAACTCCATTATATAACCATGCAATTCACCTTGAATTCAGACAGAAAAGAGCGTCTTAGAAAAGTCAGAAGGAAAATGTCTATAGAATAGATATTGTAAGTGATTCTTCAATAAGATTATGCCTCAGTAATGTCCTTGTGAGTTGAGAATCAAAATAACACTAATAATTTAAATGTTCCCACTTAAAAAATTAATGGATAGGAAAACAACTTGCTAAGTGAACGTTATCCAGGAGTCTATCTTCAAAAGAAACTATTGGGAAAAGACTGTCTGTAAATCCATCCTTTTCTTATTCAAAATTACTCTTTCCTTATGAATTCCATCTTCAGATGATTTTTGCTCTTTAAAACAAGTTCTATCTGTAAAATCCCTTTGGTACAACCAGTCTTCAATTTTTCATTCATAGCATATTTGAACATCTTGAGTATATTCTCTCATTTCCAGATTTCACAATCACTGTGTAATGTTTACAATTGAATCATTTTATTTCTAATTTCATACACATTTTTACAAATATTAAAGTCCTATCGAAGAAGAGAAAGGAAACCAAGTAATACTATTATTCTGTTCATGAATTCATGACATTGCTTCCCTAAATTAATAAAACATACAAGGTATAACTATGTTCCTGCAGGAACCCACAGCCTGTCAGATTAAGCACACTTCATAAATTTCATCTATAGATGAAATGTAGATAGATGTGCTGCTGATTCTAAAATTAATCATAATTATAATGGAAATTAGAATGATTTTTTCCACTAAGGAAAACTGGGAAAGAAATATAAAGTTGTGATGAGACCAGAATAAAATTTGAAGATTATCAATATTTCTTATTTTCTTTTGACAAAATTATCAACTATGGAGAGGAGCTACGGAAGTAAAAGTTTCAGTAAAAATCTGTATCTACTTTTTGGGCAATGGGGACTAAGATCAGCTATCACAATCTACCAGCGAGGAAGAAGCTTTAAGGATTAGGTTTTGCATTTTAACTCTGAAGGTATAAAAAAATGAGAGCAAGAGTGCATAAGAAATATTCCAGGACTGACAATGACTGATGTAGCTCAAGAATACTGGGACCTGCAGTCTTCTCAACAAAAGCATGTATGGTCCTGGAGAAATAACATAATAAAATCCTTTTTTAATGTATTTTTTATTGACAGCTTCTATACTTACAGACAATAAACCATGATAATTCCTTCCTCTCCCCCACTCTTCCCTTCATAACTCTGCTCTCCATCATGTCCCCTTCCTCTTTCTGTCTCTGATGATGTCATCATCTTTTCCTCCTATTATGAGGGTCTTGGGAAGAAGGTATTTCTAGGCACACTGTGAGGTCATGGATATAGAAGCCAATTTCGGTCTGGACAGTTGCATTGTAAGGAGTGGTACCCTTCCTTTGGCTCTTACATTCTCTCTGCCACGTCTTCTGCATTGGACCCTGAGCCTTGGAGGGTGTGATAGAGATGTTTCAGTGTGAGCATTCCTCTGTCACTTCTTCTTAGCACTGTGTTGCCTTTTGGGTCATCCCAGAGGTTATTGCCATCTGAAAAGAAAAGCTTCTCAAGTGAGAATAGCATTAATATATGAATATGAACATTAAATGTAGTGCTTACAGGGCAGTTTGATGAGAATAATATATGTATTTAGCCAGGCAAGAGTAGGCTTTATACCCCTAAGGCTCATGACCTCCCCTGCCATAGGTTTTTGATTAGGTTTTCAGTACCAGGCATGTATTCCTTCCCACAGAGTGGGCCTCCAGTCTAATTAGAGGCCAGTTGGTTTCCCCCAGAGAAGACATGCCACTATTGCACCTGTTCGGTCATTTGGCTATCTGGTCAAACTTGAGGCTTCCAGTGTCCACTGTTTTTACCACCGATGATTTCTGTCTCCCATACAGCTGCATGCAACATCTGGTTTTCAGTTGGCTGGTCTACAGTGAACAGATTTTCAGCTCAGCTCCAGCTTGCTTTCTCAAGGATAAAAATCCTTTTAGATTCAAAAGGTGTTAATATTGTTAGTATCCAATGTCTAGAATGATGACAAAACGGGCCTAACAAGGGAAGACAACACAATGATGGTGAGGATAATGATGATAACAAGGAATCAGTGAACAGTAGGATTATATGCATAAATTGTATAGATTGCAGAGAAAATATCAACATACCTTTAAACCTGTGTGTCTAAGTACATAAAATAAGGCTGAAACTATTAGAAGACATCATTTTATCTTGAAAGAGGAAGGTACATTATTTGGGTAAAGGAAAGGGCTCAGTGAACAGGAGGGAGGGAGGAGTCTTATTCTGCCACTTTATTTTCCATGGAGGGAGGGGAAAGTGACTATGCCAAGCAGAGTAATATACATGTAAGTCAGGTGTTATAAAGGAGCCTATTTTATTATATGATCAATAAAAGTGTTTAAAAGGGAATACCTTATGCATGGATTTAGTAGCATATTTATACTGAAATTGACACATGGCCAGAATATACATTTTATGCTACTTCAAAGGAAAGGCTAATTTAAACTATAATACTATATAAGGAAAAATTGAAAGAAAAAGTTGGAATTTTCTAAGGTGAGTTATGTTGGATAATTATGGACTCTAGGAATTACACAAAGTGGGAGAAACCAGCATGGTGGCCATTTTATCCACAGCACTATGTAATTAGGAAATTAATGCTCAGAAAACCACTACAATCACATTGAGAGATGAAACCATAGAAAATGTCAAAATTTGTGAAAATAATGAATGCATTAAAATATGATAAAAATATCCATTTGATATCAAATGAAAGAGAAAGATGACATAACCTGATAATGTCAATTTTAAAGAAATTGAGATGGCCTGCTAAGAAATGTGTCCATACTTTGAGCAATGCTATAAACACTAGGAAAGATTTTATGGACTTAAATACTTGAAGATGAAAGGGGCAATGCAGCCTCCTACTGCAACAAAAGTTTCATTATTAGGCTTTTCTCTGCCTGAACTTTCATAGTGGAATCTATGGTCATAAAATCATGGACTAGTCCTTTTCTTTTCCTTGCATGTGAAATAACATTTTCTTCACATGGTCATAGATCTGCTTGGTTCTGACCCCATATATGACAGGATTGAGCATGGGTGGCACTACCACATAGAGATTAGCCAGGAGTATGTGGATGTAGCGGGGGACATTTCGACCAAAGCGGTGTGTCATGAAGGAAAAGAGGGCTGGCGTATAGAAGGCAAGGATGACACAAACATGTGACCCACATGTGCTGAGGGACTTGAGTCGGGCCTCCTGAGATGGGAGACGAAATACAACACGCAGTATCTGTATATAAGAAAGAGCAATGACTATGATGTCACACACCATGTTACAGATGGCACATAAGCCATAAATAATATTGATCTTGATACTGGCACAAGACAGGCGAGCAAGACCCATGTGCTCACAGTAGGTGTGGGGAATCACATGATTCCCACAGAAGGGCAAACGCAAAATTAGAAATACAAATGGAATGACAAAAATAACTGCTCTTATCAGTACACTGAGACCAATCACAGAAACCATCTTGTTGGTGAGGATGGTGGTATATCGGAGTGGGTTGCAGATGGCCACGTAGCGGTCATATGCCATTGCTAAGAGGACTGCTGACTCCATGAGTGTAAACTTGTGGATGAAAAACATCTGGATGAGGCAATCTTCAAAGATGATCTCTCTGAGGTTAATCCAGAAGATCCCAAGCATCTTAGGGATGGTAGCTGTTGAGAGGCCCAAGTCAATGGTAGCCAGCATGGCCAGGAAGTAGAACATGGGTTGGTGCAGGCTGTTCTCAGTCTTGATCACCAACAGGATGGTGACATTTCCTAGCAGTGCAATCATGTACACGGCGCAGAAAGGAAAGCCGATCCAGATGTGAAAAGATTCTAGTCCTGGGATTCCCAGCAAGAGAAAGAAGGAGGGGTGAAACTGGGTGACATTTGGAAGGAGCATCCTGCTGGGGAATGCATGGGGAAGTCACTGTCTTCAGGTGTGTTTGCTTTCCCAATGGGCAGCTCAATGTGTAGTAGTCTGTAGTGAAGACCTGGGGATAATGTAAAGGACATTGTAAATTTGTCTGCCTGCTCTTCTGCAAGTCATGCTGTCAATTGGAAACGCACGGTGAACAGAATCCTCTAGAGAAGTGACATGGCAAGCATAAGTTCTTGGCCAAAGTTACACAGTAAATAACAACACACCATTTTACATGCTACGTTTAAGCATCCTTCTTTTTTTTTTTTTTTTTTTTTTTTTTTGCATCCTTCTTTTTGAGACATTATCATTAACTTAGAGCTAATGTCTATAAATCATTTACCTTAATACTTTTCATGAGCTGCTGCCTCTTATAATTACCACCATCACCACCGATAGAATAGCCTTGAGTTTTGACCAACTTAGTTTCTGCTTGTTCCTAAATATAATGCTGGAAATTAATTTCTGCTGATGGAAAGATAACATATGGTTAGTTGTGACTGTAAATTTGATGGTTCAGGAGGGCTCTGGAGATTACTGAATCTCACAACATGAGCTACCATGAGCTTCCCAGTATGTGGGCCAAGAAATCATGTGCTGCAAATCAACCCTTCTTCCTTTAAGTTGTTTATGTAGTGGTTCCTCCTGCTCTCAATCCTGTAATCTATGGTGGAAGGACAAAGCTGATCCAGGAGTGAGTGCTGAGAACTTCCCTCAGGAATGATCTCTAGCCAGTTTTAGGGTGGAGAATTTGTTTCATCTATCATTAAGAGCTATTTTTATGCTTATTTCATAGAAAACACCTGGACCTGCTCGAGTTGCTGACATACCTGATAGGCAACTCAAGGCCCAGACAATCGGGATGGAAGAGTTTGGGGGCAGGGGAAGAGGAGAGGAGAAAAACACAAAACTAAATCCAAAATGAGCTGGTACCATAGAAACCTTTACAGATAGCCTAAAGGATATAACCCTCAAAAGGAGTAAGAGGGAGCACCTGAAAAGTAGGGCTCTGGTGACTGTAGGGTGCAGCCTAAGCTTAAAAGAAAAAAAAAAGTTTTTCTGTCTTTGGTCTGTAACTCCCAGTACCAGAAATTAGTTGCTACCCACATTGAGTTACTGATCAGAGACCTACGAGGTCCCCAAATCACTTGATTACCTGCCTAAGGCAAAAGCTAAAACCCTGTTGCTGAAGACATCATATACTGCGACAAAGAGTATGGAGAGACCTGGCTGGAATTCAGAAGAAAGCCATTTCCAGACAGCCTGTCTAGTGCTGGAAAGCACTACATGAGCTAGTGGGAGAAAGTGGCCAGCAATGGACTGAGCAACCAGAGGTCTAAGCTACTCAGAAGCAAACACCCTGACAGTGTGTACACAACAGTGCAATAGTGGCACACAGCCTTGGTGGGTAACCAATAGCTTTCTGATTGGCTAAGAGATCTGCACAGTGTAAAGGAACCCATAGATGGAATTGGGAACCTGATCAGAATCCTATGGAGACAAAGATTATGCTCTCCAGTGTCAAGCTCTCACTAGTCTTTGGCTTAAAGAGGGCTTCCATACAACAAATTCTCCGTAAATTATTAATGCTTATCCCATTTAAACTATGCTGACTTCATTCTCCATTAGAGAATCTGTTCTTTTTCAGAAGGTAGTAAGACCAGAGATAAATTACCCCTAGCACTTCAGCCAAGTCACAGCTGAATCCATAGAGGAACTGAGATGATCAAAAGTGCTGCTTCCAGGCTGAACCTGATATTCAGCCCCAGGGTGAAGGAGACAGACGCTGAGGCTACTCAACACCTACCAAAGCAGAGATCCAGAGGCTCCTAAGAGCCCATTGCCGAAGTAGACTTAACACTCACACATCACGGCTCAGGGAATTTTGTAGAAGAGTGGGCAGAAAGATTGTAAGAGCCACAGGTTGAGACTAATGCCCAGAGGCATTCCTTCCTCCCCCCAAAAAAACTGACTACTGCTCCCCCAGTGCATAAACCACAACTCCATGGGGAATACCTGCAACGTCACTGAGGAGTGTCCTCAACAGAATGGGGGCAGGGACAAGGAAAAGAGGGTACCAACACATGATGTATCCATATGAAACACCTTGTTAATGATAATAATAATAATAATAAACATAAAAAGTTTTCTTCATTAAAGATGCAAGAAAAAGAAGACAACGGTGGGCACCATTTTTTCTGAATATATAAAATCACTTAATAAGTTGCTAATAATAGTCAAAAGATCTCATGAATACGAATATCTAAAACTCACTTTGACAACACATATGCTAAAGTTAAATTACATGCAAATTTGTAAAATGTTCTCTGTTTTCAAAATCTAGTATTTATGAACAGTGGAGTATTTTTTCAGTCATAATGAAAAAATGTGATCTTGTTTTCACAGAACAATGGATAAAAATGGAGGAGGACACCAATGCTAAGGTAAGTAATACGACTCAGAAAGACAAGCAGCACATGTTTCCTTTCATATGGGATCACTAAAAATAATGACAAAAATATTTTATAGTAGAAGATGGAATATTAGGGGTTGTGAAGAGAGTCAGAGGTATGAGGGAGAGAGGACTGTTGGGAAGATGGTAGATGTAGGGTGTGTGGACATGATGAACACATGATATATCCAGTTATAGAAGCATCACACTGAAAACAATTAATCTCTGCAATAAATATATGTTAATAACTTTAATAAAAATATGAATATAAGACAGCACCATATTTTGCTGATAAATAAGTGTTATCTGCCCAGTTTTATATAAAAGCAAACTTTTTATACTTAAAATTCATGATGAATCAAATTGCAATTAATTTTTTCTTCGAGGTAGGGTCTCTCTCTCTAGCCCAGGCTAACCTGGAATTTACTATGTAGTCTCAGGGTGGCCTCAAATTTATAGTGATTCTCCTACCTCTGCCTTCCAAGTGCTGGGATTATAGCTATGTGCACTTTTTAACATAAAATTGTCACCAAAATTTTATTCATGTCCACTTTGAGGAAGAAACTTGCCTTTCAGTATCATCCCTTAGAAAGTGATATAAGTATATAACTTCTTCGAATTATTCAGGATTACATAGTTCCTTTTAAATTAATTTTAACATCAAACTGTCATTCAAGAAAGGGGTGCCCTAACCACCATAAATCAATATAAGTTGGGGATAGCGATGATGGTCGTTATAATTACATGGATCATTACATGCTATTCTAGGATTTTTACTTCATGCTATATAATATGCACTATATATGCACTACATATGTTGCACAAAAATATATAGTTTTTTAAATGTATTTAGACCTTAAATATACATCAATTAAAACTGAAAAGATTGGGTCTGGGTAGATGGTAGAGTGGATAGTGTTTGCTATTCAGGCATGAGGACCTGAGTTTGGAACTCTGAACTTATGTGAAAGCTGGGTGAAGTGGCATGTCTGTAATCCCATCACTGGGGAAGTGGAGGCAGGAGAATCCTTGGGTCTCCCTGACTAGCTACTAGCAAAATTGTCTGATTCTAGGGTCAGAGAGAGACCATTTCTCAAAAATGGGGGGAGGGAAACTGAGGAAGAAACACAATATCAACCCCCTGCCTTCAAATTCAGTCACACACAAATGCACACACACACACACACACACACACACACATACCAAAAAATTGGAAATATGGTAACAAAGTAGTATTTTTTTGCCATGTGGTTTTAAAATAAAGTCAAAGTATTAGAAGTGAAATATGTATATCTTTACTCACAGTTTTACAGAAGCACAAATGTCAACCAAAAGATGACTATGTACATATGTGAAGCATATATCTTTCTGCCACATTTTGGTTGTTTGTTAGTAATAATTAAATGTCTTGTGATAATTTTTCTTTATACCTTTTAACTTTCATAAAGCCAAGCTTAGAAGTTAAGAATGTATGAAATACCATGTTTTTAGTAAAATAATTTTTTTTATCAGATACAGTAAAAGTAGATGTCCCTATTAGTACTTTATAACTGGGTAACTTTGCTGAATGTGAAAGCAGTCACTGACTGTCTCAGCTGAGTTAGAAATATCTCTTGCATTTTCCTTCATTATTGTTTATCTTGCTTGAAGAAGTTTAACATTGCTTCTGATCCTATTCACTATAATAACATAGGCACGTCATACATGTCTACATGTAATTGAGTCCTCATTTTTGTAGGTAAGAATCTTTTCAAATTTTAACTTAATTTTAATTTGGCCACCAGCTTGGATATAAGGACACTAGGGATAAGGACGGAGTAGTCAAACATCTACTTTTAAAACTCAAAAATACAAAACTAGCGGAGACATTTCAAACAGATATGATACAATGTGTTCATTTCTAATGCTGTCTTAGTGTAGTTTTGCATTTCATGAACAAGTTCATCAACCTTTTTACAGAACCAGAGATCTCAGGGTTCACCTATCTTAAGGTCTCAGAAGACTTTATCTCATTATTTATTCTTGCATTAATAGTATAGTCTATATCATTTCTTATGGAGGTTCGGATTTACATTCAATCTAAGAGAATCTCTTATTCCATTACCTTGTACTGTGAGATGTTTATATGCAAAACACCATGAACATACTGACAGCCTCAATAATGGTCACTGCTCTGGAGGTTATCTGCACACTGCCTGAACAGGGGTCGCCGGCACTCACTACAATGACTGAATTTCTGGGTCATACAGTCGTTTTTTTTTTTTTTTTTTTCCTTGGTTATTTCATCTTTTCCAAAAATATTACACTTCTAAAATTAAAACACTCATCCTGTTTCCACAACATGGAAATTCTATCAGTATCTATTTTGCTATTGCTGTTTGCTATTGTGTCCATCTGTGAATGTTATTATTGCTCTGTGATTTGGTTATTTAAAATTATGAGCCTTTTCTTCCCCACTTTTTCAAATACAAATACTGTTGACCTTTCTCTATAAAAGATCATAGGCTTTGGGGCTGGAGAGATGGCTTAGTGGCTAAGGCGCCTGCTTGCTAAGCCTAAGAATGCTGGTTCCAATGTCCAGCGGTTCCAATCTCCAGGTCCCACGTTTAGCCAGATGCAAAGTGAGGCAAGGGTGCAATGCCGCACTTGCCCACAGGGGGCGCACGCATCTGGATTTCGTTCACAGCAGCTGAGAGACTGCTGGCGCGCCCATTTCTGTCTCCCTCTCCCTCTCTATCTCTCTCTCCAAAAATAAATAAAAAATAATTTAAAAAAAAGATCATAGGCTTTGGTTCATTTTAGTAGTAGAGAAGTTGTCTATCTCTACACACAGGTCTGGGTTCAAATCCCAACACAATATCATATCAATAATATCATATCATATCATATATCAATCATATCATATGTAGCTCTCTAGCTATCTCCTATCTAGCTGTTATCTATCTATCCATCTATCTATCTATCTATCTATCTATCTATCTATCTATCCATCCATCTCTCTCTCTCTCTCTCTATCTTATTCATCATCATTATCATTTATCATCTCTCTGACTATATATGCCCATCAGTACACTTAATCTATATTCTAACAGAATTAGATGAAGCGGTCATTGTTTCTTAAGACAATCAAAGCTGATACATAATCACACTGTGATGAGACAACTTCCTGACCAATTTAATGTGAGTTTGAAGGCAATAAATAGCAATTATTGCTTTTGGCTGTGTGATCTTCCTCAGATAATTTAACATCTCTATAAATTAGTTTCCTAACTTGGAAATGACCTTTAAACCAATTGTTAGTTTTAGAACAGATAAGTTTTTCAAAAACACTGTACTATATTCCAAAGTTATGATGTCATCTTTGAGATCAGGCAGAAGAATTTTTCTAAAAGGCATACTGACTAGATTCAGGGTGAAATCCAAGCACTGCTGTATTATATGATCTTGAATAGGTCAAGGTCTTTCCTAAAGTGCCATCCTTATCTGTTGCCCAAATATGCCCCTTGCCTCCAGTTCTATCTTCCCTACCTCTTCTTTCCCTTCTTACGTGTGTAAACTGAAAGACAGCTGAGACTCACCAGCCTGAGCCCCAGAATGGAATCCTCTCTGCTGCTTCTTGCCTGACTTGGTTTTAAGAGGGATTTGCAACTTGCTAAGAGTCAACACTCATTAGTATATCCCCTAGAGCCACCCTTTAAAAGAAGACAAAGTCTCTGTGGATTTTAGCTCCAGATCTGGGCCCCAGCCATGGCAAGCTAGAAAATGAAGGAGGGGAAAATGAGGTTTTATGCATGTATTTGCACATCTGAAACCTACTGTGGGCTGCTCTGCATTACAGTGATGATGTTCCATCGAGCCACTTTGTCAATGATGAGAGAAGAATGTTGTGTCTAAGAACAAAGGGATCTCACTTCTACTTGTAGCATTATAAATGTACTACCTAACACACACATACAATTTATCAGATAGAGTATGAGAATGTGTCAGGGTCTCTTCCCACTGAAAATGAATTCTAGACACATGCATCATTTTGTGCATCTGGCTTTAAGAGGGGGTCTCATAAATCAAACTTGGGCTGAAAGGCTTTGCAAACAAGCCCCTTTAACCACTGTACCATCTTCCAAGCCTTAACTTGTTAACTATGCTTATCATTTTTTAAATTTTAATTAATTTATTTGACAGAAAGAAAGAGAGTCAGAGAGAGAGTTAGAGAGAGAGAGAGAGAGAGAGCCAGGGCCTCCAGCCACTGCAAATGAACTCCAGACTCATGTGCCACCTTGTGCACCTGGCTAATGTGGGTCCTGGAGAATTGAACCTGGGTCCTTTGGCTTTGCAGGCAAATGCCTTAATCATTAAGCCATTCCTCCAGCCCTACTTTTCTTTTTTTCTTAGTTACTCCTTTATTTTCTACCTTGATTAATTCTTTTTTCATAGTTCAGCAAAAACTTCATAATGAAATCCTGCTATATTTATCTGTAAGTTAAGCAGATGCCAACAATATATTTTATATACTTATGAAAATTTATTAAAATTATATATTTATATATAAATATATATTCAATATATTTTTTAAATTTTTCCAAGCACATATATTTATTCTATGGACTATCAAATCTTTATTGCTTCAGATCTGTCTCTATACTGTTTTCTCCATTTTTCCTTCCCCAGAAGTAATTATTAATCAATATATCTCAAATGTTACTCTAAAGAGGCCATTAATGCCAAGGAGCGATTTGGGAGTATGAGCAGCCCACTGTCATTTAAGTGTGTGTTTAAATTATTTGTTTTTGTACCATTTATCCACGTATGACTTCTGTGTTCACATACATGTTATGTGTGTGTTCATTTATTTTATGGAGTGGTGGTTTTATCACTGTCAATTAGATAAACTATTTTGACCACATTAAACCCCATATGTCCTCCCCTTTCTTCCTCTTTGCCTCTTTCATGAGTGTCCATCCCAGTCTCCCTTCTGCTTTTGTGCTCGTGTGTGTGTGTGTGTGTGTGTGTGTGTGTGTGTGTGTCTTTACATTCTAAAACCATAAATACCTTTCTGAGTCTGGCTGATTTTACTTACTATTGTATCTCCAGTTGTATTCTTTTTATAGCAAATGGCACTATAAACCACCCTTATACTAAGTGGCAAAAACCTCCAAGAATTTTCACTAACCAAAAATAGCAGTGACACAAGGGTGTCCACTTTCTCCTTTCTTAATCTTTGAATTTTTAGTTACAGCAATAAGACAAAGGAAGAATTGCCAGAAGGATACATACATTAGGGAAATATTGTCATATTGTCCCTGTTTGCAGATGAAATGATCTTGCACATAACGCATCTGAGACTCCCCAGAAAAATCAGAACTGATAAATGCTTTCCATAAAGTATCAAGATTCAAAAGCAACATAGAAAATCTACTGTTTCCTGTATACCAGATAAGAAAGAAAACCAGGAAAAACAATCCCATGCTTGATAGCTGAAGAACATCTAGTAATAAATCTAAAGATGTAAAAGGCCTTTACAACATAGAACAGAGAAATCTATGAAGGAACTAGAAAATGGAAAAACCTCCCATGTTTATGTATTGATCAAATTGGCATAGTTATTTTAATACTTTTTTATTACTAAGAACATATTTTGTATGGATGCATCATGGTTAGTACCATCTTTTCCCTCCTGCCTTCCCCCATTCTGCAGGGGGCCCTCCTCAGGGGTATTGCTGGTATTCCCCATGTGATTGTGGGTTATGAATTATAGGAACAGCAGTTAGTTACCGGGTGGGCAAGAGATAGTGCTTCTGGGCATGATACCCAACCTGTGACTCTTACATACTTTCCGTCTCCCTCTTCTCAAAATTCCCTGAGCTGTGGTGGGTGTGTATTAAGTCTACTTCAGTGATGAGCTCTTAGGAACCTCGGATTTCTGCTTTGGTGAGTGTTGAGTGTCCTCAGTGTCTGTCTCCTTCACCCTGGTACTGATTGTCAGGCTCACCCCATGGAAGCAGCATTCTTGCTCATCTCCCCAATTCCTCTGTGGTTTTGCCTGGGCCTTGACTGAGATGGGAAGGGTGGTTTATCTCCTCAGGTCTGTGTACCTTCTGCAAAAGAAAAGCAGGTTATTCAATGGAGAGTAAAGTCAGCATAGTTTAAATGGATAAATATTAATTTAGGGAGAGTTTGCTGGATGTAGCCCTCTTTTAGGCAAACACTAGTGGGAGCTTGACATTGGAGAGCATAATCTTTGTCTCCATAGGATTCAGACCTGGTTCCCAGTTCTTTTTTTTTTTTTTTTTTTTTTTTTTTTTTTTTTGTTTTTCGAGGTAGGGTTTCACTCTGGCTCAGGCTGACCTGGAATTAACTATGTATTCTCAGGGTGGCCTCGAACTCTCCGTGATCCTCCTACCTCTGCCTCCCTAGTGCTGGGATTAAAGGCGTGCGCCACCACACCCGGCTATGGGTTCCTTTTTACTGAGCAGATCTTAGCCAATCAGAAAGCCATTGATTACCCACCAAGGCTATGTGCCACCATTGCACTGGTGTGTACTTCTTGTAAGGCTCCTTGCTTCTGAGTAGCTTAGATCCCTTCTTCCTAACACTGTTGTTGGCCACTTTCTGCCAGTAAACGCTCCGTAAACTTTCTGCTCATGTAACGCTTTCCAACAGTAGACAGGCTAACTGCCTGGGAACTGGCTCTCTTCCAGATTCTAGCCAGGTCTTCCTGTTCTGTGCTGGCAGCATATGGTGTCTTCAGTAATAGGGTCTTACCTTTAACCTCAGCTGGTAATCAAGTGCTTTGACAGAAGCCTGCCTTGTTTTGGGGACCTCATAGGTCTGTCTAATCAGGTCAATGTGGGTAGCACCTATTTCTGGTTACTTTCAAGGAGAATGGCTTCTATGGTACCAGTCCATTTTGGATTTAGTTTTTATCTATTTCCCTTCTCCCACCACACACTCCCTTATCCCTCCCCCCAAACCTTCCCATCCCTATTGGCTGAGTTCCATGTTCTCAAGTCCTCTTCAATTTCTTTCTTGAGTATTTTTATGTTTTCATTATGAGGGTCTATCACATCCTTTATTAGTGTTATTCCAAGACATTTATTTTTTTGTGTGTGTGTGGCTATTGGAAATGGAGTAGCCTGGCTGAGTTCTTTCTCTGCATGTTTGTCCTTTGGATATAGACAGGCTACTGATTTTTGCGTCCTGATTGTGTATCCTGCTGCTTTGCTGAAGGAATTAATCACCTATAGAAATTTTGAGATGGAGACTTTTGGGTCACTTATGTATAGGTACATGCGCCATCTTGTGCACATGTGTGATCTTGCATGCTTGTGTCACCTTGTGTGTCTGGTTTATGTGGGACCTGGATAGTTGAACATGGGTCCATAAGAAAGTGCCTTAACTGCTAAACAATCTCTCCAGCCCGAGATTCTCTTTTAAATGCAAACCAGACTGGTATAGGATGGGTTTGTAACTGTAGATGCGTAGATTGTGGAGATTACAAATACATCAAAGTTGCCTGCCAAATTGGGAGGAGGGGAGCTGGGCACTCTGGCCTACTCACTCCACTTGCGTGCACTTTTTTTAAAAAAAAAAAGATTTTATTTTTATTTATTTTATTTGAGACAGAGAGAGGGAAAGAGATAGAGGGAGAGTGAGAATGGGTGCTCCAGGGCCTCTAGCCACTGCAAATGAACTCCAGGCATGTGCACCCCCTTGTTCCTGTGGCTTACATGGGACCTGGAGAATCTAACTGGGGTCCTTAGGCTTCGCAGGCATGTGCCTTAACTGCTAAGCCATCTCTTCAGCCTGCATGCACTCTTTTGCACAAGGAAACCAGGGGTTGGACATCCAGGAGTCTGGAAGCTGGGGAGTTAGGGGTAAGAGGGCAGCCCTTACAGTGGCCAGTGTACCCTCTGACTCAGGGGAATAGGGATTTGGGGACCCAGTGGCCTATCAATCAAGAATCTAGAGAAAAAGGCCTGCTATTGCAGCACACATGCAGGGACCAGGTTGCCCCAAGTCAGAAGCAGGGGTGATGGGCCCAGAAAACTGGAAGGTGGGGAAGGAACCTGGAGCTCTGGCCTACTTAATCCACAGTGCACCCTCTAGAACATGAGGTTTTAATGCTTCTTTAAGTTCTTACTAGGGTTAAAAGGATTTAAAATGTCATCATCATGGTGTCACATTTTCTCACATCTGTGTACACATTTACCTTTACAAGTGACATTCATAGTCAGGCACATTTTATATACCTGCTTAACATTTCATATATCCCTTTTTAATTTTTTTAAAATATTTTATTTATTTATTTGAGAGGTAGATGCAGAAATAGGCAGAAGAGAGAGAGAGAGAGAGAGAGAGAGAGAGAGAGAGAATAGACGTGCCAGAACCTTCAGCCACTGCAAACGAACTCTGAATGAATGCGCCCTCTTGTGCATCTGGCTAATGTGGGTCCTGGGGATTTGAACCTGGGTCCTTTGACTTTGCAGGCAAATGCCTTAACCTCTAAGCCATCCCTCTACCTCTCATACATCCCTTTTTGAACACATTGTAATGCAGTTATTGTAAAAAATTCCTTCAAATTTTTGTTAGCGTTGTGATAATTTTAGCAGGATTTTCTCTTTATCTCTTTGAATTTATCATTTTCTTATCTGTTTGATAATAAACCAGTATCCTGGGACTCAAATCATTTATATTATATTTTTCATTATAATAAAAGCAGAGAAAAAATTAAAAAAACATGCCAACACAAAAATTTAAAATAAAACAAAAACAACATTGGGGATCTAATAATATGTTTTTATAAAATTCTAAAATTTTCATTTATTTTCCTTTTTAATAGAGCACCTGCCTAGCATTGTAATATAAATATCTTAAATATAGATGGAAAACCCTTCAAATTTTTGTTAGCGTTAGATAATTTTAGCAGGATTTTCTCTTTATCTCTTTGAATTTATCATTTTCTTATCTGTTTGATAATAAACCAGTATCCTGGGACTCAAATCATTTATATTATATTTTTCATAAATATCATCATCAATATAATAAAAGCAGAGAAAAAATAAAAAAAAACAGCTGCCAACACAAAAATTTAAAATAAAGACAAAAACAACATTGGGGATCTAATAATATGTTTTTATAAAATTCTAAAATTTTCATTTAATTAAATATTAAAATTTTCATAAATAAACTGGAGGATAATAGAGCACCTGCCTAGCATTCATGATACAGTGTATTGGAAAATATAAATATCTTAAAGAGATATAGATGGAAAACCTATTAGTGCAATGATTAAATCCACATTTAGAAGTTAAGAGTCTTACTGCCATACTGTGAGGAATCTATATAACTGAAACCCTCGGAAATGGTCAACATTCTGTGTGTCTCAGTGTCAAAGCCAAGCTTCCAATCCAGGCAGTCAAGATCCATAGACAAGCCCCTTGCCTATACTTACATATGCTTTAGTAAAACCTTATGTTAATAATTAATTTCAATTGTGACATTTTAAACAAGTCTCTAATAACTGAGAAGGAAATACATCCCACAATATAAATAAAATTTTCTTCTGGATAAATTGATTATGGAAAATAAATTTCTTTTTTAAAATTTAAAAATTTTTATTTATTTATTTGCAAGCAGAGAGAGAGAGAGGAGAGAGAGCGAGAGAGAAAGTGGGGAGATAGACACAGAGAGAATGGGCACTCCAGAGCCTCTAGCTACTGCAAATGAACTCCAGATGCATGCTCCCCTTGTGCATCTGGCTTACGTGGGTCCTGGAGAATTGAACCGGGATACTTTGGCTTTCTAGGCAAGAGCCTTAACCACTAAGCCATCTCTCCAGCCCCTAGCAAATAAATCTCTAATGAAAATGATTAATTTTGTATATGTAAGAAATAGAAGAAAAACCCACTCTAGATACTCTATGTGAGGTGAGGCATTAAAAAACAATTCATTTAATTTTTAGTGTATTATTTCACTGTGTAGATGCATAAAATTCTATTGAATACTGAGTCAATATGTTCAACATGATTAAAAAAATTCCCAGATTCAATAGTCATTACTCTACATTTTAAGAGTCAAGAAGTTGTCCCACCCTCCTTGAAGAATTCAAGATAAAGATCCTGAATGAGAATTTCACACAGATTTCTGCTTTTCTATGAACCTGACTTCCAAATATATTTCAATTCATGTTTTCTATGATGAAAATACTTAGGCATGTATGCCAATTCAAATGTGTAACTACATGGTAGGACAATCATGACCATTAGAATCAAATGATGTGTTTATTTTTATACTTTTTTGCATGTGAATGTGTGTATTGCAATATGTGCAAGTTAATATGGTAAAGTTTCATGTCTGGGTGCTTATGCACATGTATGCAGGGGTCTGGTTCAACAGCCAGTGCCTTCCTCAGTCACTCTCCAAATTAACTTATGAGGAAGGGTCTCTTGGCAAACATATGGTCCATCAATTCAGCTAGAATAACTAACCAGCAAGCCCTGGGGACCCTTTCCCTGCCTTCACTAAACTAGGATTACAGGTGAACATCACCATGTCTGGCTTTTCCAAGTGTGATGGGGATTCAGATTTAGATCCTCATAGTTATGCAGCAAGCACTTTACCCACTGAGCATTATACCCAACCCCTCAAATGATTATTCTTGATCAGAAAACAAGACTTTTATTTTAGAATACTTCCATTATTAATATGAAAAAAATACAAAGTTAATCTATAGCTACATCTCCCATCCAAGTACTTACCAGGCCCAACCCTGCTGAGCTTCCAAGATCAGATGTGTTCAGAATGACATGGCTATAGATTACAATTATATCTCTTTAAGCATGCACTTCTATTTGAATAGATTATTTCCTACCAAAAAGCTTTAATCATATGATCATGAAAAGAGGCTCTTAATGAAGAAACACCATGGATAAAATAGTGTATTATTTTATTCAGATATTACTTGTCAACAAAATAATTCAATCAGATTCTTTAAATCTGAACATTTTCAGGAACCTGTCTCCTACCTTTTTGGTCCTTACACCATAAATAATGGGGTCCACCACTGGTGGTACAAAAAGGTACATGTTGGCCACAAATATGTGTACATGGGGAGCCACTTTGTGCCCAAACTGGTGGGTAAGAACAGAGAAGAAGGCTGGAATATAGGACACTAAGATGACACAGACATGTGAGCTACAGGTGCCCAAAGTCTTGAGTCTAGCATCCTTGCAAGGCAGGTGGAAGACAGTGTTGAGGATGAGTTTATAAGAACAAATGTTCAATATGAAGTCCACCCCACCTGTCAGGAAGGCCACAATGAGGCTGTAGGCTCTGCGGATGCTTGTCTCAGCACTGGTGATCTTGATGAGGGCCATGAACTCACAGTAGGTGTGGGAAATGATATTGGTTCTGCAGTAGGGAAGCCAACATAGCAGGAAAGGGTGAAGACTGAGAAGGGCTGTTCCCAAAGTATAATTTCCAGGCCCATACCCCCAATTACAGTGCATGTCAGAATAGCTGAGTGTCTTAAAGGGTTACAAATGGCTACATAACGGTCAAAGGCCATACCTACCAGGAATCCCAACTCCATGATGGAGCAAGAGTGAATCAGGAAGATTTGAGTGAGGCAGGTGTAGCAGACAGCTTCA
Organism: Orientallactaga sibirica; assembly: GCA_036365145.1. Classification (NCBI taxonomy): domain Eukaryota; kingdom Metazoa; phylum Chordata; class Mammalia; order Rodentia; family Dipodidae; genus Orientallactaga; species Orientallactaga sibirica. Next base: position 1,583,895 of record JAEOAD010001511.1, on the reverse strand, counting down.
GGTTCTCTGAGATGAACTTCCAGACCAGGCACAGTTATGGAGGAAGGGATATTATTTATTGAAGCTTACAGATCCAGGGGAAGTTCCATAAAGGCAGGAAAAGCAGCCTGCTTTCACAGGGCCAAACAGAGAAAGAGAAAGCCAACCAGCCACCACAGCACACAGAGCAAAACTAAAGCCAAAAGGACACACAGCACACTTTAGGAACTCCTGCTAGGCACATTTGCATATCTTTACAATGGAATCTCAAACCCACCATTAACACCTTAAGACCAGCCCCCAGTGACATTGCCTCTAGCAAGGTGATTGCAGATGCAAACTATAACTAATAAAACACTGAATATATTGGGGGACATATATTCAAACTACCACAGCAGGCTTCAATGTGACTCTCTCCATTAAGGAACCAGAAGAGGCTGAGAAGTGTGGGAACAGCAGTAGTGCACACCACAAGGTCAGCCACCACCAGCATGCAGAGGAAGAGGTACATTGGTTCATGAAAGCTGGTGTCTGTCTTGATGATAAACAAAAGTGAGCAGTTTCCCAGTAGGGCTAAAATATAGCCTATGCAAAAAGGGATGGCGATCCAGGTGTGTATAGCCTCCAATCCAGAAATTCCAACAAGAATGAAGATTGATGGATGAACAGATGTCTTATTGTAAGCTGACGTAATAAAGATCAGATGTTGTAGCTCATTTGTGTTGGACATTTCTGCAAAAGCAAACAGCAATAATGTACAGATTTTGAACTCTATAAGATGCATATAACTATAGGTCTATTGATTAATGATAATGCTTACATTATGTAGATGAAAATTATTTCATCATCTCACATAGTTAAGTGAAATTACTCTGTCTTGTAAAAGACATTACCCAACTAACTAGTTGATATCAGCAGTGATGGCTGCAAAAACTCTCTTCTTCCTGAGGTCCACTGAATCTTTGCCTCTCCTTAAACATGCACTGAGCAAGTTTAATACTTTTAACCAATATGTTAACATTTATATTTCCATTGCTATATGAATTTGTATGTTTTGATATGACTGATGTGTAGGTACAAACAAGGAAAGATATTTAAATATGTATATGCTGTAAGATTTAAAGGAATCCCGATTATTGGATTGTTATGTAACAATATAAAATAAAACATTTCAAATGTGTCAGTGACTAATGAGTCAGTTATTTTCCTCAGAATGTTTCAAGTAGATTAAATGTAAATTTATTCTGTACATACAGCTGAGCACAAACTCAGTCAGCTGCATAATCTTAAACAAGTGAAGATGCGTTTTCTTTTCAGACACTGACTCCAGAAACTTCCTGCTGAATTTGACTCACCAATTACCCTAATCATGTGTCAGTCTGCTGAAGGTGCTACAAATAGAAATGATGGATATCAGTTTGCATATTCCTTAAGCACATATTCAGCCACTAATTTGTTAATGGATAATGATGAAAGCACATCATGGTATTCCACAAAGATACATTTCCAAATATACCCACTTAACTAGGAAAACTTACCCAACAGAGTAATTTAACATAACTAAGCTCTCCCAGTATTTTTTTTTAAAATTAGGTTTCAACTAACATATTTATCACACTTTCTTCATTTTGGCCCCACGTGTACCATTCTGTCTTTTCATTTCTATTTGTTGTCCTGTGACATTCTTATTTGCTCTCAATTGAGTGTAATTTAAATTTCCTGCTAGTTATGATTACCTTAATACAATGTAAGCATATTTTCTCAGCAAAAAGCAGGTGGGCAGATTTGCTATGGAAAAAAATCACAATGCAATGAATGCAAATGTTGAAGGGCTTAAAATTGTTTTTTTCTTTATGCAATAGGGAGACAATGGGATGGGTAAAAAGAAATTGTGGAAGGGGGAGGGAAAGAGGGCACTTGTGACATGAGCATGAAAACTGAAGGGAGGTCCAGAGGGAGATTTCAAGCGGGAAAGAGGATGAAGACAGAAGGAAGGGCAATCAACCAAAAATTTGAAAATGCAATATGAAACAATACTTTCTATACTGATTTAAAAATAAAATAAAATGAATGACAATAAAGTGAAAAAATCACAGGATACAAAGACTTCTGTCATGTGTTAGTGTGGATTAGATTAAAATCCAACTTTTAAGAAAAATTGAGACATTTTAGAAGAAAATTTGTATGCTACCCATTATTATTAAAATGATACTTTGGAAGAATAGCTTAATGATTATGTTAAACATATACATATAGAAATTACAGAGTAATCCAGTATTGTAAATCTGTGTAAACATTGAATCACTCAAAATTTCATCTATAACATAATGTCTGATGAAAATACATTACATATTTATATTACTATCAATTCACTATACCAAAATGTGTTATAAAAGGATAATATAAAAGTTAGTCATATAAAATGAATATCATATTCCATCATTAATGGGTTATAAATACAAAATTTAAATACATGTACTGTATATAATGTAAGCATACATAATAGGAACTTTACACAGAACATAATCTACATGGTTATACATATATTTGAGTACTGAAGTGGGAAGCAGATGGAAAGGCATGCACACAATATAATTTATATTTATTACTCTTCTGATCTTGTAAGCTATAGCAAGAGGTCCAATGTTTTGATGACAGGTGGTGTGTAAGTTAAATAATAATGAATACTTTCGACTGTATTAATGAGTGAAAACATAAATTTATTTCAAATAAAATGAGGCTTCATATATGTTGCAAACTATTAACTTTTTTCCAATCATTTGAGGCATGTTTATCCAAACTTTTTGCATATAGAATCCAAAATTCCTAAGTCCATGAAAATCAATGACTCCAGGTCTTTGTGCTTCATGTTTTTATGAGTAATAAGGAAGTGTAACAACTTTTGACTAGATCTGAAGAGTTCCCTCACATATGAACCCATATATTAGTTTTCTCACTGCTTTGAACTATAACTAAACCCCACTGATCTCATTTTATTTGCACTTACCTGTCTTTACCTTTTATTATATTGCATTTGGTGTTTCTCCATATATTTCATCCTTATTAAATTTCAGGTTCTACTGAATGGAAGTGATGCCTTTTCATCCATGAACTTATTTTAATAAATCAATGGAGGAAAATGAGAGGTATGAATTATTATTAATTTCTGTCAATAATTTCAGTAGAAATTTAAGATAGTTTTATATCAGTCCTAATTTATACCCTGAATGTGTATCCAACTTCCAAAGTTTCTTGATTGTAGCATTAAAATTTAAGATATATTTACATAGCTATGAAATGGAACCAGCCTAGATGCTCCTCAGCTGATGAATGGATAATGAAGATGTAGCACATTATACAATGGAGTTCTACTCAGCAGTAAAGAAAAATTAAATTATGAAATTTGCAGGAAAATGGATGGATCTGGAGAGGATTATACTTAGTGAAATAACTGAGGCCCAGAAAGTCAAACATTACATGTTCTATCAATGACTGGACTTCTACCTGAGTAGTAATAAAACTCAGTAACAGAGGCCAGTAAGCTAGAAAGAGAATATAAAGGGAATAGAAAGGGAGGACTTAATAGGATGGTATTGTATATATGTAAGTAGAAGAACAGGTTAATGGGGGTGAAAAGGGCCTCAGTGAGGTCATGGAAGAGATTGAGTAAAGGAAAGGTAGAGGAAGGATGAATCAAAATCTAAGAGGATATAAATAAGTCATATGGAAACCTACTTTTTTGGACAATGGAACACCCAGAAGTCATAGATTGTTACTAGAAAAATTTTCAGTGCCAGGTATGGGATACCTTCCAGTGAGTTGTTGGCCAGGAAGGTCACTGATACCCCAAAACATTATAGGCCATTGCTAAGGCTCTTGGTTTCCCACAAGGAATAGATGGTAAGACCCTATTACTGAAGACTCCACATACTTGGGCTGCAAGGTCATTGAGAAATCCTGCTGGAGCTGAGCTGAAAACCTCCTCCTTGTAGACCAGCTGACAGAAAGCTGGAAAAATCTAGCTGCAAGCAGTTCAATGGGAGAAAGAGAAATCAACAGTGGAGATACTTAACAGTGGACACTGTAAGCGTACAATTTGGCCATCCAGGCCAAATGAGCCAACAGGTGCAATAATGCCATATCTTTTATGGGGGAAACCAACCACTCTCTAATTGTACTGGAGGCTTGCCCCATGGGAGGGAATACATCTGTGATACTGAAAATCTATGACAGGGGTAGTCATGAACCCTAGGGGTGTAATGCCTACTGGGTGTCTGGCTAAATGTATATACTATGTTCACCAAACTGCCCAGTAAGCACTCCTCTTAATGTTCATACCCATATATCAATGCTACTCCCACTTTTGGTCAGAGAAGCTTCTCTTTTCAGATGGTAGTGACCTTGGGATGACTCAGAAGTCACCATGGTGCTGAAAAGAAGTTAAAGAGGAGTGTTCAGCACTGAAACATCTCTATCACACCTTCCAAGGCTCAGGGTCCCTTGCGAAAGAGGTGGCAGAAAGAATGTAAGAGCCAAAGAAAGGGTAGGACTCCTTACAACGTGCTCCTCAAGACACAAAATGGCCTGGATATCCATGACCTCGCAGTGCCTGACACTACCTACACAAGGCCCTCATAATAGGAGGAAAAGATGATGACATCAAAATAAGAGAGAGACTTATTGAGAGGGGAAGGGGTATGATGGAGAGTGGAGTTTCAAAGGTAAAAGTGGGGACAGAGAGGGAATTACCATGAGATACTGTCTACAATTATGAAAGTTGTCAATGAAAAATAAAATAAACAAAAAATTAAAAAGATATATTTACAGATTATTCTCCAACAACATTGAATTCTAGAAGCTTTTATTTCTTATCTAATTACCTGGTAGAGATGTAAGCAATGTGAAGAAACTTGTATATGCTTTTGTAGAAAAATTAAGTGAATGATGTATAATGTATTGTGATAAACCCTGCCCCAATCCATCTTTCTTTTAATTTTTTTCTTGAGGTAGAGTCTTGCTCTAGTCCAGGCTGATCTGGAACTCATTCTGTAGTCTCAGGCTGGCCTTGAACTCACAGGAATCCTCCTTCCTCTGCCTCCCAAATGCTGGGATTAAAGGCATGCACCACCATGCCTGGCCCAATCCATCTTTTTTTTAAAGTAAGTTCTCACTGTAGCCTAGGCTGAAGTGGAATTCACTCTGTTGTCTCAGGTTGGTCTCAAACTAAGGGTGATCCTCCTATCTCTGCCTAGAAAGTGCTGGGATTAAAGACCTGTGCCAGTATACCTGTCTCTGGCCCATCTTTTATTAGTAATGATATCAATCAGTCTGAAATTAGTATCTTCATTGATGACATTATCCCATTTTCCTTAGTGGTTAATAATCATATTTATGAAAGATAATGAAATATACCAAAACTTATAATTCATTTTCCCAAACTAATTCTATCATGAAGTGGTATATTATGGATTTGACCCCAAGTATTGTGACATTTCAAACATGCATATTTGCTTAGTAATTCACAAATACAAAGGCGTAACCCATACAGTGTGCTGTGAGCAGAGAAATTACTGATAAAACATGCGTCTGTAAGGTTTTCTAAGTACAAACATTGGCACATTTCACTCTCATAGTGCATTAGCTTTCCTTTAACTTGCATAATAACACAAAACAGGCAATGTATCAATTCATTTTAAAGGACAGTTGTACCCACATCTCATCGCCTGTCAGAAAATGGGTGCCACTGCTTATGCAATCAGTGTAGTGTGGGCAGTAGCCATAAACCCAGAATCAGTTGAAAACAATGTTACACAAGCCTATTTATGCAACTGAGTGCCCTGAGTATATCGCTGAAATCCTCCATCTGACACATGTCCACCTAGCTCATGACATAATGTGAATGGCTCCATACTCCTTACCTCATTAGGCATTAGGCATTTTACATGGGTCACATTTGAGGACCTTCCTTGAGCAAGTCCTCTGTTCGCTCATGATTTATAGCTTTCTGACATAAGGTTATTTATAGACACTTTTTAGGTGCTTCAGATTCTCATGGGCAGGAGTGGTGATAGCTTCCCCATGGGTCAGAGAAACAATTCATTGGGAGTTGGGGATTTGAAGTCAGAAGTCAACTTTAAAGATCTTTAAATTCCTATATTAAGAATAGAAGAATTTTCTGGCGGGGTGGCATAGCAGTTAAGGCACTTGCCTGCAAAGCCAAAGGACCCTGGTTTGATTCCCCATGACCCACATAAGCCAGATGCACAAGGTGACTCATGCATCTGGAGTTCCTTTGCAGTGACTGGAGGCCCTGGCATGACCATTCTCTATCTATTTGCCTCTCTCTCTCCCTACCTTACCCACTCTCTCTCAAATAAATAAATAGATAAATAAATAAAATTATATTTTTAAAAATTAAAAAAAAGAAGAATCAAAAAGGGAAGAGGGTAAGAAAGTTTTTCTTAACTGTCTCTTTAGTCTGTCTCTCAGCTGGTTTGCATTAGTCTCAGAATAGTTGGTTCTTCGTTTTTCATTTGTGTGTATTGTAAAAGGAAGAATGGTGACTTAATTTTTGTTATAAATTCATTTATATTTATAATTAGAAAAATATAAAGAAAACAGTATCATTCATATCATCTAGATAAGAGGGTTAATTTCTTCTATAATTTTAAGACTTATTTTATTTTGAATAATTGAAACATTACATTTAGAATTTTATTTAATAAGGCAAGATTTGATTTATGACTCATCAGAATTAATTGTATAGATAGTTAAGTGAAATATTCAAAATTAACATTGATGAGAATTGACTGAATATAAACATGAATGTGGAAAATATGATATATTTAATAATATGGTTCTCTTTCCCTATATCAGTTCATCATTTTCCAAGTGTTTTACACTTCATTTATATCTTTGAGTATATTTGAAATAACTTTGTGTCAATCTTACTACTTTCATTATCTATAAAACTATGACTTTTATAATTCTATTAACTTTACTCTTCATACATTTTAAAATATTTTATTTTTATTTATTTATTTGAGAGAGACAGAGAGAGGGTTAGGATTAGGCAGTTAGAGAATGGGTTCATCATGGTCTCCAGCTGCTGCCAAAGAACTCCAGACACATGCTCTGCTTTGTGCATCTGGCTTATATGGGTCCTGGGGAATCAAACCTAGGTCCTTTGGCTTTGCAGGCAAGCACCTTAACTGCTAAGCCATCTCTCCAGCCCTCTTCATACATTTTAAAAGTATGTATTGTGTGTTATTAACACCTGGCAACAGGACTGGACTGCCTAAACCCAGCTGGCCATCCTTGGGGCTCATATAAATTCCAACTGGAGTCTCAAGGTGGGATTTTGAAGCTCCATCTCTCCCCTCTGGTCAAGAGATTACTGCTCTTAACTATGGGGCTTCCCAACCACCCCATCAACCTTGCTGCCCAAGGCAAGATCTCTAGCTTGCTTCCTCCTTTTATATTTGGAACTGCCAAACCCCATCTTGCCTCTTTGGGCATGAGCTATGTCTTTCTTTCTTGAGCTCTTCTTCTCTTAAAATGCTCCCTCTTTAAAGCTCTAAGCTCTAATTCAATGTTAACACATTGTTATCCTCTGGTCTGTGGATATTATTTAAAAATTCATAAGATAAGAAAACTTAGGGCACTTCAAAATTATTTGTGCGTTGGCATATATTGGTGGATTGGTAGAGGAACCCCAAAATTCCTGTATCATTTTTGGTGCATTGTTGGGAAATGTCAGAGAACAAGTATACTCCGGCTTCCTATTTTCTTTATGGTCAGAGGTATGATATATTCTGCACTCTAATTCTCTCTTCTTCTGTGCAACTTTCTTCCATTGGGAACTGGGTATTTTTTTAAAAAAAAAAAAAAAAAACTTTAAAATTTTGTAGATAGTAGATTTAAACTTCAATAGATTTAAGAGTTGGTAGATAGTAAATGGCATATTTGGGTAATTTCTGTGCAAGTCATGAATTGGAACTTTCTGTTTTCCCTTTCCACTGTCTTGTAAGGCCAATAGAAAAATATAATTGCTCTGTGTAGAATTTAAACTGATGTTTGTCTGTGTATATTTGTGTTTGTTTTGTGGAACATTGTCGGAGTTTTAGCTGACACAAATTCAAGCAGCATGCACAGGCAGACACATCTTGGAGGGAATCTGGACAGTGAGATACCTTGTGGAGAAGCAGAGGACCCGGAAAGGCAGCAACCCACACTCTACGTGGTTAATGTCAGATGGATGGTAGCAGAAGTACCCCAAGTAAAGGCCAGAACAGAAAGGCAGGGACTTACTGGGATTTCAGTTGGGCAAGAGTTTCAGAGAACAAGCTCAGTCCTAAAGTCAGCTACCTGAAGGCTGACAGGATAACTCAACACTTAGAGACACTCGTTAGTGACTGTCTGTCTGATGTTTTATGATTTGCCCTCCAAACTCCTGCCTAATACTGCTTTAGCAGCTGAGATATTCTTGGAGGCTAAATATGTGAATGTATGGCTCAAAAAATATCAGTCATAGGTCCTGAAAAGGTAGGATTAAATACCCTATAGAACATAGTAGCACTCAATCTCATGGAACGGACTCTGATCCCCTCATTATTGCTCATGGGTGGGACAAGACACAGTTTTACACCAGGACCCTCATTGGTAAGAAGTTACTAATTTGAATACTATTGGGATCTCTTTCCTGGTTGCCTTTTTCAAGAAGAGAAAAGGTCTCTATGGGACACTATAGAGAAGCAAACAAAAGAGACTTGGGAGACATTCAAGTATATCATCTTCTGTTTTAGGGCTGGATAGCAATGCATCTTCAGCATACAGTTTTGCAGACTGTATCTAAATATGATATAGAAAGTGCTTGTTGTACGGGCTTTCTTACTCCACTGCCATGAGATCATGTGACCTCAGGCTGGGGGATAATAGTGAAGCACAAAAAGACTTGCTTTGATAACTAAATAAAAGTGCCATACAGTGCTATTTAGACTTTACCTCAAGGTCAATATGTTAAGATTTTGAATCTCTGTTTCTTTGGCTTTCTCTACCTCACTGTAATGTAAATGATGCTAATAAATTGTTATATGCTCTAAAATTCATAGTTAGTAAGGTAAATTCTGAGAAATGGTCCCCCTCCACCAAAAACCTGGAACCAAAGTAGGTTTAAGCTGTGTGCTCTCCAAACCTTCTCCTGAATCTATGTGCAGGTATAATGGCCTGAGTTCAATTCTAATGGCCATGCAGACCTGCAACCCCAGGTCTGTGAGGAGCATAGACTGGAGAATTTCTTGGGGCTCACTGGTAAGCCAATCTGATAGAAATACAACAACTCTGGGTTCAGTCACAATCTCTCTTTTCAGCAAGAAATGAAGTTGAGCAATAAGAGGTGCCTGATGTTTTTGTCTGGCCTCCACATGTACACATAAGCACATATACAATGCATGAAACATAACAAACACCACGCCACACACACAAAACACATGCACATACCAAAATGTAATCATCAAGCTATATGATGTAGATTGGGATGAGTATCAGAGAAATCATTTGCACTATATAAAACAAAGGAAAGGATCTTACAAGCTTGGATGGAGTAGAATGTATAGTAAACTTAATCAGGAGAAAATTAATGGTCTGATTAGGTAAAAGAAAGGAACTTATGGCAGCTGGGATTACAGATCATAATCAAATTACTACCATGATTGCCTTCTGAGATAAGGAGTGCATACTAATTCCACAGTCAGTGGAGGGTCTGGAAGGGCATCATGCCTTGTCATCTCTTAACTCACAGTCCTGAGCACATTCTTTGTTATTATTATTATTATTATTATTATTTTATTATTATTTGAGAGAGAGAAAGAGAGGAAGAGGCAGATAGATAGATAGATAGATAGATAGATAGATAGATAGATAGATAGATAGATAAAAAGAGAATGGGCATGCTAGGGCCTTCAGCTGATGCAAATGAACTCCAGATGTACATACCACCTTGTGCATCTGGCTTATGTGGGTCCTGGGGAATTGAACCTGGGTCCTTTGGCTTTGTAGGCAATGCCTTAACTGCTAAGCCATCTCTCCAGGCCTCTTTTTAAATTTCTTTTTAAATTTATTAGAGAGAGAAAGAGAGAGAGAGAGAGAGAGAGAGAGAGAGAGAGAGATAGGCTGGGGGAGATAGATACAGAGAGAGAATGGGTGTACCAGGGCCTCCAGCCTCTGCAAATGAACTCCAGATGCATGTGCCCCTTGTGTATCTGGCTTACATGGGTCCTGGGGGATTGAACCTCAGTCCTTTGGCTTTGGAGGCAAGCACCTTAACCACTAAGCCATTTCTCCAGCTCCCTTGAGCACATCCATGATAATATATTTAAAAATTCCAAGCAGGAATAGAAAATTCTCCCTCTAATCATTTCATAATTATTGACACATTGTCCTATTTGGTTCCCTACCTCAAAGGCATGGTTTCACTGTCATTTGGTATTTCCCTAAAATATGGTCAAAATTGTAAAAGATATGAATCATATATTCAACATCTCCTATTGTATCTTACATGTTTCTATTCCTATGACTCATGTTTGTTCCTTCAAATTCATGATTCATAAACATTTTAATTTTAAACTTGTTCATCATTTTAGCAATAGAGGATATTTTTCAGAAATTTAATTGGATTTTAGTTCTTAAAATATTTTTCCTTATTTGTACCTACACCTCAGTAATACATTGTAAATCTCAAATTTATATGTCAATGGAGGTATCAATGTTAACTTATTGGTTAAAAGTATTAATGTTGCTCAGTGTATGGTTAAGGATATACAAAGTTTCAATAGACGTTAGGAAGGGGAAGTTGATTTTTCAGCCATCACTGCTAACATTATCTATAGTCAAATTTATGTGATACCTCAATCAAGACAAAGTAACTGCAATTTTATTTGGCTTTCTGAGATGATAATATAATTTGTGTCTGGATATGTACAGGTATTATAATTACTTAATGAATACTAGTTCTCTACATCTGGCTTTCTTAGTGCAGATATTCCAAATCTGTAAATTACCATGTTTAATAAACAGAAACAGCATGACAACTGGGTTAAAACCTCTGAATTTTATTATGTCAGTGAAGATTAAGACTGGTGACCATCTATCAGTCTTTATTATCATTAATATTCCTGTACTGGATGCCATCCACATCTAACTTTCCAACCCCTTTTTGCTCTGGCTATATTTTTATCCCTATGGAAAACTGTTTGTTCTTTTATCATCAAGTCATAACCCAGGCTCCACAAACCAGTGTATCTTTTCCTCTCTACAGAGCCTGCATCTGACCTCATGGTAAGCACTAATAATTACAAAGTGACAAGATTTAACATTGATTTACTATTTACTCTTTTTGAAGCTCTTCCTGCATATTTTGTATGCAAAATCACTTATGCTACACAATATTTTCAGTTATATAATTACCAATACTCAACTGATAAATATGTCTACACACATTTATAACTGATTTGATGATGAGTAGAAAAAATGAATAATGATTTCCAACTTTGAAATTATAGTTCTCCTATGATCTCACAATATAGAATGAAAGCAACTAAGATATGACTAGAGAAATTTTGGGAGGTCTTACAGTAAAACAAGAAACGGAATTTCACAAAATAAAAATATACTGATTACTGAACATTTCCTAAAATATATCATATTCATTTATAATACAATAAGTATAAAATTCTAGAACCTTAAATATAAGCATGTTCTACAAAAAATACATAAAAATATTTTTAAGTGAGTGAAAATGGCATCACGAATTTCATTCACAGTGCTGGATTCTGGAGGACAATAAGCAAAAAAAAATCATTAATTTAGAAAGCTATGAAATAGCATGTTTAACATTCTTGACATATCTATAAAGCAGATACATGGGAGGGACAATGAGGAAATATGGAAGCATAATTATATAATTAAATTTAACAAGCAAAGGAAATTGTGGTCATATGCACTTATAGGACTGTAAACATTGATGTTTACCACGAAAAGTCACGTACCCCAGAACCAAAAGAGAAACATTAACTCTTTATAGATATAAATTATAAAAAATATCAAAAATAAAGATGGATAATAAACATATATATTTAAAAACTGGAAATAAGTTTCCAAATGTCAACATTAGGTAAATTATTAAAAAGGAAAAAGTAGTATTTTTGTTGTGAAAAATTGCATTCTTATTGACAACTTCTGTACTTACAAACAATAAACCATGATATTTCCCTTCCTTCCCTCCATTCCCCTTCAGAAATCCACTCTCCATCATATCCCCTCCCTCTCTCCATTAGTGTCTCTTTTTCTATTTAATATATTTTTATTAGTTATGTATATAGTATATATACAGCCATGATGGTACCATCGTTAGCCTTCTCCCTGTCCTCTCCCCATGGGTTAATACATCAAGTTAAATTATTTTTTAATGTAAGGTTGTAAAGAAAAGTTAAAATTTTAATAATCACCAAGAAAACAAGAGGAATAGACTCTACAGTTGTTGAGTATTAGTGGAGAAGAGGGTTTGAAAAGAGGAAAGATAAGTGGAGAGCTTTGAAGAAATGGAAATTGTTGGAAAATTTAAAGTTTTTTTTAAAAACATAATCAAAAGTGATGAAGAAAGCAAATAATAACTTTGGTACATAACTCTACTTTAAAAAAAGGAAAACACAACAGTATACGAAACATGTTAAAGGAATATGTAGCATATTTTCAAATTAACAATAATAAAATATATTTATGTGGATGAATATTTAAATTAAATTACTGTTATAATACACAACTAATTTTAATGTATACAACTAACAATAAAAATTTAGCAAAAGCCCCACCAAGCTATACTGATACAGAAAATCCCACTCTAGAATTTGTTTCTAGAAAGACAGGGAACAATTCTGTCAGGGAAGTGCTAGAGGTAATTATTAATTATAGTTATTTATTATTATTTTTATAGTTATAATCATAGTTAATTATTAATGTTAATTTCATTGGTTATTGCTTCCTTTCTCTGAAAGGCATATACCATTAAAGGGTGCTCATTTCTGTTTGCAGCAAAAGATAGCCCTTATGTCTTCAATTCCTCTTATGGTCTAAAAAAATAGAATAATAATTTAAAAACATAAAAATGTAAATTGTTATTTAAAGACACAATTTTCATTGCTTGTTCTTTGAAAATTTTGTTAATAAATAACTGGAAAAGCATCTTTCAGCCTCATGAAAAGTGAGTTTCCCAGTTCACACTGCAACATCGACACTAAATTCAGTGGGGAAACAAGAGCTACATCGGGATGTGGGAACAGACACCTTAGATTCTGGAAAATAGTACTATAGGACCCACAGCAACTTGAAAAGGCAAAACTAGATACAGTGGTTGAAAATTATTAGCCTGTGTCATATGAATAGAGATGCTACATGTAACTAGGTGACACTTTAGCATAGACTATGGAGCTGAATACACAGGATTAATCAATCAGATATCATCTTGGTATGCAGAGGAAATATCTTTGAAATTAGGAGTTCGTTTTGGCTGTTAGTTAATACAGTCTTATGCATTTGGCAGCTGATTCCACTTTAACCTACAAATTTGTCAGCACTTGTTTTTAACCCAGGGCTATGCCTTCTTAAGAGCTTAAGAGAAAACAGTTCTGTAGAGCCTGGTAGTTTGGTGTCTGAGCTTATCATCCAGTCTTATGTTGATGAAAAATATGTAATTGAGGGCTGGAGAGATGGCTTAGTGGTTAAGGCACTTGTCTGCAAAGTCAAAGGACCCAGGTTTGACCCCCAGGACCCATGTAAACCAGACGCACAAGGAGGCGCACGCATGTGGAGTTCGTTTGCAGTGGCTGGAGGCCCTGGTGCTCCCATTCTCTCCTTTTACATGCATATTTCTGTATCTCTCTCTCAAATAGATAAATAAATAAAAATAAAATATTACAAAAAAGGAAAATATGTAATTGACATGAAAGGAATGCAAATTAAAGAAATGAATGAATGCAGGTGTGATGGATGGATGCAGGCAAAGAACAATCCCCCACATCTGGTCACAGAAGCCATATCAGCATGACAGTCTTCCAGATTTTTCTTTCTACACTAGCCTCCATCTCTCAGAGAGGGCATAAAGATAGTGCGGCAGGATTGAGTCATTAAACCACAGACCAAAAAACCAAACTGTTTTCCAAATTGACAGTTAAAGGCAATGATTAGGAGATATTTATTAAGGCAAGCACTTGAGACGTCATCAGAAGAAAGAGGCTTATGAAAGTGTTATTTTTTTAGAACACGCATAGAACACATGCTCTCGTATCTGTTTGGTCCTCACACCATAAATAATGGGATTAAGTGAAGGAGGAATAATCAAATAGAGGTTTGCAATAAGAATGTGAATGTAGTGTGGAATGTTGTGTCCAAATCGATGGGTGAGGAAAGAGAAGACTGAAGGGATGTAGAAAACACAGAGAACGGCAACATGGGATCCACAGGTGCTGAGGGCTTTCATCCGGGCATCCTGTGATGGGAGGCGGAACACAGCATGGAGAATGTAAAAATATGAGATAGCAATTAGGACCAGGTCCAGAAGAAAGAGAGAAACCACAAAGAGCCCATACGCAACATTGGCGTGGATGTTTCCACAGGACAGCTTTGCAATGCCCATGTGCTCACAGTAGGAATGAGGGATTACATGAGCCTGGCAGAAGGGTAGCCGATAAACCAGATAAATAAAAGGGCATACAGTCAATGCTGGACGCATTACAATGCACATACCGATGACCAAGAGCACTCGAGGGGTCAAGATGCTTGTGTAACGGAGTGGAGCACAGATGGCCACGTAACGGTCAAAGGACATGGCCACAAGAACTTCAGCCTCCATACCAGTGAAGGTATGGATCAAATACATCTGAGCCACACAGCATCCAAAATTAATCTCATGAGCATTGAACCAGAAGATACCCAGCATGCGGGGCACAGATGTGGTAGATAGAGCCAAATCAATTGATGAAAGAATGGACAGAAAGTAAAACATGGGTTCTCGTAGAGAATGGTCTGTTTTGATGACTATCAGAATGGTGGCATTACCCATTAAAGCCACAAGGTAAGTAGAAAACAAGGGCAGAGAGATCCATGCATGGGCCTCTTCCAGACCTGGGATTCCAATGAGGTAAAATGTGGCTGGGTGGAAAAGACTCCTGTTGTTGCTGTATACCATCCTGCCCAGATTGGTAGAGGTGAAGTTCCCCTCCTGTTGGGAGGAAATGAGAGAGAAATACAGAGTAGGCAGGAAAGATGAGAAGAGGAAGTTTCTGGTACCTGAAATTGCTAATGCTGTGTTTCCATATAGGATGGTAAAGATATAGTATGATCTGTTACAGGTTATGTGTTGGATCATCTCTTGCCCCATTTGATTAGATCAAGTCATGGACAGAATATGATCTGGCATTCACCCTACTGACATGTGTAGTTTCTGAGTATGGGTACTAGAGTACATGCAAGTCCAATTCATGATAACTAGACCTTTCTTTCCCTTTAGAAAACAATAGAGTGCTAATCAGCTCTACACTCCTGTCACTGTTGGTAGTTTGGAAACATGTGCACTGTATAGTGCAGAAGTAACACAATAGAGGAAGGAAAAATCCCTTACATAGTGCAAAAGTAAGTAAATCATAAACACAGATTTTCAAAACATAAATTCACCAATCATCCCCCCAAAAAACAAAAGCCAAGCATGGTGATGCATGCCTTTAAGTCCAGCATTCGGGAGGCAGAGGTAGGAGAATCACTGTGAGTTTAAGGCCACTCTGAGAATACATAGCAAATTCCAGGTCAGCCTGGGCTACAGCGAGACCCTACCAAAAAACTAAAACAATAAATTCTCCTCACTCCTCAGAATGATCTCACAAAGACAGTCTGTTTAAAAGTTCTAATCTGAGCATTTTGGCTTTACACTGAACCTGAAACAAACTATAAACTCCTTAGTGAGAGGTTGTCTGACGGGTGCTAACTTCGTGAGCTATCTACCCAGGAATGAAAAATTGCTATGTGCATGACTTAAACAGTGTCAGGGGAAATTTCACATGAGATTTTCTAATAACATTTGTACAGTCTTTTCTGTATCTAATCTCTATCTAGAGCTTGCAGAGCATTGACAGTTCACTCTGTTAATCTACCCCTTGTATAATAAAATTAGAACTTACCTTCCCACTCTTCCTACCATTGTAAACAGTAGAAACTTGGATAGAAGACAACCATGCTAACACTGGGTGATTTGGTTCCTGGAAAAGGGACCTATTTTACTTCCCTTGGCTGTCAGCCCTTCAAAGAAGGAATCAACCTGTGTAATACTTTAAGCAAACACAGAGCTATTTTATAGTGCCTCCAAAATGATCCCAAATGAACCAAATCTCTTAGAGTGAAGCAAAGAGAATTGTCTAGGAGCTTATGATACAGCAGCTGCAAAGAAAAAGTTCCCATAGTCCCCTGTATTCATCCTTTGGTATACCTTTGTTTTCTAAATGTTCTTAATCCTTTTGTATTCTTTATCATTACAGGCGGTATAACAAAAGTAACAAGCAAAAGAAGCACAGTGATTGATCATTTTAAGTTTCGTCCAACATAGAAAACAATTACTACAATGTACACGACACTTACCTGTGTGGTATATAAACACATGTACTCTGAACAAAGACAACATCATTTCTGAGTACAAATTCAACTGCCAGAATAAGCATATACAGTAACTAACTATTCTTGAAACATGTACCCCAGATCCTCACTCAGCAGTGGTCTTCCTGATCCATCCTAAATTACACACAAACTAATTCTGGCAAAAGGAATTGAAGAGATTTCACACATTAGGTTTTAGTTTAAAGTAGAATGTGATTCATACTTTATGTGTTCTGATTAGCACATATTTTAAACATGTTTAATATTATGATTTAGTACACAAGTAATAGAGCATAGTATTGAACTTTCATGAACTCCCTCATCTACTTACCAGAAATCACAATAGATTCACCTAAGTCATATACATAACTTTAAGCAGGGCAGTAAGTAGTGAATTTTTATATCTATTGGTGAAGACACATTTATATTGGGTCTTAAGCCATGAAGGGATTTTTTTTTTTTTTAAGAATACATCTCATTTGAAGCGTAGACATAGCCTGAGCTTTGGGACTAAGTCCTCTGAGGCTGCGTGTAATATCTTTCTTTAGAAATAGAATGGAAAAATATAAACATTGAACCTTGTTTATTTTTTAAGTTTTGTCATAATTAGTATTGCATGTCCCAGAGTTCTAATGAGGATAAAATGGGATGGCAGCAAAATAGCTAACATATTAGCTGACAAGATGTTCATTCATGTTGGTGTTGATCAGTAATTTTTTTGAAGAGAGATGATTTTGTGATGCAGCGTTACCTCAAAGACACTATCTCCATTATTATTATTCTCCAGGAGATAATACAACTTTCTGTTTTACTATTCCATCAGATTCTCCAAAATTGCCACTTATGAAGAAAATACTAGTAACACGTAGTTTGTTATAGTATATTCTACATAGTAAAACATTGAAGTAGATGTCAAGTCTTTTAGCCTAACTCCTAAACAGTGAATGTGAAATAGTGCATACATAAAGTTCCTAGAATTAGCCATTCTAACATGTATACATACATCTCTACCTTATAATATATAAAATTCCATGTCAACTAAAAGGGGTATAAATCTGTCCAAACAAATATAGCTTTATGGGTATTTACATGCACACACACACACACACACACACACACACACACACTCACTCAGAGGCAATTCTCATTATTTTTGATAGCTATGTTCTATGAAGTCATTATAAACATTAACAGTGAATTACTATAGATGGACCACTTATTATAGCTGTATGAAATCCAATGATAAGTTCCTATGAGCCTTGGACAAAAAATACAAACTTGTGTTATGTTTTTATTTTTACTGAAATATTATTGAAAATTGTATATAAATTATATATTATATTATTTAATATATTATATCATATATTAATATATAATATAATATATTAATATATTATATTATATATACTTATGAGTAAATTGAAAGTTTTTTTATTACAACACCAAGGACTCTGAGGACCCTTTATGTGACATAAATCCCTATGCCTACATCTTTTGCAATAATACAGTCAGGTCAGTAATGAAAATCAGAATCCTGCTCTTGTATAACATATAACAGGAATTTAAAACATTTTGATGTAGCCTCTTGACATGAAGAACCTTCTCCATTTATAATATTGAACTTTTTATAACCTAATGTTTCTGGAATATGCCAGAAAAGCAAGAAAAGTTGGCCATTTTGCTGACCCTAGGTATTGTTAATATGAATCTCCTGCTTTAAGCTTCATAGAAGCTCCATGTCTACATTTATTTTCTTAGCTGACATTGCATGAACACAAATTTAGCCTCTTTTCACCTCATAGATGAGAACAACTTCAAGCTTTTCATTTAACAGATCTCATTGGTTTTTTGTAAGGACTGATGAATGTAGCATGACTGTCCATCTACAAGGGCAGGGAATCCAGTGGACTCTACAGAGCAGAAAGATTCTGTAGATTAGGTGGAGTAGGAAAAAGAAATCAGAATAATACAGAGTGAGCTTGTTCTCGTCTATTACACTGGCTTACGTTTTTGTAAGGCATAATGAAAAGGGGATGTCCTTATCATGCTGGCTCAGGTGAGTCTGACCCTACCTTTTAAAATTTGTTCTTATTAGTTATGGACATACTCAGTATGTAAACAACACGTGCTGGTACCACCATTTCCATCATACCTGTCCCATTTCTGAAGGGCCCCGCCTCACAGGGGATGCAGGTCATCCCTATGGAGATTGTGGGTCATGCAGCAGTCCATTATGGGGGAGAGGCAATATCTCTGTGCATAATGTCCCAACTTGTGGCTCTAACAATCTTTCTGCCCCCTCTTCCTCAAAATTCCCTAAGCCATGTTGGGTACATGTGGGTCTTTACTGTTTCACAGGGTTGTTGGCCACCGATGTCCCAGGCGAGGGATGGAGGAGTTGGGGGGAAGCAGCAGTGTCCATCCTGGAGCAGCGGGTGAGTGCAACGACGAAGACATGATGGGCAATGAACACCCTGGAGACCGTCTGATAGACAGCACTCTTTTATTCAAAAGGGGAGTTGGTTTATAAACACTTGGGGAAGGTTGAGATGGCACATACAGACTATATGGCGATCAGATGCATAGTTTATGGGCTGTTATCTAGGTGGCAGAAGAACTAGTAACTTCAAAGCTGTGGAAGGAGGAGTTCCTAGAGAAGATAAGGGGAATGGTGGAAGGCTGTGACTTCAAAGGCTGTGTGTGGGGGTGGGGGTGAGAGAGATGGTGGAAAGGCGATGTGACTTCAGCCACATAAGGGTCTCTTGGGTAGCTAGCCACAAGGTCAGTAACTGTGGGTGACAAAGTCTGACTTATGGTGTGGTCAGATCCTTTTTGGGTCCAGGGGGAGGGCCTCACCAGTTCTGCCCACTCTGGGTGATGACAGGACACACTACAACCTACAACATAGGCCAGTCACTGTCACTAGGGACTCCTGATGATAGGGCCAGCTGCAACCCCACAGCCTAGGGTCCCAGGCCATGTCCAACAGTTCAGGCCAACCTCCTCACAGTCCCAGCCCATTTTGAGCAATGCCCAACAGGTACATTTTAAGTCTACTTCAGTGATGGGCTCTTAGGAACCTCCGGATCTCTGGTTTGATAGGTGTTGAGTGTCCTCAGTGTCTATCTCCTTCACCCTTGTGCTGATATCAGGTTCATCTAGAAAGCAGGACTCTTGCTCAGTTCCCCAATTCCTCTGTGGTTTCAGCTGGGGCCAGTGTGATGTGAAGTGTGATGAGTCATTTACATCCACAGGTCCTGCTCCTGTCTAAAAAAGAGAAGCAGATTCTCCAAGGGACACTAAAGCCAACACAGGTTAAATGGGATAACCATTATTAATTTGGAGATAATTTAATGGGTGTAGTCCGTCTTATAGCCCAAGATTACTGGGAGCTTGATATTGGAGAGCAAAATCATTATCTGGATATGATTCTGACTTGTTTCCCAGTTCCAGATATGGGTTCCTTTCCACTGAGCAGATCTGTTAGCCATTTCAAGAGCAGTTGGTTACCGACCAGGGCTGTGTGCCACTTTTTCACTTGTATGAGCATCACATTAGGTTGTTTGTCTCCGAGTAGCTTAGACCTCGAGTTGCTCAGACAGATGTTGTCCACTTTCCCCTGGTAGGTCATGTAGCACCTTCCAGCATTATATGGGCTATCTGAGAACTGGCTCTATTCTGGATTCCAGCCAGGTCTCTCCATGTTCCATGGAAAGAGCATTTTTTTTTTTTTTTTTAGCAGAAGGGTCTTACCATTAACCTCTGGTGGGTAATCAAGTGTTGGTCAGGGAGGTCACAGATATCCCCAAAACATTACAGGCCATTGCTGGGGCCCTTGGTTTCTCACCAGGACTAGATGGTAAGACTCTGTTGCTGAAGACTCCACATACTTGGGCTGCAAGGTCACTGAGAAATCTTGCTGGAGCTGAGCTGAAAGCCTCCTCCATGTGGACCAGCTGACAGAAAGCTGGAAAAAGCTATGTTATATGAGTTCAATGGGAGAGAGAGATACTCAACAGTGGACAATGGAGGCTTTAAATTTGGCCAGCCAGGCCAAATGAGCCAATAGTGCAATAGTGAAATACTGGCATGTCTTTTGTGGGGAAAACCAACCACTCTCTAATTGGACTGGAGGCCCATTTCAAGGGAGGGAATACATCCCTGATACTGAAAACCTACAACAGTGGTAGTCATGAGTCCTAGGGGTGTAACATCTGCTGGTATCTGGCTAAATGTGTATTCTATGCTCACCAAGCTGCCCAGTAAGCATTTCTCTTAATGTCCATACCCATATATTAATGCTCCTCTCACTTTTGGTTAGAGAAGCTTCTCTTTTCAGATGGTGGTGACCTTGGGATGACTCTGAATGTACCATGGTGCTGAGAAGAAGGAAGAGAGGAGTGCTCAGAACTGAAACATCTGTAACACACTTTCCAAGGCTCAGGGTCCATTGCAGAAGAAGTGAGGGAAAGAATGTAAGAGCCAAAGGAAGTGTAGGCCTCCATACAATGTGCTCCTCCATACACAAAATGGCCTGGATATCCATGACCTCACAGTGCCTAAAACTACCTACACAAGACCACCATAATAGGAGGAAAAGATGATGACATTCAAAATTAAAAGAGAGACTGGCTGAGAGAGGGAGGGGATATGATGGAGATTGGAGTTCCAAAGGGGAAAGTGGTGGAAGGGAGGAAAGTACTGTGGGATATTGTCTACAATTAAGGAAGTTGTCAATAAAAAAAAAAAAATAAAATAAAATAAAATAAAATTGTGGTATACCTCGATTCTTATTTTATGAATCTAAGGACTGAAGTCCATATACTTGAAGGCAGGTTTCAGAAAGATTTTATTATAGCTTAAAGCTTTAGAAAGGGGGAATTTTAAAGAGAAGTAGAGCTTAAGGAAAGAAAGAAGGCATAGGTCTTCCCCAAGGAGGCAAGATGGGATTTGGGAAGCCCTGAACATAAAAGGAAGAAGCAACGCAGGGCTCTTGCCAATGGAGGGAAGAGAGATTTGAGAAGCCTACTTCTCGACTCAGGTTGAGGTCTTTTTGAGCTCCATGGATGGATGGCTGGTTTAGCCAATCTAGTTTTGAGACTAGGTGTTTTGGGTCAGGACTTCTGGAAAATGACAATCTTCTCAGAATCTTTATTTTCTAGGGAGGGCTTTCTCAAAAAGGTGCAGAAGTATGCCTTGAGGGGGAGAGATAAGGACTGGCCAGATCTTCTGGTATTTCTTTTTTTAAAGTATTTTGTTTATTTTTATTTTATTTATTTATTTGAGAGAGAGATATACAAAGAAATAGACAGGTAGAGAGAGAGAGAAAGAATGGGAGTGCGAGGGCTTCCAGCCATGGCAAGCAAAGTCCATATGCATGCACCCACTTGTGCATCTGGGTTACGTGGGTCCTGGGGAATCTAACCTGGGTTCTTTGGCTTTGCAGGCATGCACCTTAACCACTAAGAACTCTCTCCAGTACCCCTTCTGGAATTTCTTAGCTACAGTAAAGTATAATGAGCAAGATTTTCCCCTATAATTTTTGTGTTTATTCCACAAAGAGCTATCCACTTTAGTGTTTTGTCAGCCTAATTGTCTAGCCAAGTTCTATCACCTACAGTTCCCTGTCTGAAGAAACAGCCCTGTCTGCTTGGTGCAACTGCGGCTGAGGCAGTGAACAACCTGGCTTCCTCAAGATGAGCAGGTTCATTGGGTGTGACTGTCGGGAGACTTCTTGAGGGACCCTGAAGTGTCTTGGTAGGGTGTGCTTAAACTAGTCCTGGAAGAAAATATTGTGGAGAAAAAGTACAAGTATAGCCAGGGGAAAGTAGACTCTGAGTGAACTGTTTATAGTTTTTCATCAATATGAACCTTTGATAATTGGTACTTAGACACACTTCTGGTATTTGCACTTATTATACATTCTTCCTATCAATACCTCATCATCACTCATAACTGAATACTGTACTCGCCATGATTTTCTGAAACAGCTTTATTAACTAAGCACTCACAATACAATGGTTGTGAACAAGTGGTAAGTGTATGTTTACATAGTGAAAAACTGAGAGCAACACAGCCTCCAAAACGATGTCAAGTTCAGATATCTTCATGCTTCATTCCAGGGTCCTGGTTGAAGACAAATAGCTGAACACTCCTCTGTCACTTCTTTGCAGCACTATGGTGGCTTTTGAGTCATCCTAGAGGTTACCACCATCTGAAAAGAGAAGCTTCTCTAACCAAAAGTGAGAGTAGCATTAATATATGGCTATGAACATTAAGAGAAATGCTTACTGGGCAGTTTGGTGAGCATAATATATGCATTTAGCCAGACCCCAGCAGACATTACTCCTACAGCCCTTGGTTCTTAATGCCACAGTCCGATATAGGACTAGCTGTCCTTAGAGAATGCTCTCATTCTGTGAGATTGGAAGAAGTCATGCAATTTCTCCTTGTGCTAGAAAGTAAAGATGATACTCCTACAATAATAATAATAATAATAACATAACAATAACATAATAATAATCATGGAGACACATCAAAAGGACATAAGAACCAACTGACAGCTTTTTCAGCAGCCATTACTGAATTCTCTGATGACTAAAGCAGTATGGATTATAACCTAAAGTATTAAGTATGCACCCATAAACCCACAACAATAAAAGATAGTTATTAAATAAACAAGTTGATGAATATAATAATTTATTTTATCTTCATTTTGAGATATAATTTTCTGTAACCCAGGTTGGCCTTGAACTTGCTGTATAGCCAAAGACAATCTGGAAATTCCGATCTCCCTGCCTCCATCCCTTGAGTGCTGTGATCATAATTGCTGTGTATGACCATAGTCAGCTCATGGAGTGCTTGGGGTGGATGAACCCAGATGCTCATGCAAACTGAGCAAGCACTCTAACAACTGAACTACAAATTTATCTTGAAGAATAACTATAGATAATTTGTGTAAAAGTCCTTCCTCATGGAAGTGGAGAGCAACCTTCTAGTGGTTAATTACTGGCTATGCATTGCAACTTGGTTCCAAACCATACACATAGAAGTAAGAGACGGAGCCTTGTGACTAGGGCTCTCTCAGCCAGGCACTAGAACTCAGGCTTTACACTCATGGCCATGTTGGAAGAATGCGACTTCTATATGCAGAACATGTACAAACAGTAAAAGTGGTGCTTATCCTCACTAACCACCCTCCTTAAATCACTCAGCACTAACTTGATCATGTGAAAAATAATCAGACTATACCCAGTTGAGGAACATTTTACTGAATATCTGAAGGGTATTCCCAAAGCCTGTCAAGTCATCAAAACAAAAAACAAAAAACGATAAAGGAACTTCCATAGCCAAGAGGATCCTATGGAGACATAACTAGTCTAAGTCATGCTGTATCCTGGATGGAATCCTATTGGCAATATGTAGTAGGTAAAAATAAATAAATCCACATACTACATGAATTTTAGTTAACGATAGTATATCAGCATTGATTTATGAATTGTAACAAATGACCCTCCTAATATGATAATAATATTAGAGAATTTATGAATGAATTTTAAAAATAATTCTTTATCTACAAGTGTTTCACAATAAATTAATTTATCAAAAATTAAATGCAGGCCTGGAGAGATGGCTTAGCAGTTAAAGTGTGTGCCTGCAAAGCCTAAGGACCCTGGTTCAATTCCCCAGGTCCCATGTAAGCCAGATGCACATGGTGACACATACATCTGGAGTTCATTTGCAGTGGCTAGAGGTCCTGGCCACCCCCATTTTCACTCTCTCTCTCTTGTCTCTAATAAGTAAATAAAAATAAAATCTTAAAAAAAATTTTTTTTAAATGTAGTTCAGCCTGTGCTAGGGGGAGACCCAACCTAGAAAAACAAATGTAGCTCACTAAACAATTACCAGCTGATAATTAACTTATAGACCAAGAGAGAGAAATAAGGCCTATTTTACCACAACAATTTAATCTAACACTGAAGTAAGACATTAAAGGAATATACAAGATAAATAAATGCATTGGAAACTTCAAGATGAGCTGGTTCATTGGGTGTGGCTGTTGGGAGACTTCTTGAGGGACACAGAGACACAGATTTATTTGATTCATGAAAGTGTTAACTTTGCAGTTCCAGTAGTAAAGCTACTCTTGCCCTTAAAGCGAATGAAAATATTTGGCAAGATAAATTTACCATTAGGGAGGAGGTAATGGGAGAAAGTTTTAGAAAGTTTACCAGTTCAGATGAAGAACTAAGTCAAGAAACACTACATAGATTTTGAAGAGCTGACAATCACAATGATTTCTTTCCTTTCCTTTCCTTCCTTCCTTCCTTCCTTCCTTCCTTCCTTCCTTCCTTCCTTCCTTCCTTCCTCCCTCCCTCCCTCCCTCCCTCCCTCCCTCCCTCCCTCCCTCTCTCTCTCTCTCTCTCTCTCTTTCTCTCTTTCTTTCTTTCTTTCTTTCTTTCTTTCTTTCTTTCTTTCTTTCTTTCTTTCTTTCTTTCTTTCTTCTTTGAGGTAGGGTCCCACTTTAACTCAGGCTGACCTGGAATTCACTATATAGTCTCAGGCTAGCCTCAAACTCACAGTGTTCCTCCTACCTCTGCCTTCCAAGTACTGGAATTAAAGGCATGAGCCACCACTCCCTGCTCACAATAATGTTTAAGTTAGTCCTACTTTTTATTCTTTACTGTCAATAGACCTGCAGAAGGGCTAAGAAGTTTTGATTGCTTCCCTTATAACTACCAAGCTCTAAGACAATACCATGTTCGCTGAAATCTCTGGGATCTTCCTCATCTTAGTTTAGATAATTAACAAACATTAACAAATATCTTGCTACTATCATGAAATGTCTAGAAGGATAGAGACATATTAACCTTTTAAATCTTCAAAATACTTTGGATTTAGTTACCATGCTTCTCAGTTTGCAGCTGACAAAATGAGAATTTTTAAAAATTTCTTGCCCTACTTCATACCTCATTAAGTACCACCAATAATATCATTCACCATGTTTACAAAGCATCCCACTCAGTGCCTCTGAGAACTTCTGTTCTCTAGGGAGCACATATATTTGTACACTCCATTTTAAGGGCAATACTTCTAAGTATAAAACCCCCATTTCATTTAGAGTAGGTGAGATGGAAATAGTGTGAGACAGGAGAACTAGCTGATGTAGAAGCCTTTGGTGGTAAGTCGAGCTTTTGAATGTGAAGGCAATGATAGGAACAATTTCATTTTGCTGTTTGAGGTTTAGTTTGAGAAGATAACACATGACAGGAAAGGACAGGGAATAAAAAGCAAAGCTAAATTTTTATGGAAGACACAGTTGAGACAAGAACATAAGATGATAACAATGTACACAGAGTGAGATGGCTTATTGAGTACAGTGAGAACCTGACTCCAACAATGATGATATTGAATCATATCAATAAATTTTTGGATAAGTGGTATGAGTTTAGATGCAAATATCTTTATAATGTTCTGTGTTGTCTGTCTTTGATATTTAAGTCACTTTATGCTTTTCCATACAATAGTAGCATTTTACCCCTATGTTTCAATACATATTTTTCATTTTAATTAACATTAATGAATGCATGTACTTATGAGCTACAGTGTGGCATTTTGATAAGTACAGGCAATGCACAATGATCAGAGCAGAATAACTGGATATGATGATTTTATTATTCATCATTTCTTCCTGTTAGGTCAGTCAAAATTCTCTCCATATGCTATTTTGAATGAAAGAATTATTGTTAACCAAAGCTCCTTTAAAGTCTATAGAATATCAAAAGTGATTCCTCCCATCCATCTGTAGCTCACTAGCTCTTTACCATGTTTTCACCAGCCTCCTTCGTTCTTTACTCTATCCAGTCCCTGTTAACCATTAATTGATCTTAATTTTCTTTTTCAACTCCCTTACATATTCTTAGCTGTTACCATTCTCTATCAATCTTGCAGATCTTTACCTAATGTTACAAGTCTGTCTTTTCCAGTCTATTCTTACAATTAACATTCAATAGCACATACCTATGATATGGTTGTATGAAATAGCAGGTAAAGAATCTATAATTTCCTTAAGCAATTATTAAAAATAAAAGTGACCATTTAAAAAGCCAATTATAATCTTTTCTATATATTACTAGACCCAAATGTATTTGACTAATTAAACAATATTTTCCCAAGTATAATTTGGAACAACTGAATTATTTTATACTGGAAGTTAACTCTTACTACCGCATGAATTCCAAGCCAACAAGTAAAGAAGGGGATAATGCTGTAGCCATGGTAAATGAAAATCATGAGGTAAATTATGTCAGTCTTTTATTGTTGTTGTATGTAGGATACAGGATATCCTCCTTTTTAATGTTGAGCCCTAAGGTCAAGGAGATAAGGTAAGCAACCATTTTTGAAAATCCAAATCAGGAAAAGGATGAAACATTAAAATCATATGAGTATAGGTACAATCAGTGAAATATTTTTGTCTATGGGATTCAAAGTAGGAAAAAGACATATAAGTTAGGAATAGGAGATACTGACTTACATTTTGCTTTATTAATTCATGTTTGTCAATGAGCATTGTGATTCCAAATTCATATTAATTGTTGAATCTTATTAACTTAGGGAGCTTTGTTTGACATTATAGGTTACTCTCTTAAAACAAATGGTTCAGAATTTCTAGTCAGGACTTAGAATCTTCATGTCTTTACCTAACATTTTTGACTAATATTTAAGTTCAGGATCAGAAGCAAGACATTGCTATAAAATACCTCTTTCAATGCTTCTTCATAGCAACTATGTGGGAAGGGTTTGTTGATGTCTTGATTACATTAATTTGTGGCAGTTTTGATGAGCAGCTCAATTGTTGTGCATATTAACTACCTAGTCGAGTGTTGCCAAGCATGCAGTGCTCAAAAATGCAGTCATGTGAGCAGCTTTAGTCAATATTGAATCCCACAGTCTAATCACAGTGCTAAGGTAATTGAATTTTTGCTAGAGAATATGGGAATAAGAGTAATGTTATGAATTAGTAAATGTAACAGGAATTTAAAAATGTTAGTCAGAATCAGACCTAAAAAAAAAAAAAAAAATCAAACAGAATGTGGTCCGGAAAGAGGAGGGAAAAGGATTTATAAAATAGTGAAAACTCACCATAAAATTGTATGATATAGAAAATGCAGTTTGGGGTGCCGGGGAGATAGCTCAGTGGGTACAGTGAGGGCCTGACTTCACATCTCCAGCATCTGCATAAATGTTGGACATGATGGCGTGCACCTGTAATCCAAACCCTGCGGTGGAAGAACTAGGAGGATCCCTGAGGCTTGATCATAGCTAGCCTAGCTGAAATGGTGAGCTGTAGGTTTAGTACGAGACCTTGGATAAAGAAAATTAAAAATAAAGGAGAAAAGTGACTGAGAAATGCAGTCTATACCCACCTCTGGTCTCCATATGCACACACTCAAACATGCACACCTATATACAAGTATGCTCACACTCTATGTGCATCCACATACACAAACATGTGTGTATAGATATATAAGAAAGAAATGGTTTCATCAAAATAAAAATAGTAAAATAGAGTAGTTTAATAATTAAGAAAGAATAATCTCATAGACTGAAAATAACTGGATTGGTGCAAGTGTCTAAAAATAGCACCAAATGGACAAATAACAAAAGAACTAATAGAGAAGTATGATTATTTTGATTCAAAAATCTTTTGCATAGCAAAGCATCTTTTCAGTTAAAAGAGTGAAAAGACAATATGTGAAATAGGGAGAAGATTATTGGATGATGAGCTTGTTGCTTAGGAAAGATAAAATATTTTGTATAATTCCATAGGAAATCAGTAACATTGGATAAGAAGAGATAGAGACTATTAATAAATGATTTATGGCATATGAGCTGTAAAAGGGCCATTAGAAGCATGGTTCCTCCAAATGACACACAGTTCCACCCCTACTCTTTTCTTCTTTGGGGAATTCCAGGGCTAGAAGATGTGCATACATGGATTGGATTTCCATTTTGTATTGTATACTTGACTGCTCTTCTTGGAAATATTACAATTATTTTTGTGATTTGGACTGAGCAGAGTCTCCACCAGCCCATGTTCTACTTCTTAGCCATTCTGTCATCTATCGATTTGGGTCTGTCCACATCCACCATCCCCAAGATGCTTGGCATCTTCTGGCTCAACCTGAGGGCCATCACATTTGAGGGCTGTCTCATCCAGATGTTCTTCATCCACCTGTGCACTGGCATGGAGTCAGCTGTGCTTGTGGCCATGGCCTACGATCGCTATGTGGCCATCTGCAACCCTCTTCGCTACACACTGGTGCTGACGAACAAGGCGGTCTTCATCATTGCTTTGGTCATACTATTGAGACCATTGTCCTTTGCCATACCTTTTGTCCTACTCATCCTGCGGTTACCATTTTGTGGACACCAAGTCATCCTACACACATACTGTGAGCACATGGGCATTGCCCGCTTGTCTTGTGCCAGTATTATGGTCAACATCATCTATGGTTTGTGTGCCATCTCCATCCTGGTGTTTGATATCATAGCCATTATCCTCTCCTATGCCCAGATTCTCCGAGCTGTCTTCCGCCTGCCTTCTGGAGATGCCAGACTGAAAGCTCTCAGCACCTGTGGCTCCCATGTCTGTGTCATGCTGGTCTTCTATACCCCTGCCTTCTTCTCTTTCATGACTCACCGATTTGGAAGAAATGTACCTCAATACATCCATATTCTTCTTGCCAACTTTTATGTTGTAATTCCGCCTGCTCTCAACCCTGTTATTTATGGCATCAGAACTAAGCAGATAAGAGAGAGGGTAGTTCAAGCCTTCAGAAATAAATTTTAATATCTGGAATTCTGAGATTAAGATATTTAAGTAGAAAAAACTGATCTTTGTTGTCTACTGTCTGAAATACCATTATAATATAGATATATATATATAATACTGGGGAAAAGTTATACCAGATGTTCAGACTGAGAAATTGTTTTCCTTTATATTCATGATAAAAATAAGGCCCAAATTTATAATATACCTTTAGTATGATTCCAAACGCACACTAATGTCAACAATTTTATAACTATAATAACACTGACAAAGTAACATGAAGTTTATAGATATGATTATTATAATAATAGTGTCAAATATGTTGTGTTAGCTTGATAAATTGCTGTGTGCTCAATGTGAATTAGACACTTCTTAATAACCCTTTATATTGCTAAGAAAACAAAGGCAGATATATACCGTGGAATAGTGGAGAGAGAAAGCGAATACCATAGTGAATGAAGAAGTAAAATAGTAAAATACTTGCTCAAATTTTGCAATCTGAACAGATGAAATGTTTACTCATGACCAGGAGGATACATAAAGAAGGCATAACCTCTTTTTTCATAAAGGAATAATATTACTCCAAACTAAAAGGGTGGGGATTCAGACAACAGTACAAAAACATGCACTGGTTGTTAGTTAACACTGCACTTCAGGACAACCTCTGGCACACATGGGTTAACAACAAGTGACAGAATTTGAAAGTGAGAATGAAAAGTAGAGGAGAAGAGGAATAATCCCATAAAATTATTTTTCATGGCTGGTGAGATAGCTCAGTGATTATGATCTCTTGCTCCATAGCATTATTGCCTGAGACCACCCAAACATGGTTCCCCAGAGATCATGTCATAAGTTGGTCATCACCATGCATACCTGTAACTCCAGTCATGCAGGATGTGGATACAAGAAAATGTCTGCAGCTTGGTGACCTGTAAAATGGCAAAACAACAACAACAACAACAACAAAAACCAGCATCTCTGGGTTGTGTGAAAGACTCCTTTTCAGGGAAACAGGAAGATGAGCAGAAAGAGGACACTCAAAGTTCTATGGCCTCTGCATGCATGCCACACATACATGCATATACTCCACACACATCACCTCTAATCACACACCAAACAACTCATACTACACACCCCCACAAATAAAATAAAAAATATTTTCATAGCTGATGAAACAATGAAACAAGTGAAAATGATAGCATTTAGTAAAATAAAAACAAACATAAGGCACAGATGTTTAGAATTTTTCAGCAGTATTTCCAATAAAATATTTAGTAAAACTAAAAAGGAGGGAGTTAACACACAGTATATATGCCTTTCAAATTGGCAGAAATTAATTAATAAATATCAGATAAAATTATACAACATATAACTATTATATATTAATTACTAATAGTTTATGAAGATAAGTAGTGTTTTTTAATTAGAATATAAACTGATCATTTCAGATGAACAAGTAATAATATCTAACTTGAACATATTAAAAACTATGGGACAAGCCAGGCATGGTGGCACCTGCCTTTAATCCCAGCACTCGGGATCACCGTGAGTTCGAGGCCACCCTGAGACTACAGAGTGAATTCCAGGTCAGCCTGGGCTACAGTGAGACCCTATCTCAAAAAAAAAAAAAAACTATGGGACAAAATATTTGTATTAGTTTTATGTATAAATGATAGATAAAAGAAAACACTAATGAGCAAAAAATTTGAGCTTTTTACAGGGTAAGGATATGAACAAGCATTTAATATTTCCAGCAATTTAGGAAGCATTCATTAGCTATGAAACAAGAAAAAAGCTTACCCTAAAACTATAGACTGTTGCTGGTAAATCCCAGTG
The DNA here is from genome assembly GCA_036365145.1 of Orientallactaga sibirica. Classification (NCBI taxonomy): domain Eukaryota; kingdom Metazoa; phylum Chordata; class Mammalia; order Rodentia; family Dipodidae; genus Orientallactaga; species Orientallactaga sibirica. Next base: position 1,552,556 of record JAEOAD010001511.1, on the reverse strand, counting down.
CCAAATTTAAATTAGCTTCCCATAGTGAACTGTTAGTGAGCTCCACAAGGCACCCATATCAGTGCACGCCATTGGGGAAGCACTTGATTACCCACAGAAACTAAATGATAAGATCCCATTGCTTAAGACTTCCTAGGCTACAGTTCTAGGACAATGGGAATCAAATGAATTAAGATGAAAACAAGATTGCTGCTTGTTCTTATAATGCTGGAAAGTGCTATGCAAGCTTCTAGGGGATAATGGTCATCAACAGTGTGAACAAGCAGTGGATCCAGCACAAGCTCCAAAGTAAACCAGCCAGGAAATATGTACCCACCAATGTAATAGGGACACACATGCTATGGGGATAATGAACTGCTCTCTGATTGGATATGAGGCTGACTCAAACTTCTTACTGAAAACCAAGTCAGAAACCTATAGATTGAAAACTCAGAGGCCCTCATAGGTCCTTGGTTCAAAGAAGAAATTATCTCATCAAAATATCTTCTAAACCTCTCTGTTTAACCCCACTGATCTATGATCTAACTCTTGGTTAGAGATTCTGCTTTTTATAGATGGCACAAATACTGGGGAAAACAAGACCTATCGGTGTGACAATAAAAGAAAGTTAATTGCCTAGTATGAGATGAGTCAGCTTTATCACATCTGTCAGGGCCCAGGAGATAATGCAGAGGAAGTGGAAGATTAAATATGAATGTTGCTCTCACAACTATCCAGGAACTCCCCATCCCCCAAAAGATGGTGGTAGACATTGAGGTGACTCAAAACCCATCAAAGCAGAAAATCAGAAGCTGGACAGAGGTCAAAACCAAAGGAGACTTATAACATGCCTTCTAAGACTAAGGGAACATAGCAGAATAGTGGCAGAAAGAATATGAGTCACAGGGGGAAGGTGTACTCTGAGGCATTGCCCCCCCCCATAGAGATTGACAGGTGCATTCATGATCATACAGTTATTACTGAGGTGAACCCATTGTGGAATGGGGTAAGGGAAGTGGGCTCCTACATGCCAGTATAATCCAATGGGAATATTATGAAATTGAAGTGTGTTCACATATTAAAGCTCTCAATAATATTAATAAAAATATTGTAGACATTATCAGAAACACAACTAGAAGCTTTTAATATATATTTGACATGTTTGGCTCATCCCCATGCAGGCCTAGGGTTACGGATAGGCTGGCCATGCCCAGCTGCTCTTATCATGGGTGCTGGGGAATCAAGCTTGGAGGATCCTTGCTTCTCGGGACCTCATGCTTAAGCAACAAGCATTCTTAACTGTGGAACTGTGTCCCTAACTCTTCTAAGGCTTTTTATTTATCTTGTAATAAAAAGAAAAACTGTAGTGAAAAGGTCAAAAAATGAGAACAAAATGCTGAATACATGAACCAAGTTACCTTGACAGACTGGAAAGTATCCTGAGGTCCGAAGAAATCGTAGAGACACAAGAAAGAGCTGTTGTTACTCTGAGCATTGTTTCCCATAAACTTAAATTGTTATTTAAAAAAAGTAAGGGAGAGTAATTGGGGGAAGGGGTTAGGGAGAAAAAGGGAAATGAAAATCATTTAAAACAACCATATTTGTAAATACCAGAATGAATTAAACCTAACTCTCTGTATAGCAACTAAAATATAAAAAATAAAAACAGATATTTAAAAATGATAAAAGTAAGCCAGGTGTGGTGGCACATACATTTTATCCCAGCACTCGGGAGGCAGAGGTAGGAGGATAGCCATGAGTTTGAGGCCCCTCCGAGAATACATAGAGAATTCCAGGTCAGCCTGGCCTACAGTGAGACCCTACCTCAAAAAAACAAAACAACAACAATAAAAAAAGTGATAAAAGTAGGACCTTAAAATTAAGAAGTGATATATCTACTAAAACAAGAACTGATAATTATTTTTAATATTGTATGTATGTATTTGCAAGCAGAGAGAGACAGAGAGAGAATGTTCATGTCAGGAACCCCAGCTGCTGTTGATGAACTCCAAATGCTTGTGCCACTTTGTGCACCTTGCTCTATGTGGACACTGGGGAATTTATTCGGGGTTATTAGGCTTTGCAGACAAGTGTCTTAACTACTTAGCCATATCTATAGCCTAGCAACTCATATTTCTTAAACTTTTTAGGAACCACCTTAATTTCTTTAGGTAATTCATTGTCATAATGAGTCAAGATTCACAATTAGGTGACTTCCATAATATGGTAGTTTGAATGGATGTCCCCCAATCAACTCAGGAGGAGTTTTATTAAAACTTGTAACTTGGTGTTATTGTAGGCAGATCTTAGGGTCCAGCACTAAGGGGTGGGTGCAGTGGACCTGATATTCCAACCTAAGATATGTAAAGTGCCTGAGTTCTGCCTGGGTTCCCTGCAGTTTGGCTGCCAGTGTTTTGCTGTTGCTTTTGGTGGTGGGTTTTCTCTTTTTCACCATTATGGAACTTCCCTTGGATTTGTAAGCTTCAAATAAATGCCATTCCTCCCATAAACTGTGCCTGGTTTGGAGGTTCATCCCAGCAATGCAAGGCTGTTTATTATACATAGTCACATAGCTAACATATAGGGCAGAATTTCAAATAAATTAGGTAGTTTCAAGTAAATTATATTATTTCATATTATGTAATGTGATTAAATGCTAAACCTTTTAGGAGTTAAAGTGATATTATACACTTCAAAATGAAGTGATGGGGTATAATTGAAAATAAAAGTTGTATATAGGCTATAAAGTGTTATATTGTGATATACATATGTCTTTTAAAATGACTACGACAATCTAGCTCATAACATCTCAATATGTTATCATGTGTGTGTTAAGAACATTGTGTCTATTATCTTAATAAATCTCAAAAACATAATAACTATAGTTACCATGTCATACATTGAATCTCCAGAATATAGTCATCCTGACTTTGAAACAGCTAAATGAAGAATTAAAGGTTACTAGGGCATATAATAGACTATGGTTAATATAATTATAGAAAGATAATGGATATAAGAGGAGGAGGTAGAAAGTGAATCATATAAATTATCATGCTTATTAAACAAAATGCAACAGAGGGTTCAGCTTCCTCAGGTGGATGTTTAAACCAGCAGGCTTCAGATGACTTATCATAAGCTTTCGGAGACTCATAGTCCCTGAGTAGACTTATCCCAGATGACTCCCCTGGGGAATTCCCTCCTCTTCATAAAGTATTCATCTTGAGAATCACATAAGCAGACATCCTGGGCAACAGGTCAGCCCTACACTATAAGAAGGGGCAGGACTCAGTCCTCTTTGTGAAGTGATCTGAGGTTCTATTTTATATCTGTGGTGTCTCCAACAAAAAAGCTCAGGCAGGGGCAGGCCAGCATAGTGGACCCTGTGGAGAGCTGCTGGAAGTCATATCAGGTAGTACCATTTATAGAAATATCACTAGTGAAAATGTCAGCTTCCTTTGTTCCAACTCTCACTGAAGAGAGGCTATAACCTGACAATATACAGTGCAGTGTCACCCAGATACTGGCCATCGTGAACACCTAGTGTCCAGAATCACTGGCTCTACCTGACAGATCAATGTGGAGACATTAGTGATCTCTTAGAAATACTTAGAGTTCCTCACTCACTGCAGGGGTTATATATGATTTTTGTACCATGGGCCACAACAACTCACCTGATACTTTGAACATAATTTCATATCATGTTATAGAACTTTGTAGGAATAGCATTTGATATGCTCAATAGTGTTTTCTGATTATTGGGGACATTAACTGAGCATAATGATTTTACATGTTGTTGTGTTTTTCATTATAATGCAGACTCATTACTAAATAAAATTGCATTCTGCAAACAGTCCAAAATTCATTTATTCACTGATTGATGGCCATTTGTATGCTTTCCACTTTGAAATAATTATAAATAGAGCTGGCATTAACATCTTCACACACTATCTTTAGGTGGATATATACTTTATAAAAATTAAATTGCTCATACAAACTGCTTATTTCTGCTGCTTATTCTGATCTACTTGTTAGATCATTGTCATTCCTTTTGGCTTTAGTGTTCTCATAAGCTTGAAATCTTTTAAGACATGCCATCCTATTTTGCTATTCTTTCTTATAATAAGTCTCAAATATAGCTATCATATTTCTAAATAAGTCCAAATTTATTTGTATTACTTGAAACTATTATAGATTTAATGATAATTTGGGAAGAACTGACCTATTAATATTTTTAGTCTCACAAATTATGGCTACACATGCAGCTTCTTCATTTCTCTAACATGGCTTACAGTTTTTAGCATTAATTATTGAAAAGTTCATGTTTTAAATTCCATAAATAAAATTGTAAATGTTTATTAAATTGAATGTCAGTTATTTGCTGTATAGTAAATTGTCCATCCAGAGTAATTGGTGTCAAATTGTTAATTCTAAATTTTGAGCTAAAACTTTGTGTTACTTATAAGTAAGAAAATTTTTCTTTTATGACAATATATCTTTTTTTCTGGTTCAGAACTGGGGATTGAATCTAGAGGCTTATGCCTGTTAGGTTGATTTCTATCCTCAGCCATCATTTTATTTTTTATTTTGAGTTAGGCTTTAGTCGCTGAACATTTCTCTGGTATTTGAAAAGGTTTGATTATCAGTACATCACACACACACACACACACACACACACACACACACACCCTCAGTATTGATATATTGAAATTAGAGAGTTTTGCTATTTATTACGTGTTGTCTCATTATATTTTATTTTTTAAAAAATCATTTATTTTATTTTATTTATTTATTTGAGAGAGAGAGAGAGAAAGAGGCAGAGAGAAAAAGAGAATGGGTGCCCCAGGGCCTCCAGCCACTGCAAACAAACTCTGAATGCATGCATCCCCTTGTGCATCTGGCTTAAGTGTGTCCTGGGGAATCAAACCAGGGTCCTTAGGCTTCTCAGGCAAATGTCTTAACAGCTAAGCCATTTCCCCAGCCCAATGTTGCCTTATTTTAAATTCCCTGTTTTTATATTACTTCTCCTCACTCTATCCACTGAGCTGGGGAAAAACATACTCTTCATTTCATCTTTTCTATCACTCAGTAAATAACCACTAAGGGGTATAGTTCACACCTAAACAGCTAACTTTTCATGGCCTTTGAAAGAACATCATTCTCTTCCAATCTCTTCTAAAACCACCACTGCCCCCGAGAGCATTTTGTTAAATTAAACATTTTGATAAATTAAAGTGATTCTAAAATGAAAATTATTTTTCCCAAATTCCATTAGAGAACAATTTTCAGTTGATCACTTCAGTAAATCATTTTCTCGGAGCAGACACAGTGGGGCTAACAGTGAACACTCTCATAGGTTCATGCATTAATCTGTAGAGGGCCAAGAAGCGCAGAACTCAGACTACAGGCTCACAGGATAATTTGTCAGTGTGATGAGTTAGGGTGGCTACTAGACATAGAAGAGGAAACAAATTGAAATCATTTCAAGGCATGTTCAAGACGTCAAGGAAGATGAAGATCCGTGTTCTCACTGCCATGTTTGCATTTACACGAGGTAAATCAGAAGTTTAGATTTTAAATTTTGACTTCATAAACAGCATAGGGAGGCTACCTGGAAGTTTTTGATTGTTCCTGGATCAGGAGCTACATCACAGACCCTCTAGGTAATTTGACCAAGCTGCCCTACTAACAAACTGCTAATGACTGCTAATGACTCCAGCACACCAGAACAATGGTTGAATAAAATAGTAAGGTCTAAGACTTTATCACTTTCGACCTAAATTCTCTCCTACAGGTATCAGAATCAGTGGTAAGAAGACAGAATGCCAAGCTCTATGAAACCTGTCAATGTATCCTACTTGAATCCCAGAACTGTATTTTTGATTGGCATTCCTGGATTAGAACACGTGCAGTTTTGGGTTGGATTTCCATTTCTTGCTGTGTGCCTAGTGGCCCTTTTTGGAAATATCATTTTATTGATCATCATCCCTACAGAGCGCAGCTTACACCAGCCCATGTACATATTTCTGGCTGTGCTGGCAGCTACGGACATAGGACTTTGTGCAGCCATTGCCCCAAAGATGTTTGCCATCTTTTGGTTCAGAGCTTATTCCTTGAGCTTTGATGCATGCCTAGCTCAGCTATTCTTCATTCACACCTTACAGTGCATAGAGTCTGGCATTCTGTTGGCCATGGCCTTTGACCGCTATGTTGCCATCTGTGAGCCTCTGAGGCACACATCCATCCTCACACCTTCCATCTTGGGCCATATGATAGTGGTGGTGGTGATCCGAGCAATTGTGCTGGTGGGTCTGCTACCCATTCTCATCAAAAGACTGCATGCTTTTCACTCCATTCGCATTGCCCACTCTTACTGTGAACACATGGCCGTGGTCAAGCTTGCTGCAGAAGATGTTAAGGTCAATAAAATATGTGGTCTTTTCGTGGGCTTTAGCATTCTGGGATTTGACATGATTTTAATCCTCATCTCTTATGCTCTAATTTTTAGGGCTGTATTTCGTCTACACCAAAAGGAGGCTCGCCTCAAAGCCTTTAACACATGCACAGCTCACATTTTTGTGTTTCTTGAGTTTTATATTCTGGCCTTTTTCTCCTTCTTCAGCCACCGTTTTGGTCATGTTCCTCCCTCAACTCACATTCTTCTGTCTACCATTTACCTCCTTCTGCCACCTGCACTCAACCCTATTGTCTACGGTGTAAAAACATGGTCATTCGTAAGCGTGTGGCACAGATTCTTCTTCTGAGCCATGGAGGTGGGCAGTGATCTAGCACACATTGCAGCCAGTTTGAGGACAGGGTCATTTTCTAGACATGGGAAAGGTGCAGCTCACAAAGTACCTCTTGTTGGATTCTTTTTCATCTTCATCCTGGGAAATGAAGGAATTCATTTTGCAAATTGTAGCTAGGATGAAAGAACAAGTATTCAACTTAAAACCGATTGTATCTCTTTGATTAATTGGGCTTGTGATTCAATATTTAATAATTTCTGTTCATTGCATATGATTTTAAATAATTTAGCTTTGTGATTAAAAGAAATTTTGGTTGTTCACTTTCAAGCTAATTCTTTTGAAATATTCACATTTTTTACTATGTATTTATATTAATCATTGATTTTGTTGCACCACAGATCTTTTGTTATTCTTTATCTTCATTGTTATTCACTTAAAATGAAATCAATACTGGGATATCTGTGTTAATGCGTGGATTACTGAAATATATTTTACTTGATTCAAATATTTTCTGACCTTTATTATTGAAGTCTACCTTAATTTAATTACTGTGATAGAATAATTTTAGAACATTAAAATGTTGAAATATACTAATTTTCCTTTTGGACCCATATAACACCTATTTTTGCCTGGAATGTGCATTATTTATTAGTTTGTTCTATTGTTTTTAATCATGAATACATGTATAATAACTGTATATACACTTTCCTCAATATTATCTTTATAACTTAAGAAATAAAAACAAAATTAAAGTATTAGGGAAATGACTCAGTGATTAAAGATACTTGCTTGCAAAGCCTGACAGCCCAGATTTGTTCTCTCAGGACCCACTAAGCCAGATACACATAGTGCCACAGGCATCTGGAGTTTATTTGCAGCAGCAAGAGTCCCTGGAATGCCAGTTCTCTCTTTATCTCTGTCTTTCTCAAGTAAATAAAATAAAAATATAAAAACTTATAAATAAAGAAATTGAAATATAGAAATGATTATCATAGAACAGAAATCAATTAATTATAAAAAATGGTAGAGAAAAGTAGAGATGGGAGCAGAATAAGTCACTGACAAAGAAAAGAAGTACATCACTGCATATACAACCATATAAGCTAAAACAGTCAAATATTTGAATAAACATGTCAAAAATCAAAGTATAAATAAAATGAACAGAGTTCTTACAGGACATAAATTTCAAAACTTGAAAAAGAAGAAATGTAATATTGGAACCCTTCAATCACTAAAGAACTACAGAGTTGGGCATGGTGGTGCACGTCTTTAATCCCAGCACTTGAGAAGCAGAGGTAGGAGGATCACCATGAGCTCGAGGCCACCCTGCGACTACATAGTGAATTCCAGGTCAGCCTGAGCTAGAGTGAAACCCTACCTAAAAAAATAAATACTGAAGTTTTGACAGTTTTTGAGTTCTTTTTATTTTTTTCCAAGTTCTTCTTCTTTGTTTTTTAGAAAACAGCACATGTTGGTACCATCCTTACCCTCACCCCTGTCCCCCCAAAGGGACACTCCTCGTTGGGGATGTTGGTTAAAACCCAGCATACTTTCACCTAAAATTGTATCAATAAAGAATGTGAACTAAGTCATTTTCAAGTGTACTTTATGTAGAGATGAAACATTGCTTTCATTTTACCATTACCATTCTGAACTATGATATTTAAAGACAAGTAGAATTGGATGTGTTGGCTCATGCCCGTAATCTCAGGAGGCTGAGGTGTAGAAAGATCACCAAGGGTTCCAAGTCAGCCTGGGATAAGAAAAAAAAAAAAAAAAAAAGTAAGAAACACCACTTAACTAGTTTAGTGTATTGCAAAACTACCAAATTCAAAACAGTTGGAATTTAATTGAAAACCAATTCCATAATAAATCTGTGATAGACTTAGTGCTGACTATTAAGTATCCCTCTGTATTGAGAAACTATTACAGGAATTCTACTCCCACCATCCACAACATAGTGTGTTTGCAGACTTATTAAGACAAGGTAAATAGGAAGATATATGCAAAATTAAAAAGAGAAATAATGCTATTTTTCTAATTGCAAATAATATTGCTCCAAAATTACAAAGGTCAAAAGTTTTAAGAAGGTCAAAAGTTTTGTCAATGCAGGTTAAAAAAAGGGGTGGGGGAGTCAGAAAAATACATTCTCAAATTGAACTAAGTAATAATGGGAAGTTTGGTGTATTGTGCCATTAAGGAAATAAAAACAATCCCTTTAACCCACATAAAGCCAAATGCACATAGTGGCACATGTGCAAACAAGAAAGCAAATAATAAAAGAAAAATACAACAACAGTTCATGGGCTGGGGAGAAGGCACTGCAGTTAAAGGTACTTCCTTGCAAAGTATGCTGGTTCTAGTTTGATTTCCCACTAGCCAGTATAGCCAGATGCAAAAAGTGGCACATGTCTTTGGAATTCTTTTGCAACAGCAAGAGACAGTGGTGCACCCACGCTTTCTCTTTCTCTTAAATTAAGAAGTAAATAGATAAGTAAATAAAACATTAAAACCATTTTAATGTGTATTATGCATACTATGCGGTTTATGTGTATGTGGTGTATATATGCGAGTGCAGATGTGCGTGTTTTTGCATTTGCATGCAGAGTCACGAGGAGACAAGTGTCTGTGGCTCATCTTCATTGTCTCCTTGTGACAGAGTCTCTCACTCAATCTGGAGCTGTTGTTTTGAGTCAGACTGGCTGACCACTGAGCACCAATGATTCTTTTGTCTGTGCTCTCAACAAGACTGGGGTAACAGGAGTGTGACAAAACCCGGCCTCTCTATAACAATACTGGGGACAGAACTTGGGCCTTTTTCTGCCCTTCTACTTATACAGCAAGTACACTTACATGATGAACCATTTCCCCAGTCCCTAGTTTATATTTAAGTACAAGGAGTTCTAATATTTTACAATAATTTTAGTAATAGTGATAGTGATTGTTACCCTGGCCCATGACTAACGGGTATAGTAACATTTTATCATTTGTCTCATTCAGCTATAAAATTAGCCTCAGTTTAAAACCAAAAAATGAATATTTTTGTTTTATATTCTAAAGTTTCCAAATATCTCAGATTTTTATCGATTATAGTTAAAAGTAAACCATCATTTCCTATCCCCTGTTCTCATTATTTGGAAACAAATTCCCATAAGGAATTCGTGTGTTGTGTGAGTTGTGGCCATTCTCAGAAATGCAACGGCTCTCCAGGGACCAGGTCTGAAGCATTCACCTGGGATGGGCACCAAATCTGAGAAAAGCTAAGAAAAGAAACAGCTGCATTCATATGATGAAAGACATGTAGCTATTAATTCCTTTCCACAATCAAAATGCATCTGAAAAGACTTGTTCCAGCTCTCTCTCTCTTTATTTGGGTGAGTTTCTTCTACATGTGTTGTGACATGTATAAAGCTAAGGATTCCTAATTATGGCAAATTTTAAGAAGAGAAAAAAAAGAGAGAGAGAGAAATACAAGCTATTTTAATCAGGCATGTCTCAGTAAGAAATTTTCCTTTTCCAAAGCCATCTCTTTCTGGGGAGACAAGATTTTTCTTTATCAACAGTGTGTAACATGGGCAGCATTCACATTATTTAGAAATGGACCAGTTGTGATCTATTCGACTGAACACAAAGAAAATGTTATAGCCATATTGCTGCTAATTACTAGTAAAAGCAATATGAGAACAAGGTTTTCAACATTCCCTGCTAATCAAGTTTCACCTATGAAGAAGTTCTAGCACTATTAGATTATTGAAAAATTAAAATTAAGAAGAGATAATCATGGTTTGTAAAGTGTGTGTGTGTGTGTGTGTGTGTGTGTGTGTGTGTGTGTGTGGTTTGAGAAAAACTACTGGAAAATATTATAAGATAGTCAGATAGGAATGACATAATTTTGATAGCTTTTCTCTGGCCGTAGTTCACGTCCAATGCCCTTATGCATCTGGCTTACGTGGAGCCTGGAGAGTCAAACCGGGATCCTTTGGCTTTGCAGGCAAACACCTTAATTGCTAAGCCATCTCTCCAGCCCGAGTTTGTATTGATGTTTTCATTTCTTCTTAAAATTTCTTCATGCTTACATTGTACTCTATATTTTCTCAAGAAACAGGTCCTCCTGTGTGTTCAGAGTACTCCACATGTTCTGACAGGTACCACTTCGTAGACATTGGACACTTACATTTTACACACTGTGTGCTGAACCTTTCATATACAACCTCATTGAGTCCTTATAAACATCCAATAGGTTAAGTTTCATTATTCCCTGATTTATCTTGAGGCAAAACAAGATGCAATATTGGATTATATTTTATATTTTATGTATATAAATACATATTCTGTGATTTGGTATACTAGACTGATATGGTTACTGGCTTATTAGCTATTTGATGAGATAAGAACTAGGATATTTTCTTTATCCCTTGATTATCGGGTAACTTATAAATAATGATTTAATGTGTAATTTCTTTTTCACAACTCCTGTAGGCTTTGCCTATAAGAGCTAAGTCATATATATACTATCACTATGAACCATTAAATTCTTTTTGTTAGTTTTACTGACATAACTTCTCTAGTTTCCTTTCAAGATAAATATCAAAAAATCCAATTGACAATTATATTCCCTGTTCAGTTGGTATATTTAATTTTATTTATTTATTTGAGACTCAGAGAAAGAAGCAGAGAAAGACAGAGAGAGAATGGGCATGCCAGGGCCTCTAGGCACTGCAAACAAACTCCAGACACAGGTCCTTTGGCTTTGCAGGCAAATGCCTTATCCACTAAGCCATCTCTCCAGCCCTCAGTTAGTAGATTTAGCTATGATGGAATCATAAAAAAGATGGAATGAAACTTTTATGTAATTTTAGTCTTATAGAATGGTTAATGCAAAAGTTCATAAAACAAGAGAATGGATATAGTTGTTTTAAGGTGTGTTGGCATTTGTCAATGAAATGATAAATAAAATTTTAAAAGAACACAAGTTTGGAGTAGATGCAATGGAGGAAAACACAAATCAGTCAGAAATATGAGAACATTGATCTTCCTCCTTCCCATAGATAATGTCTCTAGAACAGGCATGAGAATTTGTCATGAGTAGTGGATTTACCAGCCTCATGGGATATACCAGGATCCTGATTGGTATCCCTGGACTAGAACATGTGCAGTCTTGGATTGGTTTTCCCTTCCTGGGTGTGTGTCTGGTGCATTGCTGGGCAACGTCTTCTTGCTAATCTTTATCCCGACAGAACAAAATCTGCACCAGCCCAGGCACATCTTCCTGGCAGTGTTGGCAGCTACGGACCTTGGACTCTGTGCAGCCATTGCTCCTAAGATGCTGGCCATCTTCTGGTTTGGTTCATACTCCATGGATTTTGATGTGTGTCTCACCCAGCTCTTCTTCATCCATGCCTTGCAAGGTATGGAGTCGGGCATTCTGTTGGCCATGGCCTTTGACCACTATGTTGACATCTGTGAGCCTCTGAGGCACACGTCAGTCCTTACACCTCCTGTCCTGGGCCATATGATAGTGGTGGTGGTGATTCGAGCAATTGTGCTGGTGGGTCTGCTACCCATTCTCATCAAAGGACTGCATGCTTTTCACTCCATTCTCATTGCCCATTCTTTTTTTTTCCTTTCCTTTCCTTTCCTTTCCTTTCCTTTCCTTTCCTTTCCTTTCCTTTTCTTTTCTTTTCTTTTCTTTTCTTTTCTTCTTTTTTTCTTTGGATTTTTGGTTTTTCGAGGCAGGGTCTCACTCTAGCTCAGGCTGACCTGGAATTCACTCTGAAATCTCAGGGTGGCCTCTAACTCACAGTGATCCTCCTACCTCTGCCTCCCGAATGCTGGGATTAAAGGCGTGCGCCACCACGTCAGGCTCATATTGCCCATTTTTTAATTATTTTATTTATTTTTGGAGAGAGACGCAGAGAGAGACAGACAGAGAGGGAGAGGGAGACAGATAGAGATGGGTGCGCCAGCAGTCTCTCAGCTGCTGTAAACGAAATCCAGATGTGTGTGCTCCCTTGTGGGCAAGTGCTGCATTGAGCCCTTGCGTCACTTTGCATCTGGCTAAACATGGGATCTGCAGATTGAAACCCGGTTCTTAGGCTTAGCAGGCAGGCGCCTTAACCGCTAAGCCATCTTTCCAGCCCCTCACATTGCCCACTCTTACTGTGAGCACATGGCTGTGGTCAAACTTGCTGCAGAAGATGTTAAGGTCAATAAAATATGTGGTCTTTTTGTGGGCTTTAGCATTCTGGGGTTTGATATGATTTTAATCCTCATCCATTGTGTTCTAATTTTTAGGGCTATATTTTGTCTACATGAAAAGGAGGCTCACTTCAAAGCTTTTAACAAATGCACAGCTCACATTTTTGTTTTCCTTGAGTTTTATATTCTGGCCTTTTTCTCCTTCTTCAACCACCATTTTGGTCATGTTCGTCCCTCAACTCACATTCTTTACATTTACCTCCTTCTGCTACCTGCACTCAACCCTGTTGTCTATGGTGTAAAAAACATGGTCATTCATGAGCGTGTGGCACAGATTCTTCTAAGCGTCATGAAGAGCAGCTGTGTTCTTGGGAATACTGTGACCATGCTGAGGACAAGGTTATTATTCCCTAGAGATGGAATATGCTTGGATTCAGTCTACTTCGTGCTAGGATTTTACACCCTCATGTTGGGCTATAAAGAAATTCCAACATTGTAGCCAGGATGAAAGTGCTCAGATTAATATCGATAATATGTCTCAAATAAATTGGACTCGTGATTTAACGTTAAACAGTGCTTTTTATTGCTTTCACTTTGCAATACTTTCAACATATTTCTTTCTTTTTTTCTTCTCTTTGTTTTGTTTATGGCAAGGTCTCATTCTAGCCTAAGACTGATCTGGAACTCACTCTGCCACCCAGGCTGAGGTCAAGGTGATCCTTTTACTCAACCTATAGATTTCTAGGATTAAAGGCATGAACCATTCTTCCTAGCTCCAACTTCTTATTTTAATGAAGCTTTGATTATTGATTTCAAGCTAATTAGTTTGAAATATTCACATTTTCATCTATGGGTTTTATAAATTATTGATGTTTTTCACATCACACATAGGTTGGTATTTAGTATTTTCCTTTTTACTCTAGAAAACAAGATCAATATTCATTATAACATATTTTTAAATATTTTTAAACTATTTTCTTTTATTTATTTGTAAGCAGAGAGATACAGAGAGAGAATGGGAATGCCAGGGTCTCTAGCCACTGCAAATGTACTCCAGATGCATGTGCCACTTTGTGCATCTAGTTTATGTAGGTACTAGACAATTAATTCCAGGTCGTTAGGCTCTGGAGGCAATGCCTTAACTACTGAACCATCCACCTAGCCCTTCATTGTAATTTCTATATCACTGAAGGCTTATTGAGATATATACTGTTTGATCCAAATACTTCATAATTTTTGTTATTGAATTCTGATTTAATTTCATTATTATTATAGAATACTTTTAGAACTTTACAAAGATAAAATGTGTTAATGTATTTTGGTCTTGTATAATATACACTATATGGCATTGAAATGAGTGTCCAAACAAAAATATTAGAATATTATGCAAAAATACCTATCAACAAAATAAATGATACAAATAAATTAACACAGTTCTTGAAGAATATAAATTTCCAAAACAGGGATAAAAAATAAAGGAAAATTTGAATCAATCACTAACAAGCAATTGAATCTTTTATTGACACTTTAAATAAATTTAGTATTCTTGAGCTGGAGAGATGGCTTAGTGTTTAAACACTTGCCTGTGAAGCCTAAGGACCGCGGTTCGAGGCTTGAATCTCCAGAACCCACATAAGCCAGATGAACAAGGGGGTGCATGCATCTGGAGTTCGTTTGCAGTAGCTGGAGGCCATGGCGTGCCCCTTCTCTCTCTCTCTCTACCTGCCTAATTCTGTATCTCTCTCTCACTCACTCAAATAAATAAATAAATAAAATATTTTAAATAAATTTAGTATTCTTTCACCAAATAATTGAATCAATCAAATAATCATCATAAAATGGCACATGTATCTGAAGCTCATTTGCAGCCCTGACATCTCTTTCTCTCTCTTAAATGAATAAATGATGTCAAAACATGCTATTGCAGAAATTACAGGAGGTATCATTGTTCCCAGTTCATTTACAAGGTAGACATAAATCTAATTCAGAGCTGCTAATATTACAAAACCCATTTTAACTTTGAAAATCAATATTAAAAAGGTCAACAAAATGTGGACAAATGAAATCCAACCAAAAGTCACTATAGCTGGACACAGTGGCTCATGCCTCTATTCTCATTGTTCAGGGAGCTGAAGTTCTGGTTTTTCATGAATGCTAGGTCAGCCTGGGGTAGAGTTAGTCCTTGTCTCTCTCTGTGTGTGTTTATATATGAGTGTATACATATATCTATATCTATCTATCTATCTATCTATCTATCTATCTATCTATCTATATCCCAGAACTCACAAAGCAGATGTAGGAGGACATCTGTGAGTCTGAGGACACCATGAGAATACATTCCAAGCCAGCCTGGATGAAAGCAAGGCATTACGTTGAAAAACCATATATATATGAAGAAATACCATAGTATTTCATAGTATAATGAAGAAAAATAACAGCAAAAGAGAGTATGAATGAAATTTAAGAACAATTCCATAGAAAATCATAGGAGACTTCACTGGAAATGATGACTATTAAATATTTTCCCTCACATTTAGCAACAATTCAAAGAATTCTACTTCCATCATTCATAACATAGTGTATATGAACTTGGAAGAAAGGTAGATAGAAAAATATGTAATAAAGAAGAAATAAAACTATTTCTATCTGCAAATAACATGGTTCCCAAAATAAAATAAGGTACAAAGTTTTGTCAAAGTAGAAAAACAAAAAATAGATGCTGGATAGATTGCTAAGTGGTTACGGGCACTTGCTTGCAAAACTGGATGGCCTGGGATTTGAGTCCACAGTACCTACATAGAACCAGATGCACAAAATGGTGAGTGCATTTGAAGTTTATTTGCAGCAGCAAGTGGCCCTGGTCCACCCATTTATTCTCTATTTACTTGCAAATAATAAAAATATTTAAACAAAGAAAAACATAGGACAAAAGCATATATTCTCAAATTGATCTAAGCAACAGGGGTAGTTTGTAATAGCTTACACTAAGGAGACCAAAATATTCAAAAAATGTGGACACATGTAAAATATGTGTGTTGTGATATGTGTGTGTTTAGTGTATGTATGAGTGTAGTTGGTACACACCTGGGAAGGAGCCAGAGTTGTGCACTGGGTGTCACCCTCTAATACACGTCTGTACTGTTTCCTTGAGATGGAGTCTCTCACTCAACCTGGAGCTATCTTTTTCAGTTAGATTTGTGACCAGGGAGGCCCAGTGATTCCCCTTCTCAGTCTCCAGCAGAACTTGGGTTATGAGTATACATGGTCCTGTCTGGCTTTCTAACTTGAGTGGTAGGGAATTGTATTCAGGTCCTTTGATGCCTTCCTGCTTGATGGGCCTGCACTCTTACCCACTGATGACCCAGTTCCCCCAAATCCCCTTTTAGAAATTATAACGTGCTATAATATTTTCAAAGAATTTTAGTAATAGTGGCATTTGCCATTGTTTTGTGACTTACAGCTCTAGTAATATTATATTTACAAAGATAAATGGTAGTTTGTTTTAGTCAGTTATATAATTGGCTTGGGCCAGAAAGTTTAAAACAACATGATTCTTTTGATTTTATTTTCTTGATTTTATATATAAAATTTTTCTACATATCAGATTTTCCTTCCCAGATCTGTTATTCTCTAAAAGCCTGTTTTTCTGTTTTTATTACTTGGGAACAACTTCTGATAAAGTAACTGTGTGCTAATGGTCCTCTAGAGACCAGCTCTGAAGTATCAGCTTGGGATGGGCATTGATTCCAAGAAGCCAGAAAAAGAAACACCTAAGTGCAGGTGATGAAAGATACCTAGCTATTAATTCTTTTCCACACTCAAGATGTGTTAGATCAGATCTGTGCTTGCTAGCTGCCTCTTTGTTGGGTGAGTTTCTTCTTAGGCCCTGTGTATAGCTAAGGGTTTTAACTGTAGCAAAATTAAGAGGAAATAGAAAAAAATAATTAGAAATTCAGGTGATCTTAATTCCATATGTCTCAATAGGAAATATTCCTCTAACTTAGCTATCTTCTTTTCCTGGAGGCAGAATTGTTTATCAACAATATGTGTTATGGACTCAATTCACATTATCTGGAGATGAAAGTATTTGAATTGCATACGAATAAAACTTTATATCCCTACTACAGTTAATTAGCAGCAAGAATACACTAAGAGCAAGTTTTCACATTCTCTTCCAATCAATTATACCTACAAGGTGGTTGTAACACTATTTGGCTTACCAAAACAAATTTAAAATATGAAGAGATACTTTGTGGTATAGAACTCTCTTTCTCTGAGAGAAAGAGAGAGAGAGAGAGAGACAGAGAGAGAGACTGGTTTGAGTAAAAGACTGGATGTAAGATGTAAGATTGGAGCATCATAATTTGATAGCTTTGATTCCTGACCAGAACTCATACCCCATTTCCTGAAATTCACTCTCTTCTGTATCAGTGATTTAACGTCATTAACATCTTATTTTAGGTACTTGTTTTTCTAAACTTTATCAGATCCTAAAATTTAAGAAATATGTTTTTATTCATTTCTCATATAGAGAGCCCAGATATAAATATTGTTTGATCTGATTATCAAAGCAACATAAATTATACAAAATGCATGTCCTTGCTGGTACAGAAGAAAACTTTAATTTTTTTTTCAATGTCCCAATTCATGCTTTTTCCATGAACCTATGCAGACGTTCAAAAAGGCTATGATTGGGGCTGGGAAGATGACTCATCTATTAATGGTACTTGATTGTAAAAATAATATGATAATTTTCTGATGAAATGTAACAGTAAGTGCAAACAAATGGAGTCAACTCACTTCTTTAAGTTATGCTCTTGCCTGAAGCATCTCTGGAACAGGGGCCATTTATTCTATATCAATGAATGTCCAAACTTACAGACCTGTCTGATCGAAGAGGTTCAGCTCTACAAAACTCATCTTCTAACAGTTTTTATTGATTTTTTTCCTTCATTGAATTTATTTATTTGTGCATTTGTTCTACATTTCCTCTAAAAAAAAAAAGAATTAGTCCCTTTGTATCTTTATAGTTCATCACATGCTCTAATTGGTAACAATTACCAGACATTGAACATTACATCTTCCATATCATCAAGTTTTGTGGAGTAGAAGTTTTTGAAGTAAGTTCTCCCACTTTCACTTATTTCTGTTGTGATCTCTCCTTTTTCATTTCTAATTTTGTTAATTTGAGTTGTCTCTTTTTTTCCTCCTCGATCAAATTGGCCAGGGGTTTATCAATTACATCTTTCAAATTTTGTACTCTCATATACAATCTCATCAGATTATTATAAGTTAAATGTCCATCCTCTCATTTCTAGTGAGTTAAAGGTACCTCTAACACTAGAGATGATTTATGTTCATAAATTTACATCCAGTGACATGATATACTATACTACACAGATGAAAACTGATGTGATCAATGCCTTATAAACTGTGGTGAGACGAGAGCTAAATTCTTTTTTTCTTCCTTCCTTTCTTTTCTCTCTTTCTCTCTTTCTTTCTTTCTTTCTTTCTTTCTTTCTTTCTTTCCTTCTTTCTTTCTCTCTCTTTCTTTCTTTTTATTTATTTATTTTTTGTTTTTTTGAGGTAGGGTCTCACTCTAGCTCTGGCTGACCTGGAACTCACTATGTAGTCTCAGGGTGGCCTTGAAGTTATGGTAATTGTGGTAGTTTGAATATATGTCCCCCAATATATTCAGTGTTTTACTTTATAGTTTGCATATGCAATCACCTTCCTAGAGGCAATGTCACTGGGGGCCCCCGGTCTTAAGGTGTTAATGGTGGGTTTGAGATTCCATTGTAAAGATATGCAAATGTGCCTAGCAGGAGTTCCTGAAGTGTGCTGTGTGACCTTTTGGCTGTAGTTTTGCTCTGTGTGCTGTGGTGGCTGGTTGGCTTTTTTTCTCTCTCTGCCTGGCCTTGTGAGAGCAGGCTATTTCTCCTGCTTTTATGGAATTTCCCCTGGATCTGTAAGCTTCAATAAATATCCCTTCCTCCATAACTGTGCCTGGTCTGGAAGTTCATCTCAGCGAACCTGAAGCTGTCTGCAACAGTGATCCTCCTACCTCTGCCTCCACAGTGCCTGAGATTAAAAGTGAGAGCCACCACACCTGGCTAAATTTTCCTTTAATTATAGGCACTTATCAACCATGATCTCATGTATGATTTCTTTTTATTCATCATTTTTAGGCTTTGTCTATACCAGCTATGTAACCTTAATAAGACATACTTATTTCTATCAGTAATCACCCTTAGGGACTGCTCTGCTTTCTTTACCAATCACACTTCATGCATGCTTTTGTTATACACATTTCATTATTGCTTAATATTATCTCTTTATTTCCCATATATCATGATATTTGTGGCCACAGAAGCTCATACAAAAAGATTTTCTCCTCTTTATCAATTGTGAATTTTTTATATTTTGTGTTTTATTATACATATCTTTATGTACACTTTTATATGCATAGGTTGATTACATTTTCATATATAGTTGAGTATGTATGAATATTAACTATTAACCATAATATTCTTTTGCTATAATTTTGTGCATGCAACCCTTTTATTTTCCTTTCAAAGACATATATTAAAAAATCTACATGGGGCTGGAGAGATGGCTTAGGGATTAAGGCGCCTGCCTCCTAAGCCTAAGAACTCTGGTTCCAATCTCCAGCGGTTCGAATCTCCAGGTCCTACGTTTAGCCAGATGCAAAGTGACGCAAGGGTGCAATGCCGCATTTGACCACAAGGGGGTGCACACATCTGGATTTCGTTCGCAGCAGCTGAGACACTGCTGGCGCACCCATCTCTGTCTCCCCCCCCCTCTGTCTCTCTCTGTGTCTCTCTCCAAAAATAATAATAATAAAAAAAATCTACATGAAGCCAAGCATGGAGTAGTCTGGGAGACAGAGGTAGAGTTAAAGTTGCTATCTATAACAGCATCTGCGAGAACTCCAGAGACTCACTGAATCAGTGTTCTTAGAATCCTACTTTTCATTTACATAGTGTCCAGAAGATGAACACTGGCTTATCTTCCTCATCCATGAACAATAACAAAGGCTTTGAACAAGATAATCAACAGCTCTATTCTAATGCAATTAAATTGATGCCCAAAGATTTAAAGCCACATGGTCACAATGTCATCCAGACTAAGACAAGTCATGTGATTAATATGAGGTCGGTTTCTTCCTTCTTTCCATTCATGATTTTTTCTGTGACTAGGTATGAGAATCCATCATGAGTAGTGGATTTATCAGCCTCATGGGATATACCAACCTGACATATCTGAACCCAAACATGGTGATATTGATTGGTATCCCTGGACTTGAACATGTGCAATTTTGGATTGGTTTTCCCTTCCTGGGTGTGTGTCTGGTGGCATTGTTGGGCAACATCTTGTTGCTAATCATTATCCTGACAGAACGAAGTCTGCACCAGCCCATGTACATCTTCTTGGCAGTGTTGGCAGCTACTGACCTTGGACTCTGTGCAGCCATTGCTCCTAAGATGCTGGCCATCTTCTGGTTTGGTTCCTACTCCATGGATTTTGATGTGTGTCTCACCCAGCTCTTCTTCATCCACGCCTTGCAGGGTATGGAGTCGGGCATTCTGTTGGCCATGGCCTTTGACCGCTATGTTGCCATCTGTGAGCCTCTGAGGCACACGTCCATCTTCACGCTGTTCCTTCTACTTTGAGTGGTGTTGATGGTGGCAATTCGAGCAACACTTCTTGTTGGGATTTTACCCATCCTACTCAAGCGACTCCAAAGGTTCCACTCTGTGGTTGTTGTCCACTCTTACTGTGAGCACATGGCTGTGGTCAAGCTGGCAGCAGAAGATGTCCATATCAATAAATCATATGGGCTCTTCGTGGCTTTTGCCATTCTGGGTTTTGACATGATATTTGTTTTCATCTCCTACATTCTGATTTTCCAGGCTGTTTTTCGTCTTCCCCAGAAAGAGGCACGGATCAAAGCATTTAACACTTGTACAGCCCATATTGTTGTTTTCCTGGAGTTTTACATCCTTGCCTTCTTTTCCTTTTTCAGTCACCGTTTTGGTCATGTATCACCCTATGTACACATCCTGTTGTCTACCATCTATCTGCTTGTGCCCCCTGCCCTTAACCCCATTGTGTATGGTGTGAAGACCAAAGAGATCCGCAGCCGGGTTGCTCAGATATTTACTGTGAAGCCAAACAACCTGCAGTGATCAGTCAAGTATTGAGTCAGAGGAAGCATGACTTTGCCTGTCTATGGTAAAAGCTGCCTGCACTCTGTGATATTTTTACATCCCAATGATCTTCCATGAAGATTTTTATATTCCAAAGAAAAATCAGTCAAAACATATGATAAATACAGGTGAAATTGTATATATGTCACATACATTACTATCACCCTGCCATATAAATTGTTTTCTCCCTTCATCTTTTTCTTTCTTCCTTGCTTATATTTTCTTTTCACCTTCTTCACCTTTCACACATCTGTCCTGCTTTTCTGTATTATTACTAGTTTATTTGTTGGATTTAACACAATGATGAAGATATATTCTATGATTTCACAGCAGTGATATAATATATTTAGCAAATTTCATTTAATCTTAGGCCATGTTAAAATTAAAAAAAACACAGTATATTTCATTTTACATGTGAAAAGCAACTTATCTAGACTTTTAAAAGGATTATAGAAGACTTTTGGAGGCTATCAGGGAAAATGTGAGACTTTAATAATAAATTTTATTTCATATGATGAAATACTATGTATCATAATTTCAGATCACTTTTAAATAAGTTGTTATAACTTGTAGATGGGCACATATGTGCAGATTTGATGTTTTTGAGCCTGCAGATCATGGAATACAGCTTAGTCTCAGCCTGCATTGGTGCTCAAAGCATGCCAATCATCCTGCAGGAGGAGGTTGTGTTCTAGCATCCCAATCACCTGGCACTTGGTTTTATTTAACTATCATAGTTAGGAAAATAATCCAACTTCTCACATCAGCATTGTTTTGTATGGCTTTAGAAGGAGCCCTTTATCTTTTCACTTTATTTTGTAAATAACTCACAACACACTTATTTTTGGTCACTAGAAGATATTTTAAGAGCTTTGAGATCTACTCTCTTAAACTGATTGACTGTGATGAGGCACACACATCATTGTCTCTTCCACTTCTTATCCCTATGGATCTAAAGGACTTATAAACTAGTGGAGAAAAGGCAAGTCTTAAAATTTACCTATGCCTCCCTAGCTCCTTCATCAGACCTTTTCCTCAGGGCCTCCATGAGTTGAAAGTCTGTATACCATTGTTATTGATTGCACATGAGGAATTACTATTGTGCTTCCCCACTTTTTAAAAATAATAAACGTACGAGGAGGAAGAAAGATCAAAATGTACCTAATGATGGCCTCATTATTCTATTAACAACAGGTTTCTGACATTGTTGCCCAGTCAAAAGCACATTAAAATGGAAATTTTAGTAGTAATGGTACATTTACAGTATCTTCCAAGTTAAAAAAAAAAAAAAAGATGTGGAAGTCAGAGCAAGTAAGACAGTGAGACAAAGAAAGCCAATAAATTATGCCCTACTGAAAAAATACCACTGTGGCTTAGTAGAGCTTTCTTTTGCTAGGCACACTTTAATTTTCATTTTTTTAAATTTATTTATTTTGAGAAAGAAGAAGGCAGAGAGAGAGAGAGAGAGAGAGAGAGAGAGAATGGGTGCTCCAGGGTCCTCAGGTCTATGTGCATGTGACTCCTTCTGTGCATGTGCAGCATTGCACACTTGTGTCACTGTGGGTCTAGCTTATGTGAGGCCTGGAGATTCAAACATGAGTTCTTAGGCTTTGCTGGCAAGGGGCCTTAACTGCTAAGCCATCTCTCCAGGCCCACACTTTAAATCAGTGTAAGAAACACTATTCCACATATCCCTAGTGAAGGGTTAGAAACATAAAGTATTTATTCAGTGATCCTTGTACTGACTATTAGATGACAAAGTCTAGAAGAGCACATTCCAAATGCTCCTTGAGCATTGCATTTAACGTGTAAATCTTATGTATCAAACCAGAAAATGATGTAAGAAAAAGAGATAGAGGAATCCACTGGCAATTTCTGGACTCACCTGAGGTTATATGAAAAAAATCTTTAGCAGTGCTGGCAGGATTGCTCAGTGGCTAAAGGTACTTGCTTACAAAACCTGTCAGCCTAGGTTCAATTCCTCAGTCTATCTAAAGACAGACACACAAAGTGTCACATGTATCTGTAATTTGTTTGCAATGGCATAGGGCCCTGCCATGCTCTCACATTCACTCTTTCTCTCTCTCTAATAAATAAATAGATAAATGAATAAATGAATTATTGTTTTAAGATATCATTAGTGCACCTAAAATGACTCTGTAAGGAAACATAAGAAGTACAGGAGGCATATTCTCCCAAGTTCATTCGTGATCGCATGGGAGTATGACAAGTACAGAACACTGCTATGTACAAAGATTTGTAGTAAGTAATCTAAGGTTTCAGCTACTTAGACTGTAGTAAGCAAAATCATCTTTCCAATGTGCGGGGATTTTGCATGTCACCTAGTTGCATCTGGTAATAGTATTTTCATCTTTTTCTTTCTTAATGAAAAGTATAAAATACATTTACTTTATCAGTGAGAAAAATGGTGCTCATAAATCATAGAATCAAATCATTCTTTTCTATATTGCATGCATTTACCAGAAACACAGTCATAGTTGATCAAAGTTTTGTCCTACGCATAACTATACTTATTTAAATTATTTTGTCTATTCTGTGGGCATAGAATTTCTTTTGTTGCTTTTAAGAGAAAACTATACAAAATAAGCCAATGATCTAGATTTTCTTCTAGTATGAATGATCTCTTTTTTCATAAACAAACAATAAAACACATCATCAGAGACATGGGAATCTACTCATCTACTTATCTGCCTACCTGCTTATTCTGTTTTACTCATTTTATTTTACTTCATTAATTCAATTATATAAAAGGGATATGAAGTGGTATATTCAGAGATAGTAATATGGAGTATTGGGCTTGTCAAATATGAGCATATCAGTTCTTATTAACTGTGTGTTTTCTACAGTAGAACAACCAGAAACTCCCCACTACCTTAATTTAAGCTGATTCTTTATTTTGAGCAATAGAATACAGTGAAAATTATGCTATCTTTTTTTTGAGAGAGAGAGACAGCGAATGGGTGTGCCAGCAGCCTCTCAGCTGCTATGAATGAACTCCAGATGTGTGCGCCCCCTTGTGGGCAAGTGCAACATTGCGTCCTTGTATCACTTTGCATCAGGCTAAACATGGGACCTGGAGATTGGAACCTGCGTTCTTAGGCTTAGCAGGCTGGCCCCTAAACCACTAAGCCATCTCTCCAGCCCTATGCTATCTTTTTTGTATAGACCAAAAATGGCCTAGTCACTTCTCTGCCTTTTACCTATTACATGGTAAATACACATAATGTGACCTATCAATTTAAATTTTAAAGAATTAAATATTAGAAGATTCAAAACAAGAAAGGAAAATAAAAAAGAAATGCCAAAACCTGCCAGGCACTATCTCTACTTGTAACTGAACACAGCATCCAGCTTGAGACCACCTGGTCTCTTAACCACCAAAGGTATTAACTCAGTCTCTTTGACAATGGAGAACCCGCAATACCCACTCCCTCATTTGTTTGGTCTGTGCTGCATATATCAAGGGGTTGACTATATATATATTCTCCCAAGTGCTGAAATTAAAGGTATGTGCCTGACCCAATTTCCTTCTCAATGTCATGTAGAAATTATATTTTTCTAGTTCTTATTTGAACATTCTTAGGTAAGAAACTTTATTTTATAGCCCATTGTATCTGTTTTCCTAGTACTACTACTGACTCTGTTCCCAGGAGTTTATATATACATGAAACAAGCTGTAAATCACTATGGCGACAACCTCAATTGTGGATGTGTTTATGAAATTCCACTGGAGCAAACCCATGTACTGTGTGGCAAGATCTAAAGAAATGAATTAAAGTTCTCAGATTTTTTTCCAGTAGTTACTTATAAACTTCCTAGTATTTTTCAATATTTCCACTAGTATAATCATTAAAATGCTGATTTAAATTGTTTATAAATTTACTCTTTCTTGAGCCAAGCCCAACTGACCCAGCCTTTTCTTATTAGAGAGAGCAAGAGTGAGAGAGAAAGAGAGGGAGAGAGAGAGACTTGGTACACCAGGGCCTCCAGCCATTGTAATTGAACTCCAGATGCATATGCCACCTTGTGTGTAAGTGTGACTTTGCACATGCATTACCTTGTGTGTCTGGGTTACATGGGATCTGGGGAGAAGAACATGAGTCCTTAGGCTTTGCACTTAACCACTAAGCCATCTGTCCAGCCCTTTTGTTTTTAAATTTACTCTTTAGCAAGTGGAAATATTGGCAATTCTTGAAAAGTGGTAGATCTGAAGGAAGCTCAGTGTGGCTGAGTAGGCTGAGGATGTCCTCACGGGAGTGAAGAGATGGTCATGGAGCTACTTCTTGTTTCACGGAAGTCCGAGTCTCTAGAAATAAAAGGTCTAATAAAGCCATGTGTTAGTCTAGGTACAAAACCAATAGCAGGCATCTAACACTTTCTATTGGTGGGTTAGGATGTTTGTAAACTTTATTTATTTAGTAGAGAGACAGAGAATGGGCCTCCAGCCATTGCAAATGAACTCCAGATGCAGGTGCCACCATGTGCATCTGCCTTATGAGGGTCCTGGGGAAATTGAACCTGTGTCCTTTGGCTTTGAAGGCAAGCGCCTTAACTGCTAAGCCATCTCTCCAGCCTTGGTGTTTTAAATATTTGTAAATATTTTAATGATGAACAAGTCTACATTTACTGTATGATAATGTGTCCTGGTTGTAAATTATAATGAATACATGACAAATTGTTTGCTCGATTCCAAGCTAATAATATCCCTTGTATACAACACTGACAGTGATCATCAATTTTTCGCATACAGGTTCTTTATGGGAAATGTTTTAAAATATTCCTAGTCACCTTTCTTGTTTGAATCTCTTCCTAATTGAAAGGAAGCAGCTCTCCCCAGTGACAGCAGGGGTTGGTAGAAGAAAAGCAAAAAAGTGATTCACTTTTTAATGGTCAAGTTATAAATAAGCTTACTATAAATTAAGTGCACACAAAACCATTACTAGTGTCATTAGAATTTGTGAATTTCTTTTCTGTGTAGTCATTCTTTCACACTAAATTTCAGTGTTTGAATTCCATAGGAAACCTTAAGTCAGTTATAAGATAAAGGACTACTTTGCTGCATTCTTTCCTCCTTTCAGTCACTATGTCTCTGGATAATTTCCACATGACTAGTTAACTTTTACCCTGAAAGAACTAAGAACATGACCTTGAATTTTCTTGGTCCTAATACTATAAACTATAGGGTCAGGAGGTAAATCCAGCAATAGAACAGAAAACGATGAAAGACGTGAGAACCTCAGGACCCAGAATTTTGAGACTTGGTTTTCGGGATGGAAGAGAGAAGACCGCACAGAGGATGAGAACTTTAAGAGATGGCAGGAGATGGACACAGAGAACACTCAACTCCTACTAAACCAGAGATCCAGAGACACAGAGGCTCCCAAGACCTCATCATTGAAGTACAACTAAAATGAACCCAACATGGCTCAGGGAAATTCGCTGAAGCGGGAGCGGAAAGAATGTTAGAGCCACAAGTTGGGTCATTATGCACAGAGACATTGCCTCTCCTCCATACGTGTTGGCTACCCCCACAATGCATGACCCACATTCCCCAATGAGGAGGGTCCCTTTGGAGATGAGAGGACAGGGAGGAGGCTATCAAAGGCTCCAACATGAATGTAAGATTAAAATTTTTTTATAAAAGAGAGATGGCAAAAGCTTCTCTGAGGTTGTAATGCTTGATGGCTGCCCTGTCCACACAGGCCAGCTTCACCATGGCCATGAACTCACAGTAGGTGTGTGCAAGGACCTGAGGTCTGCAATAGGGCAGCTGCATGAGTAGGACCGGATATGGGGAGAAGGAGGCCACTCCTCTCACCCTTCCTCCCCCCACACCTTTCCCTCCCCCACCATCACGGCAGCTCCCATTTTGGCAATGCGGCTGTGCGTGAGAATCGAAGAGGGACGCCGTTCATCACAGACGGTCACGCAGCAGTCAATGGCCATGGCCAGGAAGAAACCGGATTCCATGGCAATGAAACTGTGGACGAAGAACACGGGAGCCAGGCGAGCATCAAAGACAAGGTCCTGGGCCGGAAGAGACAGAGCATGCGCAGCAGTGTAGCTGTAGAGAGAATCAGGTCAGTGTCTGATAGCAATCACAGGCCGAGGAACATGGTCTCATGCAGACTCCTCTCTGCTCTCACCACAGCCTGTACGGTCACGTTCCCCATCACAGCCGCCACATTCATGGAGCAGAAGGGAAATGCAGTCCAGACAGGTGGGGGTTGTAGTCACAGGATGCCCATCAGGGAGAAGGTGCTTGGAGAGAGCTGAGATTCATGGGCTGGTCCCATGGCCCTGCTGCCCTCTTTCTATGGATGGAATCATGGATTCAACATTCACCTAAAGGTAAGTGTAATGTAGACTTGAATAAGTGTTAGGAAGTAACATGGTTCTTCACATTCTAAAGTATAGGTTTAGTCTTTTAAGAATATATGTTCTAAGCCGGGCGTGGTGGCGCACGCCTTTAATCCCAGCACTTGGGAGGCAGAGGTAGGAGGATCGCCATGAGTTCAAGGCCACCCTGAGACTATATAGTGACTTCCAGGTCAGCCTGGGCTAGAGTGAGACCCTACCTCGAAAAACTAAAATGATATATAATGCTCCGTACTATTCAATAATAACAACTTAACAAACATTGAATGTAATAACAATGAAATTACAAGTACCTGTTAATTTCATTGTAATCTGTGATGTCTGGACACATTTTCAGTAAACTAAAATAAGCTTCCATATTCAGAATTTGGGGTAAATGTGCAGGATACTGAATGGATTAGGTATTTGATTAGAAATACTTCCAGTGTTGTTTGGAATTCTTTGCTGTCTGACTTGTGCTTCATAAAATGTTTATTTCCATAATTATTTTCAATTAAAATTTTTGCTCATAAGAGAAAAACTTCAATAAACTTTAAAATCATTGATTTTTTTTGTTTGTTTGTTCGTTTTGTTTTTTTACAAAGTACAGTCTGACTCTAGCCCAGGATGACCTCTGTAGACCAGGCTGGCCTTAAACTCACAGTGATCCTCCAACGTCTGCCTGATGAGTGCTGGGGTTAAAGGCGTGCGCCACCAAGCCCGTCTCTTTTACTTGTTTTTAATTGATTGCATTCACAGCAGGATTCTTCCTGTGCCATTTTGATAAATGCAACTATCAACCGTAAGGCCCTAGTTGATCTATACAGACATGCATTATGAGTTCTTGCGCAGTTTTCCAATCTGTTCCTTGGAGAAACAAAAGGATGTTTGGAAGTATAATTTCATTAAAGCTCATTAATCACTTGAAACACTACATTACACAATGTAAGAAATTCATAACTGAAGTGTTGGAATTTGTTGACTTTTTCATTATCCCATACCAAATGTAAATGCAGTAAAGATGTTAGAAAACTAAATAAACCATTCTTCCAACCTTTAGGCCAATTATTTTTCTATAATACCAGATCATACCAGAGTTCTATTTTGCACATATGTGCATGTGTTTTAAACTTGTGCTTTTTTCCACATCCTTTCAGATGGTATTTTTTTCCCTTTGCATTTTCCTTTGTAAATTGCTGCTCATCTGACATCATCACCTCCTGTATGACTCTTTACTGCAGTATCTTCAGCAAAAACTTGACAGTTTTGAGACAATTAGGTTAATTGATATAGACAGATACAACTTACATTGGGCAGTACTGTCCCATGGACAGGTGTTCTAGGCTGACCAAGTGAAAGGAATCTGAGCCTCAATACTCATTACTCTCTGTTTCCTAACTGAGGATTGAATGCGACCAGCTGCTTCATGCCTCTGCCACCTTTCCTCCTCTGGGTGATGGACGGCATCCCTTCCACCTGCAAGCCAAAATGAACCCTTCCTCCCTTAAGTGGCTTCTTGTCCACTATTTGGTCACAGCCACAAGGAAAGTAACTCATGCATATGGAAAGATGGAGGCTTTTCTGATGCTAAGATATAAATAGCTGCTCACTTTCATAAGTTAACAGTGAATGGAGAATTTCTCTAGTAACACATGAAAAAGGAAACTTTTGAGAACTATTACATTTTGCTGAGGCCAGTAATTCCCCAAAAGTATATATATGGTTTGAGCATATTAAATTGTGCCTGGAAATTATTAAGTAAGAAAGAAATACTTTCCTGTACTAAATAGTATTAATTAAAAGCACCACATCTGATGAGATGTTTTATCAGTGGTATCTTTATGCCAGTGCTAGATAGACCATGCTCAGACAGTGAAATGTTTTTAGCTTAATCACTTAATAAAATCTATTTTATAGTCAAATCAAACTCACCTAGTTTATTTCATTAAGAATAATTTACTAGGGAATCAAGAAGCTTCTGAATTTCTTTTGTATAATTCTGAAGGAAACAAATCAAAGTCTTGGATTTAATTTTATATGATATTTTGTTATCATATAGACATGAATTCAAGGCATTTCCATTCTTTAAGTTTGAGACTCAATGTGTCTCCACAACTTAAGGCCCTAATTAGTTCCTCATTAGCTTCCTCCCATATTCTAGATGCAAAACAATATCCCATTTCATGTTATATTGCATCATTTATTCTAGCCTTTGAGGCAATAAATGTTTGATAATTTCCAAAGTCTGCTTCTAAATTGCAGCATCTTGTTTGTATGTGAAAGTGGTGGACAAATCACTTTTTTCAAGGGTAGACACTTAAACTTTGGCATGGATAGGGTTACAGCCACTCTTGGTACTGTTCTGTATTTATCTTGGGGCCTCATCTCCCTCAGGAGCACAACGACCTTTATAAATTCATTGTATTCATTCTTGGAAGTGAATGGTTACTCATGGTGATAGGAATTATTCTACTGTATCTGAGAGACCTGGGGATACATGTAAGTGGGAAGAAACAGGACAAACACACTTGAAAAAAATTGAGATGAGGAGAGCGTATTTATCAAAAGAGTAAGAAAAATGTCCAAGAGGCTTTTTTAGGAAAGTAACTAAGTTCAGTTAAGGTCATAATTATGATTAAAATATCTTTGATATTCATATGCATGCTTGTAGCTTCTAAATCATACTTGGACTTTCGAGACAGTCAAGGTTTACTTACCCAAGGTGCTCTAGACTTCCATGGTAGGTGATCTCTGATATTTACATGTGGTAAAAAGATGCTTCCAGACACAAAAGGGCATTGCAAAGAGGTTAAAATATCAAAAGATGGTCTTTAAGGTCCTTTCCAGTACAAAACATCTCTGGGCTTTACTTTTTTTTTTTTTTTTTTTTGTAATGACACACTATAGCTAAGAGATTTCTGCTTTACATTACAAGTCCTCTAGATTTATAAATTTGTCTTACAAACCCCAGCCTTTTCTTCTGGGGAATGGTGTAAAATATGACATATCTGTGAGCATGTGTTTGAAATTATAGGATGGAGAGCAATAGGGATGGATGGTTAAATCCAAGCAGTGCTACTATATAAGGAGATGGAGAAGAATAAAGGAACATATGCAGTGAGGACACATGTTGTATTCCACATGCATCATTTGGTGACCTCAGAATACTAATGTGGCTTTTCAGATTTGTAGCTCCCTGGTGCCCTACGGATCTCAGGTTTTGTCTAGGTGAAATTTCATATTCTACCCTGGCCACTATTTTCTTTGAAAATCGGAACTGAATAGGATGGAAAGCACCCAGCAAAGCCCATCACAAGTATCGATGTGATTCGTAACTCCAGCTACATTCAGTCTTCACTGGGTAAAGTTGAGAAGAACCTGACCATTCTCACCAGATCACTCTGTGAAATGCCCATTAATATTTACTTTATCTATGGGAGGACTGCTCTGTGGTTTATTCATGGTGACTCACCAATGACAGCAACAAGAGTACCATTTTGTGTTCATTATGTATAAGGGTGTAGTTTATGTACTTGACTACAATACATCATTTTTCAGTTTATGTTTTTAACATTTTGGAATGCTTGGTCCATGACAATAATTTTTTAGAGTGATAGACATGCTAATTTCCTCAAATTGATATTCACACAATACCTCCTTGAATTCACAGAATAATCCTATCAAAGTGCTATTTTCCTTTGTGGACAAAGGAGGCAACTTTGGTGTACACAGAACATCAGCTTGCCACATAATCAAGCAGACACCAGGCTCTGGAATGAGAGTTGAACCTGAGCTGATGAACAGAACAGAGAAACATATTAAGGAGGCCATGGGCATTTGTTTCCTTAAAGCACAGATAGTCGTTGATGTGAACAGGCATGCTTCACCAGCCCTCGGTGACATCATCCAATTTCAGTTAAATTTCCTGATTATACCTTCTTGTAAGTGGGAGACAGAGATTATAAAATTGGGGAAACTGAACTGTGTAAGCAGTGAAGTGGAAAAGAAGAAGCTATCTTGCCAATGATCACGAATGAGAAAATAGACAAGGATTAACAAAAAGGAACAAATAAGTCCCTGAGATCTGTGTGTTGACAGCGATAATGAGAGTAGGCATAGACATAGGATGAGTCAGATAAGGGTCCTGTAGGAGGAACAGGATTGGGCCTGGTTATTAGGCAAAGAGTGAGGGAAAAGGCATGGCTATATAATAACATATGTACATAGAATGTAATAATGTTCTGAGCAGTCAGAAAAAATGGAACTTAACTGTTTTATTTATAGTTTATAGCCTCTCATGTCCAAGAAAACTGCCTAGTAACTATCTGTAGCATTCAGGGCTTATTTACATGGAACTTGTGGAGGTTGAAAAGGTATATGGTTTCAAAATATAAAGTAAAGGCTCACAAGTCAGGAAGAAGCCTCCACTCAACATTTTAGTGAGAACCAATGCTTGACAAATCGACCCAGGAATTATAAGGGACAGCCAACTTTATTTGTCATTTGTTCTTCATAAAAATCATTTAGTGTGTAGCTCAGATGCCAGTGAGTTTATTCTGGACATTACTGATGTATATTCCATTATTTTACTCTTTTTTGTTTTACCTTAAAGTGTGAGTTTCAACTATATCTTCTCATGCCTCCATCCAGAATTTCACATTTTTCTGTGGGGAGGTTAGGGATTGATTAAATCTGTCTCTAAATTAATCATCTATTCTTAAAATAATATGAGGTTTTAATTTTTAGAAAATCAGAGACACAGACAATTTTACTTTCTTAATATTACATAGTATACATTTTACAGTAAGGTTTTCTTTGGAAATTATTTATTAATCTGATTAAATTAGCTCATGGAGTGACAGTCCTAAACAAAGTGACATTAGTCTGTTGCAAGAAAGATACCAAGTTTATGATACTATGTAGTTGGGGGTGGGGGATAAGAACAAGACCTATGTTGGTCCAAAGTGGATTGAATTATATCAAGGTACCTTGTATAATATTCCAATGTTGTGAAAGAAAATACCCAGTTAGGTAGGCAAACTAATTTAAATCCCTAAAAGAGTCGCTTTTAGACATTTTGTACCCTTCACCAAGAATATTCCTTTAAATATTACAATGTCAAAATGGT
The DNA here is from genome assembly GCA_036365145.1 of Orientallactaga sibirica. NCBI lineage: Eukaryota > Metazoa > Chordata > Mammalia > Rodentia > Dipodidae > Orientallactaga > Orientallactaga sibirica. Next base: position 1,519,896 of record JAEOAD010001511.1, on the reverse strand, counting down.
CTACCATTTACATAGATGTTGCTTTCTCTGGCTAATGTCTTTGATTCATGTTTGAAGGGGATGTGACATGAGTTTAAGGAACTGAAGGTCCTGGTGGTTTGAAAGTAGCTTTACTTAACTGACAATAATCAGTAATGAAATGAAAAAAAACAGAAAACAGAAATGTGGGGGTGTATTAAGGAATGATTAGAGGTAAACACTAAAGTCTTCTTTGCTTCCTTTTTACTACCTTTTTCTTTAAATACAGACTTTGGCCTTGTCCATGCGTCCCCTGATAAAGAGTGACAAGGAGCCTGGATTGCAGTTTAGCAGTCAGCCCTATGGCAACCTCAAACTCTAGCAGTGCTCTGTCCTCCACATTCTATCTCACAGGGATCCCTGGCTATGAACAATTTCACCACTGGATTTCCATCCCCTTCTGTCTCCTCTACTTTGTTGGAATAACAGGCAACTGCTGCATCTTGCACATCGTGCGCACAGACCCCAGGCTCCATGAGCCCATGTATTACTTCCTGGCCATGTTATCCCTCACTGACATGGCCATGTCCCTGCCCGCAATGGTGTCACTTTTCAGGGTGCTGTGGTCCATTTCCAGGGAGATCCAGTTCAATATCTGTGTGGTCCAAATGTTTTTGATTCACACTTTCTCTTTCACTGAATCCTCTGTGCTCTTGGCCATGGCCCTTGACCGTTATGTGGCTATCTGCCACCCTCTGCGATATGCTACCATTCTCACCCCAAAACTTATTGCCAAGATTGGGATCGCAGCCTTCCTTCGGAGTGCGATTCCACTAATTCCACTTCTGATTCGCCTGGCTTTCTTCCCTTTCTGTCGATCCCATGTCCTTTCTCATTCCTACTGTCTTCACCAGGACATGATCCGCCTTGCCTGTGCTGACACTCGGTTTAATGTCATATATGGGATGGTTGTGATAACTGTGCTGTGGGGTGTGGACTCTCTGGGCATCTTAGTAACGTATGTTTTCATCCTTCACTCGGTGTTAAGAATTGCATCCCGTGAGGGGAGGCTTAAGGCGCTTAACACATGTGCATCCCACATCTGTGCTGTTCTCATTCTGTATGTGCCTATGATAGGGGTATCTATCGTCCATCGTTTTGCCAAGCATTCCTCTCCCTTTGTTCACATCTTCATGGCCCATGTCTACTTAATAGTTCCACCAGTGCTTAACCCAATCATCTACAGTGTGAAGACCAAGCAGATCCGCCAAGGAATCCTCCAACTTATTTGTCCTCACAAAACCAGCTCTACTACAATGTAGACATTTCATCAAGACACTGAAGACATCTGCACTAAGTACCTCATGCCATGATGGATTGTATGTGATAAATATATTGTAAAAAAAGTTAAGAGAAAGAGAGAGTGAGAAGTGCAAAGCAGAAATAGATGCATCAGGAAGAGGCTCTGAAAAAGCATTTTGAAGTCCACTAAGACTAGACAGCTTGACATTATGTCCTTCATAAATCCCTACCAACTATGAATATGTTTCAGAGAAATATGCTGCAAATAATTTCCTTGTATTATTTTCCATTTTTCATCTGAAGCTTTATTTAAGGTATTATAAATTTTATTTGAATTTCAAATCCCATATGCCTGTGTTTTTGATGCCCTATAATATTTTTCATAGAAACATATGAACATTTTAGTTATGCCATTATGTTTATAGTGCTTGTAAATCTTCTTATTATATCATTCTTACAGATATAACATCTTTTCTTGGTGCAAAAAATATACTGTAATTCAGGCAGAAGTTATCAGCTGCCATGCTCCACAAACACCACTTTTAAACATCTATGTATTTGTTCTTATCTGCAAAATCAACCATCTTTAGGAATAGTAAAAGGTCACCTTCAGATCATTTTTGAAAATCATTTTGACTTTATAACAATGTGAGACTTAGTAATTTTGCAATGTCCCAGATCTCATCATGTGAAGGCTATAATTATAAACCATTGTTTTAACGTTTGTTTTAGTAATAACTTCTAATAAATGACACATTTAACTATTTAAAAATGAACCGGGTGTGGTGGAACACGCCTTTAATCCCAGCACTAGGGAGGCAGAAGTAGGAGGATCGCCATGAGTTCGAGGCCACCCTGAAGCTACATAGTGAGTTCCAGGTCAGCCTGGGCTAGAGCAAAACCCTACCTCAAAAAATTTAAAAAAAAAGGTCATTGAGGTATAAGTATTTAGAACTTGTAGTAGCACTAGGTGTGGTGCACATTCCTTTAATCTCAGCACTCAGGTGGCAGAAGTAGGAGGATCACTGTGAGTTTGAGGCCAGACTGGGTGTACAGAGTGAGTTTCAGGTCAGCTTGGGCTACAGTGAGACTCTACATAAAAAAAAAAAAGAAGTTATGGTAGCAAAATACAAATGATATTCCATATCATGTTTATCCATAATTTTGATTAATATATAAAATGAATTTTTTAAATATCTAAAATTGTCTAATTGATGTTAATGTATAAAGTTGCATGATAACAGCTGAAAAATTTAGTTTGATTTTGGCAGTTAACATACCTGAAACTGACTCAATAAAAATAGAAAAAGGGCAAAATAAGTATAGTAAGAATGCCAATGAGGAGGGTCCCTTCGGAGGGGGGGAAGACAGGGAGGAGGCTATCGAAGGCACCAACATGACTGTAAAATTAAAATAAATAATAAATAAAAATTCATCATGTATCTTAGAACATAGCATATATAAGGCTAATAAATATTTAAAATAAAAAAGAAAACATATTTTATATGTCTTAATAACAGGTATTGCCTTTTTAAATATCTTATTCTAAGTTCTAGTATGCAAGATGTGTGAAAATTCAACTTGATTTGGTATACACACAGCCTTAAAATTGTTGAGTACATGACAAAAATTAACCAATTACTGAATAAAGAATTGGATACTGTCATTGTTAATATGGAAACTGTCAGGAGGTTGCATTTGATTCAGAAGAAGGTCTTAGAAACATAATCAGCATTTCAAATCTCAGGCAGATGATGTACTTGTGGAAAACCCAGGGCCTTCTCTTTGCTCCCTGAGTTTGGTTCCAGTGTCTGTTCTCAGTAGTGCTGGTCCTTTGCTTCAGTCTTCTATTTTATCACTTCTAGTTTTTACCACATTCAATTTGACTTAGGGAGTATCAACTAAAAGCAATGTAAGAAATGTGAATCTCAGAATAAGAATATTTTCTCTTTAGGGCTGGAGAGATGGCTTAGTGGTTAAGGCACATGCCTGCAAAGCCTAAGGACCCATGTTCGATTCTCCAGGTCCCACGTAAGCCAGATGCACATGGTGACATATGCATCTGGAGTTCATTTGCAGTGGCTAGAGGCACTGACATGCCCCCCATTCTCTGTCTCTCTCTCTCTCCCTCTATCTCTAATAAATAAATAAAAATAAAATCTAAAAAATAATATTTTTTCTTTACATAATCAAAATAACGTTATTTGAAATAGAACACTTTGAGGATATAAATATTACTATCAGGTGTATATTGGATAAGTAACATTTTATTGTGCACAATCTTCTTTATAATTAATGATGCCTTGAGAAGCAGATTTTTTTTTATTAGTTAGGTAGATAGTGTGTATACAGTCATGTTGGTACCATTGTTAGCCTCCTCCCTATCCTCCCCCCTCCAAAGGGACCCTCCTCATTGGAGAATGTGGGTCATGCATTGTGGGGGTAGCCATCAGTTATGGGGAAGATGCAATGTCTCTGTGCATAATCTCCCAACTTGTGGCTCTAACAATCTTTCCACCCCCTCTTCCACAAATTTCCCTGAGAGGCAGAATATTTTTAAATCTATGAACATACATCTTAAATGCCTTTGCTTCAGAAATTATTTCTATCAATTCTTTTTCTAATGGAAATACAGTGAAGATATTGGAATCTATATGTCAAAACATATGTACTAGTGAAACAATTTCAATAGAGAAAATGTGTGTGTGTGTGTGTGTCTGTATGTAAAGTGTTCATGTATATCAAAGCTTTTGAGTTTGCAAATTATCTTCCATTAGGCTATACTATCATGATCCATTGTAAAAACGGCATTATATTCATAAAATAGGTCTCAACAAAACACTTACAAAATATGATTTTTAAAATCGTTTATTTTTTGACAATTTCATATTTGTACAGAATGTATTTTGATTGTAGTCACTCCCCCACTAAGCTCTCTTATCCCTATCCCACTTCTTCCCTTCCTCTTCCCAGCTAGTCCTCTCATTCATTTTTAAACAAAATCAATATAATGTTTCAAGACACTCAATATTATTGATTCAACTACCATGCCATATGTATATTTTTATTATATTCATAGCATGCATTTTATTATAAAACATGGGAACAAGGAAATATTTGATCACTTTTGTTAATCAGTAGGTGAACATTTTTATAGTGCATTAAAGGGAGTAAACTGGAGGAATTATGCTAGATAGAGTTATAGATAATAAGATATGCCCCAGGTATTATAGAATGCAAATAGCTAGACAGTTGTGTGTGGGAAGTGTTGAACTACAAAATTTGCATATACTTACATAAAAGTACAAAATGAAAGTCAGGTGCAGGGGCAAACACATGGATCCCAACACCCTGCATTCTGAGACAGAAGGATTTTGAGTTTGAAAACTATGTATAGAAACTCTCCCATACCCACTCCCCAAAGAAATACTAATAAATAATGAAATAAAAGCAAGAAAAAGTGAAGAAGTCAAGTGAATTCAGATAACTTCCCCTTATTGAGAACAGACTTTAGGTGCATTGAGCATTGTTGACTGGAAAATTGCACTGAGGGACACGATGGATGCAGGATAGATTCGACACATTCCAAAGCAATTGTTTTTATTGTGTCTCAACCACTGCCCCTTAAGATAGATTGATGTCACCCACTCCCATGATGCTCACCTTCAGCAAGGATCCTAGGAAAACATGTTATCTTTCCTGAGCCTTAGGTATTTGCCGTTTTATTAGTTAGCATGACCTAACTCAGGCATTGTCATTATATAATCTGCTTTTTGATTGATTTAATCCAATCAAGATGAATTTCTTTATCACACAAAAATATGCAATGATACAAAAAAAATAGGTGTTTTCTGTCAGTTAGGAAAGATTTTTTTTTTTTAATAGACTAGGAAATAAGTAGTTTATGGATAGTCTTTCAACTGTGTGTCAGGGAATTTGAAACATGATCATTAGTATTTTTATTTTTATTTTATTTTATTTTATTTTATTTTATTTTATTTTATTTTATTTTATTTTATTTTATTTTATGCTTATTTGGTGTTTATCAAATCACATGTTCTCTTATTTATTTATTTATTTATTTATTTATTTATTTATTGAAGGTAGGGTCTCTCTCTAGCCCAGGCTGATCTGGAATTTATTATGTGGTCTCCGACTTTGAACTCACAGTGATCCTCTTACCTCTGCCTCCCAAGTGCTGGGATTAAAGGAGTGCACCACCACCCCTGGCTTCCCTTATTCTTGATGTAATGGTGAGAGTAAAATGGTTTGTAATCTCCAAACTTATGGAGGTAGCACATTATCTTGCCAGTGGAAACTGACATAGAAAAGCATGTGTCTGGTGGAAAGGCATTTAAACACCTGACTCTGTTATGCTGTCAGTGGTTACCTTCAGATGTTGGTATAAGTCTTGAAGGCATCTGAGTTTCTTGTCAGCTTTCTCTGTTTACTCCATGTCATGGAAATAACATCTGAAAACAGGAATATTTTACTCAGTGCTTAATATTTTTTTTTTTTTTTTTTTTTTTTTTTGTTTTTCGACTCAGTGACCTGGAATTAACTCATTTTTAACTCAAACTAGATAATATTTTTAAACTATTCTTTTCTTTCTGAATGGTGTCCGGGGCTAGAGCTGAGTGTGTTGATGCCAGTGTTTATTTAAGCCTGATCATCAGTTCTGAATTCTGGGTTTCTTGACGCTGTGTTACTCTTGAATCATCTTGTTTGGTGACACAGTCCTAGTACCCTCATCCTTATCTCTTTGGTTTTTATTCCATAAACAATGGGGTTCATGGTTGGTGGCACCAGTAAGTAGAGGTTTGCCAAGAGGATAAGGGTATGTCTGGGCACATGATTTCCAAAACGATGTGTGAAGAAGGAAAAGAAGGCTAGGGTATAGAATATCAAGATGACGCAAATATGAGCTCCACACGTCCCGAAGGCCTTGGTCCGGGCCTCCCTTGATGGCAGCGATAAAACTGTTCTCAAGATGAGCCAGTAGGATGCAGCGATGAGGAGGAAGTCCAGCCCTGTGGTGAGGAGAGCGGCAGTGAGCCCATAAACACTGTTGAGAGCAATGCTGTTACAGGCCAACTTAGCGATGCCCATGTTCTCACAGTATGTGTGGTGGATGACATTGCCCCGGCAGAAGTCCAGCCGGAGAATAAAGAGGACACCGGGTGTGACAACAACCACACTCCGAGCCACCAGGGCCACGCCAACCTTGACAATGAGAGAGCCTGTAAGCAGAGTTGCATAATGGAGGGGTACACAGATGGCCACGTACCGATCAAAAGCCATGGCCAGTAAGACAGCTGATTCAGAGAGGAACAGAGCGTGAACAAAAAACATCTGGGTGAGGCAGGCGGGAAAGGTGGATGGGGAGGGGCCCTGCCAGAAAATGAGTAGCATTTTGGGCACTGTGACTGTACAAAGGAAGACATCATTGAGCGCCAGCATGGCCAGGAAGAGATACATGGGTTCATGGAGGCTGCGGTCCCAGGCTACAGCTGCCACGACTAGCCCATTGCCTAGCACAGCCAAGAGGTACATGAAGCCAAAGGGGATGGAAATCCAAACTTGGAAATCTTCTAATCCGGGCACACCAGTTAACAGAAAGGAAGTGAGCTGAGTGGGTGTGGAGTTGAGTACTGGAAAATAGATGGGGGAAAGGTTATTAAATGAAATCAGAAAAGCGTGTAACAAATAGTAGAAATTCCTTGATGCCAGTTGAGATCTAATTACTTTTGGCATGAGGCAGGAATGAGAACCATGATGGACATAGTTCTTAGATAAGTTGTTAAACAAATGAATGATTTGTGGAAATTACCTTCTTTTCATAAGATAGTTTTGTCCTGAAAAATGTGAATCAGAATATTAAGAAGATTTTTAAATTTTATACAATTTTTAATTTTATACAAAATGACTTATTGTTCCAATCAAATAAGTCATGCATATGTCATTAAACATTTAATCTATGTGTCTATATTATTTCTTTTTATAACTAAATAGCTACAACATTATTTCTTTCGTCTTTTACTCCACAATATAAGTACTAGAAGACTGGAGAGAGTATTTGTTTCTTTTTTCCTATGGAACAATTGAATTAAATAAAGGAAAACAAGGTTATCTGATACACAACTGGGAACAACAATAAAATTCCAACTGTTTCCCCAAGTCTCAAATTGTGGAGTTTGCACTGTTGGCCTAATAATTCTACCAGCAAATGCACATGCCATTCACTTGCCTCTCATCTATGTTTTTGAAAACAAAAATTAGATTGACATGTACTTTAAAGCTCTGTGAAGTTAAAATGTTATTCCTACTCAAAAGAGCACTGTCTCATGGGATCATGACAGGGAATCAAATAAACTCAATTGTAATACATTCCCATTCATAAAAGGAAAATCATGGAAAATGTGAAGACCAGTGGTTGTTCAATATATTCAGGATTAAGAGGAGAATAAGATGAAAGTTTACCACTGTGCACTAATTGATCTCATTTTTAGATCATCAATAATATTTTAACTTGAAGATATGCTTTCTATGAAATTGTCTCACATACAGATTTATTCTTTTTCCTATCTTATAAATCATTAATTGTTCAAGTAAGAAATGAAATAATTGATTTTAAAAAGTAAAGTTGTATGTTTATGCACACATTTTGACTGTAACTCAGGCTTCCTAAGTGGCAAATCATAAATCATGAATGCTATCCATGTTAGGACTCACACACCAAGTACATCAAAAATTACTCTTTCTTTAAAGGCATCAGCTGTCCCCTACCTTAACTGAAGATCCTCTTTTTCAGAAATACCAACTTTTAACAAGGAGCTAGGGTGTGTCATCCACATATATTGTGTATTTATCCTACCCCCTTCCTCCCCACACTCTTTGTCTTTTCCTGGTTTTTCCTTTCATTCTTTATCACTCTTTTCCAATCTCTCCCTCCTTCTTTGTGCATCTCTTTCTTTCCTCCCCCCTCTCTCTCCTTCTATATCTCCCTTTTTGTTCAAATAAGGAAGGAAAATAAAATTATGAGGTACAAGGTCAGGCATAGAGCATAAATGAAGAGTATTTAATAAAAAAATTACCAGAGATTTATTCAAATATCTATTGTTAAAAATATATAATCATATCCACAATTCCAATAGATGCTTGATATGGGAAATTTGTTAAATTTATCTGGCTATCTTCTATCAGAGCCTATCTTTACTGTGTAACAATCACAAAGAAAATATCAGACATTTAAACTGAAGACAACATGTCAGCCTGGGAGGTGATAATACAGAGAAAAACCAAATAATAACAATAATAAATTGTTATCAACATTTTTGAAGGTTTTGAACCTTTCATGTATCATTCAATTTATTTGTCATAACTACTATACTTGGAACTTACGATAGTTTCCCAATTTCACCCAGGCACTGAAAGATTAATTGCCCGTGCATCACTGATGAGCAACAAAGCTTATTTTATTATCCAGAGATGCTAGTCACAGAACTCACAGTTTTAACCACTGAAGTATTCTAATTTACCTTTTAGATGCATGGCTTTTCTAAATCATTAGGAACATAGAAATATTGTCCTTAAATTTCCTATTTGTATCTATTACTGCTTTATGCACAGGACTTAGTTCAAACAGCCATGCCTTGCTTGTGAAGACTATGAGGAGGAGTGTATATATATTCATATACATTGTGCATTTGGATATTTTTAACAGCATTACAGGGAATTATCTCTGGGTGAGAGGTCCTTTGAGAATCTCATGTGCCAAGTGAATACTATCACAGCTGACTCAATCATGCTTTCCTCACTTGTGAAATGTTGTTTTATTATTATTTATTTTGAACTGCATCTCAAAATTTTCTCGTCACAGACTAGATCTCTGCGGATATGAATTTCTTCACGTTGTTGTAAACTGGATACTTGGGCTGAATAGAACAATATGACAGTAAGACTTCTTACTGCATGTTTCTTCTAAAGGTCACACCTCCTGTGAAACAGCCAAGGTCTTCTGATTATTTTGTTATTTTAAGAAAATATTACAATAAATTATCATCCCTTCATGTGATGACTTTTGACTTACTAAGAAAAAATGTGTATCAATGTATTTGCAGAAATCTTATTTTTTACTTTGCCTGGTTTTTTTGTTTGTTTGTTTTTTGTTTTTCTTGCTCCTTTTCCTATATCTCATCCTTGCCTCTCCAACACACTCTCTTTTCTGTCCTATCCTCTTGCATTCTCTCTCTCTCCCTGGTGCCATACATCCCTTCTGTCTCTCCTCTCTTCCCCCTCTTCATCAACTTTCCCTCTCCCTCTTCCTCTCTACACCCATTATAATAAAGTCTTAAATTGAAAAAAAAAAAAAAAAAAAAAGAAGAAGAAGAACTTCTACCTCACCAAGGAAGAGGTGAATTTAACAAGAGTTCTGCTCTCACTGCCAGCCAGGGAACCTTTTCCAGAGAGATGGTGGTAGGCACTGCAGAGTCCCCAAACTCATCTAAACAGAAAATCAGAGGATGCAGAGAGCTCAACACTAATGGAGACATATCACCCACCCACAAAGCTCAAGGAATGCTGCAGAAGAGTTGATGGGAAGATTGTAAGAGCTACAGGGTAGAAAGGAATATCCTGAGGCACGGACCCCCGATCCCATGGAGACTGACTGGTGGTATCATGATCTCACAGTGAATACCAATGACCCCACTGAAGAAGGCCTTTAGGTGAATGAAGGTGAGGTGAAAGAAATATAATAGAATAATCCAATCACAATGTGACCAATATGTTCTTAAAGTTCACAATAAATTAAAATTAAATTTAAAAAAACCCACAAATTTCCAACGTAAATCATTTTATGACTGCCCAGATAGAGAACTCTTGTCTTTGTTTTATTGTTTATTTATTTGAAATAGAGAGAGAGAGAGAGGTAGGGGCAGATAGAGAATGGGTACAACAGGACCTTCATAAACAAACTCAAGACTCATGCTCCACCCTGTTCATCTGGCTTATGTGGGTTGGGGAATGATACCTGGGTCCTTTGGCTTTGCAGGTAAGCGCCTTAACTGTTAAGCCATCTTTCCAGCCCAGAACTCTATTTTTTTTCTTAAAAAAAAAATTAAGTTATTTATTTATTTATTTATTTGAGAGAGAGAGAATTGGGTGTGTCATGGCCTCTAGCTGCAAACAAACTCTAGATGCATGCACCACGTTGTGCATCTGATTTGCATGGATGCTGGGGAATTGAAGTTTTCTGATCATTACTACAACATTAAGGTTAAAATTTATATTGAGGTTAGATTATTGAGTCATGTTTATATATTAGTATTATCCAATTGAACTAACCTTTTAGCCAAGCCATTTGTCCACTGCACAGCAATATTGGACTTCCAGCACTTTTATGTGTAACTCAAGAGTTTATGACAGTAGTTTTTTTGTTTTGTTTTGTTTTTTGTTTTTTAGTTTTTCGAGGTAGGGTCTCACTCTGGCCCCAGGCTGACCTGGAATTCATTATGTAGTCTCAGGGTGGCCTCGAACTCACAGCGATCCTCCTACCTCTGCCTCCTGAGTGCTGGGATGAAAGGCGTGTGCCACCACGCCTGGCTGGACAGTAGTTTTTTTAAAAAAAATTATTTATTTTTGGCTGGGCGTGGTGGCGCGGGCCTTTCATCCCAGCACTCGGGAAGCAGAGGTAGGAGGATTGATGTGAGCTCGAGGCTTCCCTGAGACTACAGAGTGAATTTCAGGTCAGCCATGACAGTAGTTTCTTTTAATTTTTTTTTATTTATTTACATATGAGAGAAAGAGAGACAATATGGTTGAGGCCCTGGCACCAGGGCTTCCTGCCACTACAAATGAATTCCCAACAAATGCACCACTCAGTGCATCTGGCTCTGTGTGGGTACTGGGGAATTGAATCTGGGTCATTGTGGTAGTTTGAATATATGTCCCCCAATATATTCAGTATTTTACCAGTTATAGTTTGCATCTGCAATCACCTTGCTAGAGGCAATGTCACTGGGGAGGCGGTCTTAAGGTGTTAATGGTAGGTTTGAGATTCCATTGTAAAGATATGCAAATGTGCCTAGCAGGAGTTCCTGAAGTGTGCTGTGTGACCTTTTGGCTGTAGTTTTGCTCTGTGTGCTGTGGTGGCTGGTTGGTTTCTCTCTCTCTCCGCTTGGCCCTGTGGAGAGCAGGCCGCTTCTCTTGCCATTATGGAACTTCCCCTGGATCTGTAAGCTTCAATAAATAATATCCCTTCCTCCATAACTGTGCCCGGTCTGGAAGTTCATCTCAGCGAACCTGAAGCTGTCTGCTACAGTCATCAAACTTTGCAAGCACCCTTAACTGTTGAGCCATCGCTCTTGCCTGGTGTTAGTGCTTTAACATTGTACTTTCCTTCTGCTTTGGAATTAATCAAATTTATTGCAACACCTAAAAAGTTTCAATCTTTGAAGCCATTTTAAAATTTTTATTCTTGCTTCTGTTATATTTCAGACAATTTCAGAGATAAACAGTATGAAAATATTTCATAGTTATGAAGTTAAAAGTTAAGCAGGCATTCTTTACACTTGCACACAAAAGAACTACTTTTCAAATGTAGCTTTAAACAGTTAAAGTATTGAACAATTTTTATTTTACAGAAAAAAAGTTTTGCAAAGGAACAGGCAACTGAAGGTGGGAAAAACACAGTCAGTCAACTTAATTTTGTCTTGTCACCAGTTGTGTAGGATTAAACTAATATGTGTGTGTGTGTGTGTGTGTGTGTGTGTGTGTGCATGTGCCTGTGTTATATATAGTCCATGCAAGATAATTACAGACCACCACACTTTTGTGGCTAATTGGGAGTCCTTTTTATAAAGCTGGTGAGGGGAGCTCATGCCAGAAAATGCTCTCAGTGAAAAGCTCAGGAGTGCAGAGTTTCTAAAGGCAAACAACCATAAAATAATAACATTAGTGTCAGATAGGTCTGGGCAACATCAGAACTGCAATTGTTTTACTTATCCTGGAGTTAAGTTACTTACATATCTGAGCCATGTTTGGGGACATGGGAAGTCTTGAAAGTGTTATCAGTGCAGATGTAGCCCTCCTGAGGAGTTAATTGAGGTGTTAATTGAGTTTGCAACTTCAGCCCCATTGGGGCTGGATCTGATTTCAGCCAAAAGGTGTAGAGAGCACTTGAGTTCTGGCTGTTTTTGCTTGCTGCTTGTTGAAGTTTGCTTGTTGCATTTGCTTCTCTCTGCTGGAATGTGTGGAAGCAGCTTCATCTGCCATTGGTGGAATTTCCCCTGGATCTGTAAGCTGAAATAAATCCCTTCCCCCCTAAACTGTGTCTGGGTTGGATGTTTGTCTCAGCAATATGGACCTGACTGCAACAGCATATATTTCCATATGATTCTCTTTTTAAAATAAGACTGGACTCTTTTATTATATTTATTTTATTTTATTTTATTTTATTTTAGAAAGAGAGAAACACATACAGAGAGAGAGAGAGAGAGAATGAGAATTGGACATGTCAGGACCTCAGCCCTGTAATTGAACTCCAGATGCTTGTGCCACCTAGTGGGCATGTATGATCTTGTGTTTGCCTCACTTTTGTGTGTCTGGTTTACGTGGATCTAGAGAGTTGAACATGGGTCTTTAGGCTTAACAGGCAAGCATCTGAACTGCTAAGCCATATCTCCAGCCCTATTTCCATGTAATACTTTTAAAAATTAATTAATGTATATTCACTTTGCAAATTAATGGTAGTTTCATTACACTACTATGGTAGTTTAGCTGAAGTATATCATACCCTTGGACTACATCCACATTCCATTACCCACTCCTGTTCCCACTTCCTCCCCTCTTGACTTACATGTCATATAAGTGAGTGTGTGCTGTTTATCTGTCTATAATCTATCTTCTGTCTCTATCTTTCTATATATCAGCTATCATCAGTCTATATGTCTTTCTCTACCTACTATGTATCCTGTATGTATGTATGTATGTATGTATGAGCATGTCCATGCATTTGAGAAAACATATTTTTATTTCTGCATCTGGCTTGTTCGGCTGAATATAATGATCTCTGATTTTATTCATCTTCTTGGAAATGGCATAATTTCATTCTTTTCATTTCTGAATAAAATTTCACTCTGTGTACCCATTATACTCTGTTGATTCCTTCATCTGTTGATGAACACCTAGGCTGATTCCATAATGTCTACAGTGAAGAAGACTGCAATGACTATGGGTGAGCAGGAATCTATGTAATGTGCTGACTCAGATTTCTCTGTGTATATTCTCAGATTGTGAGAAAACCGAAAGCATGTCCTACAAAATCAAGAATTAGACAAGGATGTACATTCTGTACATCTGAGTTAGAGAAATAAATAAGTCATGAGAAAGAAATGCATGTACTACATATAGGAAAAATCAAATTATCTCTCTTTATGTTTGATATGTTTCTATATTTAAAATTCTAAAGGCTGTATTGGAAATGTCTTTGACCCAACAAACACTTTTAGCAAAGTAATAGGATATGAAACAAAGATACGCAAATTAGGTTTTCTATATATCAATAACAAACTTGCTGAGAAAGAAATCAGGAACATCACAACATTCACATTACCTTCAGATGAAATTAAGTATCGAGGAATCAACCTAACCAAGGGATTAAAGACCTCTACAAACAAAACATTCAGACAAAAGAAAAAAATCGATTAAGAAATACATTTTAATTGGGTTGTTTGAATTCTCATTGTTTTGTTTTTTGAGTTATTTGTATATTCTGGATATTAGTCCTCTGTCAGATGTATAGCTGGCAAATATTTTCTCCCATTCTGTAGATTGTCTGTGCTGTATTCACATTGTGGGACTAGGAAATTTTGGTGGAGACCTCTCAGTTTGTGGTTTTGCAGGGGTCATTTGTTGTTTTGTTGTTGTTGTTGTATTGTGGTAAATCCATCTCTGTGGTAAGAGTCTTGTTTTGTTTTGTTTTTGTTTTTGTTTGTTTGTTTGTTTGTTTGTTTTTTTCCCAAAGAGGAAGCAGGATTTTGTCTTTGTAGGATCTCCAGTGAGTGCACTGTTTTGGATTTGAACCCGTTTGGAGTGAGATTGTACTGTATTTACAAATGAACAGGTTGTGGAGTTTGCAAGTGTGCCATCAACTCGGGGCTGGTGGATGATACAAGAGCTGTGGTTGGAGGTCCAGAATCTCTTCAGCTACTATAGGGGCAGTGTCTTTCCTGTGGAGCTCAGGCGCAGTAGTGCTTGCCCCTGTTCCTTCACTGGGTGTGGTCAGTGGAATCTCTTGGGATGGTCAGAGGAGTCAGTGACTGGAAAGACCCACTGAGCTTGCAGCATGGGGACGCTTAGGAGCCAGTGTCTTGGGGTAGGTACCCAACACTGGACAGGCAGCATAGGGTGGGCAGAAGGGAGGAGCCCTAGCTCTGGTAGGGACAGGCAGCACATGGGCCCCATCCCTGGGATCAGGGTCCAGTGACTCAGGGAGGGCTGGAAGCTGTGCAGTGGTGAATCCGAGGTGTGGTCCCTACCTATGGCACCATGGGGACCTCAGGGAGCAGTGGTACAGGGACTAGCAGCTCAGGGACCAGTGTTGCAGAATGGGGCACAAGTGTTGGCTCTGGCTCTAGCACATGGGGGCCACTCAGGGTTAGGCAGCACAGGTTGGGGTGGAAGAATGGGTGGTCCCAAGCTCTGGCACTATGGGGACCCAAGGTGTGGGCATCTGGTGCATGGGAGATGAGGGCTGGTGGTGTGACAGCAAACTGTTGGGAGTAGGGTAGGTGGCAGAGTGGCTGATGTGAGCAAGGAAGCTGCAGATGGGAGCTTGGCGCTGGGATCTTCCAGGTGGGGATCCACTGGCACGCAGGCCGAGGCCCCGCCTCCCACACTTTGTGTGTACAGGCTCAGTGGGTTGCTTCCCTTTCTAAGTGTGTGAGGCCTGGAGAAAGGCCAATAGCCAGACTGCCCTGCCCACCTGACCTCACAGTGTTAGGCACCCGCCCACCCCAGCCATTGCACCCTACCTATGCCCAAGCATAGGCATCAGAAACCAGCAGATTCCCAAATACTCGCCTCTGTCCCCCACCCAGTGAGGTCTTTTCAGACCTATCAGTGCTGGAACCCCTCCCTCTACTTCTTGCTTGATTTCACTGCTGGGGCTCTAGCGTGCTTTTGTGTCCGCCACCTTGACCAGCAAATATTTTTAACATTTTTGTCAAAATCAGTTGGCTGTAGATGCCTGGGTTTATGTCTTGTTCCTCTATTCCATAATTCTATATGTCAGTACCATACTATTTCCATTACTACGGCTTTGTAAAATATCTTAAAATCAAGTATGGTGATGTCTCCAGCCTTATTATTTGTGTCTCAGGATTACTTTGCTTACCCAAGGATTATTGTGCTTCCAAATGAGTTTTGGGCTGTATTTTCTATTTCAGAGAGGAAAGACATTGAAAGTTTGATGGGGATTGCATGAAAAGTGTAAATTGCTGTTGGTTAAATGGCCGTTTCCACAATATGTGTTCTTCTAATCTGTGAACATGGATGCCTTTACCTTTTCTAGTGTCCTCTGCAATTTATATTTTGAGTATCTCCAAATATTCTTATTTATTTATGTGCAAGCAGAGATAGGGAGAAGAGAGACAGACAGAGAGAATGGGCACACTAGGGACTCTAGCAGCTGCAAACAACCCCCAGATGTATATGCCACCATGTGCATCAGCCTTCTGTAGGTACTGAGGGATGAACCCACTTTGTTAGGCTTTACAGTCCAGCCCCTTAACCTCTGAGCCATCTCTCCAGCCTTATCTTGAGCATTTAAAAGTTTTTATTGTAGAGATCTTTCACTTCCTTAGTAAGGTTTATTCACAGGCATTAGATTTTATATTTTATAAAAAATACTTTGTTTATGTATTTATTAGAGAGAGAGGGGAGGTTCGGCCGAGGGAGGGAGAGAGATGAGAGAGAAGGAGAGAGAATGAGCATGTCAGGGCTTCTAGCCACTGCAAACAAACATCAGATGCATGTGCCACCTTGTGCATCTGGCTTACATAGGTACTGTGGAATCAAACCTGGGTCCTTTGGCTTCACAGACCAATACCTTAACTGCTTAGATAGCTCTCCAGCCCTATTTTATTTTATCTTTTTTGAGGCTATTTTGAATGTGATTTTTTTCTTCAATTTCATCAGCAGCAAACTTGTTGTTGGTATATAGAAAATCTACTAATTTCTTTAATAATTTTGTGTCTTGCTACTTTGCTGAAAGTAATTATCATCTTTAACAGTTTTTTTGGTAGAGTCTTTAGGATCCTTTATACACAGAATCATACCATCTGCAAATAAAAGTAGTTTGACTCATTCTTTTTCTATTTTCATTCTGTTTTTAAGTATGTTGTCTTGTTGCTGTAGCTAACTACTATATTGAATAAGAATGGATTAAATAAACAACTTTGTATTTTTCTGGATTTCAGTGGAAATGCTCCAAGATTCCCCAATTGAATATGGTGTTGGATATTAATTTTCATCTATAGCCTTTATTATGTTAAGACAAGTTCCCTGCTATTCTCACTTTCTTTATGACTTTTATCATGAGAGAATGTTGTATTTTGTCAAATGCCTTTTTCCCCATCTATTGAAATAATCTTGCAACTTTTGTCCTGGAATCCATTTATATGGTGTGTTGCATTTTTGACTTGCATATACTGAACTGTCCCTACATGTCTGGAATAGAACCCACCTGATCAGGCCAAATTATCTTATTGACATGTTCCTATATTTTGTTGATAATTTTTTAACCTATGTTCATGAGTGAATGAAATAACTAGACAGAAACAACAGTCACACATATGAAAACAAAAGCAATGCACTGTGTTCTTGGTTTTAAATATACACAAAGAACCTTAGTGAACTATGAAAAATAAACATAAAATATCCTTCTCTTGATTTATAAGGAACTTTGAAGTTTTCTCTCTCTCCTAAGCAGTGAAAAGCTAAAAAAACTATAGAATTGACAACTCTTTTATGTGTAAGAAAAGTAAGATCACAGGAATAAAATTTCCATCCTTCAAATGAGAGATACAGGAAAACAGAGTGTCAATTCATCTAGGAAGAACCTTTGGAACAAAACCCTCTGTGGGGCTAGTCCCAGGGAGGAAATCTTGAATTGCTCATGAAAGGAACAGTCAGGGGGTCTAACTCCTTCGTGAGGTTTACCAACAGCTGCTTTATCAGGCATGTTCTCATTGTGAACATAAAAGAAAATTCCCATCATGTTCCCCATGGCAAGAGACAAGCAGCCACTTTGAAATCCAGCAGAACACTCTGTTCATAACCAGGCCTCCCTCAAGGCAATATATTCCACAAAATCCTCAACTATTGACTTAATCAGGTTCGAACTCAAACTCATTATTCTCTTTCTATGCCTGGTAAGTAAGAGGATTGGAAAGTATTTATGAAATCAAGTTCACTAAAGAATAAGTATTTTAAGTCCTAAAATTCAGGCATGAAGTAGAGAACAATTCTTCTGCCCTCAATATCAACATGGTTGGATACACCTTGCATCCTTCATTAAACATAGCAAAACATGTTGCAAAACAAAAAGACAAATTTTGTAAAAGGGAGTTTGAGAGCACAATTTTTAGAACACAGAACTTGGAGAGTGAAACTTGATGTGAGCCGTAGAAATGGGAGAATAAACATGATGTCATTCAACAAGTGAGTTGCAAATCAATATAGAATGTGTTCACATGTAATTTTGTTTTTGGCATTAGACCCATACATGCTTACTACAAAATGTGAAGTTTGGGGTCTTCTTTGTCCCTTGAGATCATAGGGAAGTAAAGAACTCTCTTATTTCAATTTAACAAGTTGGGTTGGATTATATTGATATTCTTTTACTGACATTTTACAATATATTCACATTTTACTGACATTTCACCATATATAGACTTTTGTCAAAGTTTAAATTATTTGCTTACACAGAGCCAGGTTATAACCCACTCTGTTATGATGCCCGTGTTTGGGCTAACAAAGCTTCTGACCTATCCATTGCTTTCTGCAGGTATCAGAGATGGTCTGAGAACATGTAGGATGAGGGTATCAGCATTTATCAGGCTAATAATCTCTTTTCTATGAGTGAGATTATTTCTCACAGGTATTCTTATTTCTATGGGGAAGGGTGGAAGGGCTTGGGCAATGAAATTATGAATGCAGTATGGAAAGAATAAGAGTTGGTGCTCTATTATGCAATAAGGTGACTATAGTCAAAATGCATTATATTATATTTTAAAATGTCTAGGGTTGATTTGGAATGTTCCTACCACAAACCAATAATATGTTCTTGAAATATGAGTCTTGTCCAGATTTATTGAGAACTCAAAGTTTTCACATAATAAAACTTAACATTGTGCCCCATACATAATATAATTTTCAAGTGTCAAAGGACCTTGGTTCTATTCCCCAGGACCCATGTAAGCCAGATGTACAAGGGGAGCATGCATCTGCAGTGGCTGGTAACCCTGGCGTGCCCATTCTCTGTTTCTCTCAATCTGCCTCTTCCACCTCTTCCTCTCTCTTTCGCAAATAAATAAAATATTTAAAAATGTATAGAGAGCTGGAGAGATGGTTTAGCAGTTAAGGCACATGCCTGTGAAGCCTAAGGATCTAGGGTCGATTCTCCAGGTCCCACATATGACAGATGCACATGGTGGAGCATGCAGCTGGAGTTTGTTTGCAGGGGCTAGAGGTCCTGGTGCACCCATTCTCTCTCTGTCTCTCTCTCTCTCTGTGTGTGTGTGTCTGTAATAAGTGAATAAATAAATATTTAAAAACTAATCTTTAAAAAATGTACAGAAACATAGCTTCCCTGGTAGCCAACACTGGAGCCAGAGTCTTGTTACATGAGTTTGGTGACAACTGCAGCTGAATTGAGAGCATGTCCCTTGCCTCAGTCCACAGAGCAGCACCAAGTGTCTTCAAGACTGAACTCAGCAGCAGCACAAAGTAGAGCAAACACAAAGAAATGCAAACAAGCCAGGCATGGTGGTGCATGCCTTTAATCCCAGCACTCGGAAGGCAGAGTTAGGAGGATCACCATGAGTTCGAGGCCACCCTGAGACTACAGAGTGAATTCCAGGTCAGCCTGGGCTAGAGCGAGACCCTCCTAAAAAAAAAAAAAAAAAAAAAAAAAAAAAAAGAAAGAAAGAAAGAAAGAAATACAAAAAACATTAAGCACCTTTCCAAATCCTCACTTAACACAGGGGTTCCTGAAAGACGTGTCCAATGTACGATGTCCAGACGGAACACTGAGAAATCAAGCTGGAACTGAACTGAAAGCTTTCTTCCAGCTGGCTACTCCTCATATGGCTGGAAGGTGGAATTCAGGCTGGTAAAGAGAGAAGTCATCAACAGTCTTACTCAGTAGTGGATGCTAGGAGCTACACAACTAACCATCCAGGCAGGCTGTGCCGACAGGTGCAGAAGTGGGGTGATTTTTATAAGGGTCACCATCTGCTCTCTGATTGGATGTTAGATCCTGTCATGGAAAGGAGTTCATGTCTAGAAAGCTAGTCAAAAGCGGACAGGAGGTCATAGCCCTAAGAGGGAAGCTATTACTGTGGTTTAGATAAATTGATAGGTTGTATGCCTATCAAATTGCCCTCTGGAAATTTCTCTGTCTATAGACTAACACTTTTTTCATCTTTGGTTAAGGAAGCTTTGTATTTGCAGATGGTGGTGTTTACTGGGGAGGAAATATGCTGAAGGACACTGAACAAAAATATCCCTCTTGATGCATTTTTGTTTCTATGGTTAAAAGTTAATTTCCCAAGCAGTGTCCAAAAAAACTGGAAATGTCCCTAAATTCCTTCCTATGATTATTTCAGCAGCTTACTAAATATTCGTATTCTTATCTCCTTGGTTTTAATGCAGTAAACCACAGGGTTGAGGACAGGAGGCACTAGCAGGTATACATAACCCATAACAATATGCACTACTGGTGGGACATGTTGTCCAAACCGATGGATTATAGACACGCCCATCATAGGGACATAGACCAGCAGCACAGCACAGATGTGGGACACACAAGTATTGAGTGCCTTGAGTTGTTCTATCCGGGAGGCAATGCCTAATACCGTGTAGAGGATCTTCAAATAAGACAGCAGGATCAATACAGAGTCCATTCCAAAGGTGAGGAGAATGATGATGAGACCATAAATGCTATTGATGCGGTGGTCAGAACAGGAGAGCTTGATGATATCTGGGTGCAGGCAGTAGGAGTGAGACAGCACATTTGCCTCACAAAACCTCAGCCTTTTGATGAGAAAAGGGCCTGGGAAAATGACAGCCACTGCCCGAAACAAAAGTCCCATAAGTATCTTGGCAATGGTTTCATAAGTCAAAATCATTGTGTACCTGAGTGGGTTGGAGATGGCCACATAACGGTCAAAGGCCATGGAGAGTAGGATGCCAGATTCCATCAGGGAGAAAACATGGATGAAGAACATCTGGGTGAGGCAGGTGTCAAAGTCTATTTCACGAATATTGAACCAAAAAAGCTTAAGCAGGGTGGGCAGGGTGGCCGCACAGATTCCCAGGTCACTGGCAGCCAGCGCAGAGAGAAAAAGGTACATGGGTGTGTGAAGTGATGGTTCCACCCGAATCACCACTAAGATGATGCTGTTCCCCATAAGAGCAATGGCATAGAGGAAGCAGAACAAAATGGAAATCACTGGATATGAGTGTTCCAGGCCAGGGAAGCCAGTCAGAAGGAAAGGTCCATAGGTACTGATGTTGAAAAGCACCATGATGTCTGATTCAAAGTGGCGAGGGTCAATGATCTTTCTAGAGTAAGAGAGTCGAGGTTTCATCATCATGCTCATAGTTATTTTTGAATCTATATTATGAAATTTTGAGGTGTGAACAATAAATCTTCACATTTTCTTGACTTAATCAAGAAGAAACAGAATGCCACTATGTTGTGTTTACTCTTGTGTCATACTATGGGTACAATGTCAATTTTTTTTCCTTAAAAGGTTAGTTTTATGAAGGTATGAAATATACAGAATATTGCTAATTTGATTTTATATTTTATTGGCATATATGGTTATAGAGATTGAGAGGTTTCTGAGGTTTGTTGTGCTTTCTGCTAAAGCATGAGTGCCTGACAGGACCTGAGATCACCATGTGAACAATTACTCATATCCACATGTGTCTCAAGTGGAACAGAGATTATTGTCAGAGCTCTGGGATCCATAAGAGACTCTAGCAATGGCAGAAGTGTGATGGAGCTGGACACCAGACTTTCTGCTCTGGCCATAGGTAACTGTGCTGTGTTCTACAAAGACATGTTGGTACAACATGTGTGCATGTCTACACACACACACACACACACACACACACACACACACACACTGGGCCCTTCCCCTTTTACAAATACCACATTATACCCCTAAAAAGAACCAAAAAATAGTTCTACTGTTTTATCATGAGATAAAATTCAATTACTTGGAGATATTACTCTATGGTAAGAGGCAATTTTGATGTAATAAGTGCTGATTCCCTTAATTAGCTATGGCAACAGAGACAACAGAAGGCATCCATTCTGCTATAGTCAAATAACACTGCATCTCTGGGCCATTTATTTAAACTTTTTCATAATTGGTTTTTATGCCTTAAATTTTTATCTAATTCTCATTATCAGATCAACATCTTAAGAGTGCCCTGGCCAGGCGTGGTGGCACATGCCTTTAATCCCAGCATTCAGGCGGCAAAGGTAGGAGGATTGCCGTGAGTTCGAGGCCACCCTGAGATTACATAGAGAATTCTGGGTCAGCCTGGGTTACAGTGAGACCCTACCTTGAAAAATAAAAAATGAAAAAAAAAAAAAAGAGTGCCCTGGAGGTCATAAATCATATCAGTAAATATAAAACATCATTTTAAACACAATGTTCTTAGCAATATATATATATATTTGGAGAGAGAGAAACAGAGAGAGAGAGGAAGAGGCAGAGAGATAGAGAATGGGCATGTCAGCAGCTTCTCAGCAGCTGTGAATGAACTCTAGACACGTGCCCCCCCTTGTGGGCAAGTGTGGCATTGCACCCTTGCATCACATTTGCTTTTGGCTAAACATGGAATCTGGAGAATTGAACAGGTGTTCTCCGGCTTGGCAGGCAGGCGCCTTAACCACTAAGCCATCTCTCCAGCCCAGTAAAAAAAAAAAATATGTATATATATATATATATCTGTTGTTGTTGTTGTTGTTGTTGTTTCGAGGTAGGGTCTCACTCTGGTCCAGGCTGACCTGGAATTTACTATGTAGTCTCAGGGTGGCCTTGAACTCATGGCAATCCTCCTACCTCTGCCTCCCAAGTGCTGGGATTAAAGGCGTGCGCCACCACACCCGGCTTCCCAGTAAGATATTTTTAACTAATAATGTTGTATCATGAAAGTGCCATGCGTTTTATTGCTATATTTAAACACTGTATTGTCTGCACCTGTACATGCTGAATGAAGAAATAATTCAAAGAAAATCCAGGAGGCATAACTCAAAAACAATCTTTAAAAACAGTATACTATTCTTACAGTTTGTTCTCTCTGCTATTTGACATTTTCATTGCTCTCTTTTGAAGTATATAATATCAAAGAGAAACATACAGCTTTAGAAAAGAGGAGTGTGAGAGATCTCATGGATGGGTGCCATAGCTCAGAGTGGAAATATGTGGAGTAGAGGGTTTCTGTGCTTGGCCAGTGGGCTGGGCACAGGCTAGGTCAGAGAAAAGGGAACTGTCTCTCAGCAGCACGGCTGCACTAGGAAGATACTAGAGTAAGTAGGGAAATAAATGGTCATTGGAAGAGGGTGAATCATATCTCTTAGTCAGTTAGCTACTGGTGAGTTCCCCAATCCCCAGCAAAAAATCTCCCACTCAGCTTTGTACAAGCAATGAGAATTTAAATCAGTGACTCAAATACAAAGGAGTCATGAAGTCAGCCTCCGGTGTGAGAAGAAAGAAGACAGCACTCAGTGACATGGCAGAGGAGACGGAGCAGGTAATTGAAAGGATGGGAATCACAAAAGCATTTGTGCATGTAAGAAAATGCCAAAACAAATTTAAAAGAAGAAAATGGGTAAGTGAACCAAGACTTCAAAACTCGGTATCTGTCTGCAAACATACGTCTATTTATATAGCCACATTTGAAATGGAAACAAATATATAAGAAAAATAAGTACCAGTTAGTGCTACATATGTACAGGGGATTGACATTTGCCACAAATGATGTGCTGACACTTATACAGGTATGGATGGAATTTGACATCTTTATGTCTAATAAAATAAGTCACATTTAGAAAGAAAAATCACAAGTTTGCTCTTGTATGTGAAATCTAGTTTATGCGTAAGAGGATGGGATTAAAAGGAGGAGGAGAGAAGGAAAGATGCTAATTAGGGAAAAGACAAATACTTCATATTTTCTTAAAAGTGTAAAGATGTATATACTAATATACATGACAAGTAAAGAAGGTACAAGAAGAGAGCACGTGTGGAGGGAAGGAGACCAGCAAGCAGAAGGAAGGAGGCATGAAAGAGCACTAGTGGGAGAATGTGAACAGAGTAAAATGATACACATGGATGAAAATGTTACAAGGAAATCTGTTGTTTCCTATTCTAACTAGAAATAATAAGGGATTATGATTAGTAATTTATAATTAGATAAGAAAAGAATCTGATGTGCAATTGTTTAGCAGGACACATGCATATGTGCGCATATACACATATTACTGTGTATTTTTAAAGTGCAGAAGAAAGCATTTTCACCATTTTCACCATACACGAATGATGAATGTTTAATGAGATTGAGACATTTAATGTAATTTAAACATCACACAATGATACATGTATAGATATATCACAATGTCTCTTATAGTATACATAATTTTGTTTAAATATCATTGTAAATAATAATTTAACTTTAAAAATTATCATGTAAAATATCTTGAACCTTGCAATTTAAGAAAATTAAAAGAAAAGATACCTGGATTTCCATCACAGATAGCAGGTGAGTATATCTGTAGCACAGGGCATAAAGGATATGTCTAATATTGTCTTGGAATCAGGTGTTTATATGTGTGTTCCTCTGCCTTTATATGAGCTCTTTTCAGATTTCCCTGTAAGAATCATGTCTGCTAAGCCGTATTACCACAAGGGTTCCCCAGAGTGCATGAAACTCTAGTGGAAATTTTTGTGCCATAATTAATTACATAAAAACCTTAATCCCAGCACTTAGGAGGCAGAGGTAGGAGGATTGTGAGTTTGAGGCCAGCCTGAGTCTACATAGTGAATTCCAGGTCAGCCTGGGCTAGAGCAAGACCTACCTCAAAAAACAAAACAAAACAAAACAAAACAAAACACAACCCAAAGATCTTAAATCTTATGCAAATAGATTGTTTTCTGTCAAAGGTATGCTATTATAGTTATTAAAGAATTTTAAGTAGGATATATGAGCAAAAATTTTAAATGTTTTTTAATCTGTTTCCTTAACTCTATTTGTTCTTGAGGTAGAAAGAGTGCTTGTCTGTTTCTAGCCCAAAGCCAGAGAAAAATAACATACAAGTTTTGTTCTCTTTTCTTTTTTGTGCCATTCAGACTGTGTTCTCTCCCTCTATCTCTCCCAAGGGGAGAGAATGGTCGTCAATGGCAATGGGCAGTTGTACAAAAAGTATAAGTTTGAGTAAGAGTAGCAATTCCACATAAGGTTGATATTGACCAGCTGTGATCCTAATAGCCCAGGAGGCTGAGGAAGTAGGATTGTAGAATGGTCAATACCAGCCTGGGTCACAAGATGAATTTCAGGCAAAATGGGTTATCTATACCCCGTGATATTAACAAAACAACCAAACCAAAGAATAGCAAACATAAGTGGATGTGCTATAATTTTCCACAATGAAAATTCTGATATATACTTTTAGAAGTGTTCACCAAATGGCACAGTGGTGTCTGACACGGTCTGAATCTCTGTTCTTGTAGATATTACGAAGTAGATGAGACATGGCAGAATAATCAGGAATATATAGTAAACTACTTTGATGATTGCAGGACAGTCATGTTTTGGGATACATCAGAAGGGACCAACACCACGTAATGAGCATTACTGGCACATTTTAAATGACTATTTCATTGTTCCCAGCATAAAGGAACCTTTGAGCTAAGTGACTTTTGGTCAGAGCCATCCACATATATGTATCCCATATTTGAAAGTAACCACCCTGATATCTATGCTTGTGTGGTAGTTTGAATATATGGCCCCCAATATATTCAGTGTTTTATTAGTTTATAGTTTGCATCTGCAGCCACCTTGCTGGAGGCAATGTCACTGAGCATTAAGGTGTGATGGTGGGTTTGAGATTCCATTGTAAAGATATGCAAAGTGTGCCCAGTAGGAGTTCCTGAAGTGTGCTGTGCTGTGTGGCTGGTGGCTTTTCTCTCTCTCCGCTTGGCCCTGTGAAGGCAGGCCAGCTTCTTCTGCCATTATCGAACTTCCCCTGGATCTGTAAGCTTCAATAAATAATATCCCTTCTTCCATAACTGTGCCTGGTCTGGAAGTTTATCTCAGCGAATTTGAAGCTGTCTGCTACAGCTTGTTTTCCTTATTGTGGGACTAGAAGTATTAGAGAGGGAGCCAGCATATTCTAGGACTTTGTTGGTTTCCCCTTTTGAGAAGCTCGTTCTGTGTCCCTGGTCATTTTTGGTTATCTATTATACAGCCATCCATATAATATTTGAGGGACCCCTTTATTTTACTTCAG
This sequence comes from Orientallactaga sibirica, assembly GCA_036365145.1. Lineage (NCBI taxonomy): Eukaryota > Metazoa > Chordata > Mammalia > Rodentia > Dipodidae > Orientallactaga > Orientallactaga sibirica. The sequence continues at coordinate 1,493,828 of JAEOAD010001511.1, read as the reverse complement.
GTTATACATTTCTCTTTAGTGTTTAAGTCAAGCAGTAATAATAATAACTTAATCAAAAATGGACCTTTGAAGGTCAATAGCGGCTCTGAGACTCAAAGGACCTAGGAGGAACTCAATGCCTTACTCATTATTGGTGTCATCTATTAGGTCAAGTCACCAAGTAGCTTTGTTGCGAAGCCTGGAGGACCATTTTCCTGTTTGACTCTCCTCTTGAAGATAGTATACTAATTTGAGTTCGGCTCTGGCCCACAATGTCCTCCCTGATCCAGAAGACAGGTGACTTAACAGAGATGTAGAACACTTTAGAAGTGTACTGTTGTCTCCTGTGTCCTTTTTGACCTGGAAGCAGAGGCCAAAATAGTGGATCTCCTTTTTAGCTCTGGTTTCTCTCATTGGCTTTGGCTTCTACATATGGTTATTAAAACACTTGGAGAGAAAGTTACACTAGCCTTGAGGATGGGTGTGGACATATAACATATCTGATTTGTGAAACAGATCTAGTTACAGAATGGCACAAAAGCTTAAAGTCATTTAGTCTAACATTTAAGTTTAAGCCAGGCACGGTGGAGCACGACTTTAATCCCAGCACTCGGGAGGCAGATGTAGCAGGATTATTGTGAGTTCCATGTAAGCCTGGGCTAGTGTGAGACCCTACCCCAGAAAGAATATAGTAACATTTATGATTAGTTGTCCTGTGACAGTGTAGGTCATATCTGGAGTATAGAAAGAAGATGTATCTTATCTTTTTAAGTATCTGACAGCTAAAGTGTGCACAGAGCATATTAACAGCTGCGGAAACCATATTCTTACCAGTAAATTTCTAAATCAACTGATTTTACTTAAAAATTATATGTTAAGAAATCACATGACAGTACCAAATCTTGGCATCTGTGTTTGAACACATTGGATATTCCTCTACCTGTGTTGGTACCAATTACCCAGGGAATTCTGGAAACAGAACCTTGGAGCTCAAGACCATTTTTTCTCGGGTAACAATCACTTAACAAGAGGCTGAGTCCTGACTTGAACTTGATAAGAATGAACTTGAAAAGTCAGAATTAAGACAGCATAAGTAAAACCTTGACAAAAACTATTTGATCAGGCTGGATGTAGTGGTGCATGACTTTAATCCCAGAACTCAAAAGACAGAGGGTAGGAGGCTTATCATGAGTTCAAGGCTACCTTAAGTCTGAATTCCAGGTCAGCCTGGGCTAGAGCAAGTCCCTACCTTGAAAACCACAAACACACAAACAAACAAACAAACAAACAAACAAATCCCAACTATTAGATCACACATAACAAACAATGAAGCAGAACCTGGTCATTTAGAACCAAAACAGTTTGGTTTGGAGTTTGTTTTGGAATGTTAGGGGTCAATGATCTCCCTAGAGTACAAGAATCTAATTTTATTAACTCCATCATTCTTCTTTTTGTTTTTTGAGTCTACATTATGAGCTCATGAGAGTTCACCAATAAATATTCTTCATCACATTTAACAATATAATCAAAGAGAAATAGATAAAGACCACATCATGTTTTTAGCATCATACATGGATACCATATCAATGATTTAGTGGCCCATGAAATGTTATTTGAATCAAAACATGAAGTCTATATAATACCCCTAATTTTACTTTACTATTTTAGGCTCAACACATCTCATCTCTCACAAAGTAAGGCCATTTTGAGGCACATGTATAAGAACTATGAATACCTGACCCTTGCAGTGATGACAGCCTTGCTATCCAGAAAAATTAGAATTTTTCTCTAAAGAAATTTTCTTCAGGGTGATCCTCATTCCAAGATTATACAATATAACATCCAAATATTCAGAACATATAATTTTTCTTCCTGCCTCTAAATGAGTTATGTGGTGGTGTTCTGCTGAGTTAACCTATTGCTTGCAGAAATATTAAACATGTACACAATAAATTCAACATCTTATCTACCTCCATTACATTGTCAATAAAGTGTGTCCCCAACTTCTAACTCATTAAGTTCAGAAAACTTAAAATGCCAATTTCATTTCACAGAGGCTGATCTAAACAAAACTCAGAGTAGAGTTGTGGCTATCAGAGGCTTGGAGACTAGAGAGAGGAAAGGGTAAGGCAGTGGGCTCATTGCTGGAGTTAGGAAGAATAGCTCAGAGGTTGTACTGTACAACAGGCTGAATATAGAGAACAATGTGAATTGTATATTTAAAACTGTTTACATGAGTGTGTTTAGAGTTCTCTTACAGTGAATTCTTAATGAATATGCTAATTACTACTTGAAAATTGCCCAGTATATACATAATTTGAAGCATTACCTTGTACCCCATAAATATATTATGTGTGACTAAAAATAATAAATAAATAAAAATCTTAGAGACCATACATAACATCAACTTAAATGTAGTTATTCTTGAATGACATAGAACTATTAGTATGGCTTTTACATATGGGAAACTTTAATTTTAGTGTATATTCTTATATAATAAATGATACATGTCTAGAATACATTACTGAAAGAATACTTATGTCTTACTTTTCAATTAGTATTTTGTTTTATCACTGTCAACTCCAATTATAATACATGCTAACTGTAGTGTGTCTGATTATATTTCAGTGAATGAACAAATGGAAAAAGACTATTTGATTTATTTTCTTCAAATTCTTTACTTCTGATAGAATCTCAGCATGATGATTTTGTTTTCTTCTTCTCTCTATTGTCATTTTGTTGTTTGTATCCTACCCTGTTTGCCATCTAAATTATCTTCATAATCTGATATAAATGATGAAACTAAAAGAGAACTTTAATGAATTATATTTAAAGACATAAGTCCTGCATAGTAAAATGGCTGTAATAAATTCTATACAAAGATGTATATTCAGGATACCATACTAGGCACAATGATATCGTTTATGTACTTTACACTTTCATTGCAGCAGCTGGCTGTGGTCAAGATGATGCTCTTTACATATAAACTGACTGTTGAGAACATTTGACTGAAATTGCTTCCATTCTTGTGATTTAAAAAAAAAAAATACTCTGTCCAAATAAACAAGCAGTTTAAGAATTGAATAGCCATATCATTTTGGAAATTTCCATTCAACAAGAGAAGAAAAAGTCCAGTAAAATCCTGGACTGCTATAAAAATAAAATTAAGACATTTTCATAGATATGACTCATAGTCACTTGAAATAGAACCTGTTGTCCAATCGACATGGTACTTCCTTTAGAAGTCTTCTTCAAATTATTAGTCTTTTCAGCCATTCATTCAGCAAATACTAACCCAATGTATACCATGTGGAAGGTGTTGAATTTAGGACAGGGGACACTTGATTGAACAAGAGAGAAATAACTTTTCTCATGAATATTACATTTGAATAGGGATTTTCAAAGTACTTCTAATTATTTTTAAAGATTTTATTTTTACTTTATTAAAGACAGTGGGGAGAGAGAGAGAGGGAATGGACACGCCAGGGCCCCTAGCCACTGCAGACAAGTTCCAGATGCATGTGCCACCTTGTGCATCTGGCTTACATGGGACCTGGAGAATCGAACCGGGGTGCTTAGGCTTCACAGACATGTGCCTTAACTGCTAAGCCATCTCTCCAGCCCAGTACTTCTAATTTTAATGAATTACAAACCTATTAAGTTGACAAAAATTATTTCTTAACCTGTAGGAAATAAATACCATGTGTACTATTTATATTCTTCTAAATTTCTTAAGTTGTTGAATGGCTTTTTAATATAATAACAATAATTTTATGAGTTTACATTAACATATAGCTCGCGTTTTTAATTTCTTTTGCTACAATATTACACTCAAGATGCTTGGTGCTTAATTAAACTCTGGCTAAAAATAAAATAAGATGTAGATGAATTATCTATGATAATATTTCATGTGGAAGACACATGATAGATGGTTTTACTTACTTTTATAAAAGGCCCCAGAAGAAATTTTTGCTCATTGACTCATTAGCAAAACTCAATAACTAAAGTCTTCCTCCTTCTTTACTCTGTGCATCACACGTTTAATGACCCCGGGTAGCTCTGATGCCAGCTCCACCTGCCCGGAAGATGCGTAGCATCCTCAGCCGAATCGGCTTGGTCTTTATCGTGTAAACAATAGGATTGAGCACGGGAGGTGTAAGGAAGTGAAGATAGGAAAGCAGAACACGGCTGCACGGCGAAGCCCATCTGCCAAATCTGTGGATCATGGAGAGGCCAATCATAGGTGTGTAGAAGAGCAGCACCGAGCAGATGTGGGAGACACAGGTGTTGAGGGCTTTGAGGCGCTCAGCCTTGGAGGCAATAGTCAGCACCGTGTGCAGGATCAGGCCATAGGAGAGAACGATGAGCACCGAGTCCACACCGAGCGTGGAGAGGACCACAAACAGCCCATAGGCACTGTTGATGCGGGTATCTGTGCAGGCCAGCTTCATGACATCGGGATGCAGGCAGTAAGAGTGCGAGAGCTGGCGCCTCCGACAGTAAGGAAGCTGCTTCAACATGATGGGGGCGGGGATGTGGAGACCCACACTGCGCACCACAATGGCCAGGCCCAAAGCGGCAAGGCGAGGGTTGGTGAGGATGGTGCCATAGCGCAAAGGGTTGCTGATGGCCACGAACCGGTCAAAGGCCATGGTTAACAGTACAGACGACTCCATGATGGAGAAGGTGTGGATGAAGAAGAGCTGGGCCAGGCACATGTCTACTGCTACCTCCCTGAGGTCCAGCACGTAAATGGTGAGCATGGTGGGCAGTGTGGAAGCTGACAGTCCAAGGTCGGTCACTGCTAGCATGGACAGGAAGTAGTACATGGGCTGGTGCAGGGAGGGCTCTGACTTCACCACCCACAGAATCAGACTATTCCCTGCCAGGGAGGCGATGTACATGGCGCCCAGAGGGATGGAGAGCCAGAGGCGCAGAGCCTCCAGGCCTGGGAGACCTGTCAGGAAAAAAGAGGTGCTGGTATGGTTTGAGAAGGACATGGTGACGGTGAGGTGGAAGACCAGGAACAAGTGAGATTACACGACTTAGAACTGAACAGTTGCTGGATTAGTTCTGAAAACTGGGATCTTCCAAAAATTCTTCAAAATGTTGTTTCTCTGACGAGCATGGCCTTATAATTTATCCTAGTATTTGTTGTTGATGATGAATAAAGAATCCTTTAGAAAGATTAAGTTGTTTCATTATTAGAAAAAAAAGTTTCCATATATAGTAAGCCTAGTTTAGAAGCCATAAAATATGTTTATCCTGAAACCAGAATTTGAAATATACCCCCCAGAAAGCAACTAAGAACATGTTGTTTCCATCTGAACTAGGCACTTGGGCTAAATAACTCAAGTTCCAGAGCTTGAACAAGAATCCAGGTATCTGCCCTTCCTTTTAAGTTCTTCACACTGCCTTTATAGTAGACTTCTCTTTTTAAGCTAACATGAGTATTCTGAAGAGATATCTTATTTTTCATAATTAAAACAACAGAAAACAAACTACCTGGATATCCAGTTATGTGAGCACACCAATGTAAAAGGCTGAGCTTTGTCAAAAATATTAAACTTCAAAAAAAATTAAACTTTTACTCAAAATATGATTCATTCTCTACATGGGGACGTTCATGTGAATCAACATTTAAGTAGAATGACCCTTTACTCCTAGAATGTTGAATATATCATAAAGTTATAAACATTATAACATTAGGAATACAATAAATAGAAAAGAGTATTTATTCCTCTAGCAATAAGGGCTTAGATCTCCTCATGAACTAATATTCAGGTATATGCAATAATCTGGACATAGTACTTCTGTCTTCACTGCATCCTCTCCCTTGAAATTTTGACTGTTTCATCTCTAGAAGTCTCAGATACCCCCCCCCAATGGAAGTCATTGTTTGATTTTTTAAAAAATATTTTATTTATTTATTGATTTGGCAGAGAGAGAGAGAGAGAGAGAGAGAGAGAGAGAGAGAGAGAGAGAGAATGGAAATGCCAGAGCCTCCAGCCACTGCAAACGAACTCAAACTCCAGATGCCTGCGCCCCCTTGTGCATCTGGCTAACGTGGGTCCTGAGAAATTGAACCTGGATCCTTTGGCTTTGCAGGCCTTAACAGCTAAGCCTTCCCTCCAGCCCTGATGTTTTAATACACAGTGAAAAAGAACACACTTTGAAGGCTTCTGCCCTTTCTTTCTAGTCATGCATGAATGATGGAGAGTTCTGGAGGTTTGTAGGAAAACATTACAGAGCAGGGAACAAGCACAAATGCACCCTGAGGGCTCTTATTTAACCACGCATTGAGAGTTTAGTGATTTTTTTCCTCAAATTACATTGATTTCTTCTTAAAAGTATCACCTTTTCTCTTTTGTTCCCCCTTATACAATACAAGTTTTTTCCTCTTTTGAAAAGTAAGCCCATAAAATCAATTCTCCCACTTATTCTGCAGATGAAACAACTGTGATTTGAATACTTCATAAAACAATTTTACATGCACTATAAAGCATTGCAGTTCCAAGCTATTGGCAATTCAGCTTTCCTATGTGAAGAGACTGTTGTTAAGAATTTAGTTTATACACGCATGCACGCACACACACACACATACACAGTCACGCACTCACACGCATTCAATTTACAACTTTGCCATTTAGATTATAAAAGGAAGAGAGGAGGACTAGAAATAATTCTGTCTGACTTCAGGTTTTGTATTCTGAATACCATGGTCTGTAATTGGAGATAATGCCAAATGTTAATAAGCAGATTCTGCATATTTACACTCATTCTTAAATCAAACCAACTAAATCCCTGAGTCTCACTTTCCATTTCCTGAATTGTTAGCACTTCTGTTTCTCTCTTTAAATATACCTTTCTGTCTCCAAATTTTATTCAATAATTAAATTTAATGATTAAGTTTCTGTAGGTGCTTTTTTAGATGCAAGGATTATAGCTATGAAAACCTAGCAGTGACCACATAAAAACAAGCATTAGAATAAATATTATCTAATGTATAGAAAATGTGATAATACTTAAAGAGGAAGAGGTATTATATTAGACTGAAAGTTTAGGGAATAGCTACATAGGAGCTAGCATTTGGAGGAAGAGAACTCAGTCCACCAGAGTCAGCTCACTCACTTAAGAAAGCTTCATGATATTTGGCAGACAGTTCTCTATTTATCTGTTGGTTCTGATATTGTTGACCCTGGACAAGTGGATGAGCATTAATGGGAACACGGACCTAATGCAACCTTTTAGGACCTTCTTAACCTGTAGTGCTTCCAGCTTTCCTGCGTTGAGGCTTAGTTCAAAGCTCTGGCATAGTCCCTGCAAGAATGTTCAGGAGCAATGCAGATCTTTGACTAAGGTTCATGAAAAGTTTTTTCCACAGGTTATCAAGCACAATGTATAGTTATACTAAGCAATGAAGCTATGATTTTCCTGAGAACTTATTGTGTAAAGTGTCAAAGTTTACTAAGATAACCTGTATGGCTACTAAAATTTGTGCCTGTTGGCAGTTGGGCAGTTTGCTTTTACCCTTTCTATATATAGATTTATGAATTTCTACTCAGTTACTGATTGAAAATATGAAGTAAGTTGAAGAAAGCTTTGGCTAGGATGAGCTTAGCATTGAAATATCCACATGCCCTTTATGCTGAATTCTTCATTTTTTCCCACCCTGCACCGTATCTTTAAAATCAGAGAAAAGTATGTATTTAATAGACTTAAAGATCCCATACTTAATTTATACATAACTCGCAGATGTGAAGGCATAAGCACAATAAATGTTCTGACTATGATTATAATCAGAATTCCCGATTCTGATTCACTTATCTTTGGAGTGGAAAGGGCATATACAGTGAGATGCTCAAACACAGATATATTATAATTGTATATATTAACTACACATTTCCTAGAAGAGTATTATGTATGTGTTTGTACAATCATGTTTCTTGCTTAAAATTTATTTATGAGATTTAGTCATAAGAAATAGAAAAAAAAATTGCTCTAAATGCATGCCATATATTTCTGGAGGTTACTTCAGCACAAAAAAAAAAAAAAAAAAATCAGGAGGATAAGATGTTTTTAAAAACTTCAATATAAACATGAACTATGTATCCAACAATATCAAGTTGGCTTTCATGGGCTCCCTAATTTGGGAAAATACTTGTTTTTATTGGCTTGCATATTTTCAATCAGCAATGGATCTATGGTATGAAAAAGCAGACAGTCAGGATGGAATGTTGTATTTTCAAACACTAATGTCTATAGAACTCAAAACAAGTCTTCTTCCATAGTGAAAAGATAATAATAAGAAAATAAGTATATATATATATATATATATATATATATATATATATATATATATATATATATATATATATATATATATAGAGAGAGAGAGAGAGAGAGAGAGAGAGAGAGAGACAATAACCAATATGTCAGTATGTCAGTCTTCCCACATCTACAAACAAGGAAGTTGGTGAATTGTAATTCTTCTTTGAGCATGTAATTATTCGGGGTATATGATACTAAAATAAAATTGTAGAATGAAGATTTCTTAGCAATTACATTAAGTATTTAGATGATGAATAATAGTGGTTAACATTATTAACTTCCCTCTGTACTTACCATAAAATATGTGAGATGCTTTTCAAAGACAATTATTCAAAGATGTAGAAAGAATTGTGGTTAATCTTGATCACCCCAGACTTATTGATTCATATTATATTTCATCTTACAAGAAGAAAAAAAAACTGAACTGTTTTCTTAGTTCGTAGTTCTACATACCATACTATTCCTTAACTTTAGTTTATTGTCATGAAAATATGTAGAATCAAGCTGGGTGTGGTGGTGCACACCTTTAATCCCAGCACTCAGGGGGCAGAGGTAGGAGGATCGGGTGAATTCGAGGCCACCCTCAGACTACGTAGTGAGTTCCTGGTCAGCTTGGGCTAGAGTGAGACCCTACCTCAAAAAACAAAACAGCAAAAAAGAGAGGGGTGAGGAGGGAGAGAGAAAAGAAAAGACAAAGAAAAGGAAAATGTGCAGAATCAGTTTTCTAGAAGTTCATGTACATGCATATTTAGATACATTTAAGGCAAAGAAATTTTTTCGTTGGTGAGTTACTAGACTATGTACCAATAACACATAATTGGCATTGTTTTCTAGGATAGCAAGTTGACAAATCCTTGTGGAAATTCATCCAACAGCTCTCCTCTAGTATCTACAGAGGAAAACACTTTTCCTTCTAAATCATGATGACTTTTTTCATGATGTTAATTTGAAACATTTTAACACTGCCCCTAACCCTGGCAGATACTTTAGCTCTCTGTTGTTCAAAACCCAGCATCTGACTCACCCACAAGATAACAAAAGCTGTGAGCATTTCTTCTCCACCCAGCACTGCAGTGCCAGGTAGTCTTCAGTGAGGAGTTATTTCACAGGAAATGAGCCAGGGCCCAGATCATCTCCTGATGAACACAACAGGGACCATGAGCTTGTTGGTAGCAAATGACTTTAACTAGGTCACAGCTGAACATGTTTCGTAAGTGCTAAAAAGACTCCCTGTGACTGGGAGTCATTTGTCTCTACAAAGCCCTCAAGTTTTTGTTGCTAATTTCTCATAGTTTGGAAAAAAATAATGGTTATACTTGAGAGTACAAGCTTCAGTATCATAAGTACCTGAATTGAAATTTTCTTCACTTCTTGTAATTATTTAAGCTACACAAGTCCCTTGAGCCCATTTTGTCATGTCAGTGAAATATAGTGTTGCAACCTTTGTGAGGTAGTGCATATTGTTTAAGCCTTGGCTTAAACTGTGGGCTTTGACTAAGTTTCACGTGACCTCTCACTCAAGCATTTAGGTGTGTTATTTACACTGTAATGATTCAGTTTCCTCGTCAGTTTCATTATTTCATTGAAATAGTTAATTTGTACTCATGCACAAATGAGATTTTCTATTGAAAGCCTTAGAATACTTGCCCCTAATCAAATAACTATTATTATAGTACTGTAACCATTCCATAATAGTATTATATTATTAATGTCCTAAAATCACACATTTAAATTAATAATTATAATTATCATTAATTTCATACAAATGCAACAATTCTTATTGTCACAAAAGTAAAATTCCATAAAACAAAACATTGTAAACTCTACGGACATAGCTCTATAGTTAAAGAGAGATCACAAAGTTACCTATAGCATCAAACACAAAGGAAGATAGCTCATGCTTTATTCTGCTCTAAAAAATGTTTTTACAAAATTCTCTGTTTTACTATAAACATATGAAACAGAAATAGGAATTTTAGTATTAGTACATGGAAATATGCATTTACCAAACATTTCAAGAAAGTAGAGAATCTCAAATGCTTTCCAGCTCCATGTTACTTTTAATAATAAAATTATAGATATTACTGGACAAAAGAAAGAAGCAGCTCTAACTCTAGGTAAGGTGTGCGCAGTATATTAGATATTGACAAATGTACAGCTCCCCTCTTGTTTCTTGTGATAATGCCAACATGAGGTCAACGTTATATCCATGGAAGTCCGTTATGAGCTTAGACAGGGAAGAAGACCAATGAAGGAAGGAACAAGTGAAGATCAGCTTTCACCTCGTCTCGGACGGGGAAACTACTGGATAGGAAGAATTTGCAAAAGAAGGAGTCCTGAAAATCTGCTAGGTGTCCACCTCAGATTTTCCCCAAATATTAACCTGCAAAGTTACAAATGACTTCAGATGACAGAAAATAGCACTGTGGAAAGGAATAGACTATGAATTTTATGAAGGTTCAAGAGCTCTTAAACCTGAGATACATTAGACTTTGAACCTTTGTTAGAGTGCAGCTATCTGTCTGCAGCTTCCTGGATGGTCAGGCTGTGAGTTATAAAGTCTAACGCTAAAATCTAATATTATACTCTACCTCATTGCAGCATGGTATTTGGGCAGTCTGTTTAAAAATGAAAACAGTTGTACTTTGCACTTAATTAGGTAAACTTATTTCTGACAACCTAGATGAACAATCTTGAAACTATGAGAGAGGAACCTATCTTGGCAGATAGGATATATTAAAATGGGATTATGTTTTTTCACTCTTCAAGAAAATTATGAATTAATAATATTTTTAAATGACATGAGAGAAAATAAATGAGCTTTACAAAGCATATTCCCAGTACAATAAGATTTTTCTTCATAGTTAAGAAGAAACAAGACAAGAAGATGAGCAAATATTGAATGTTTTCAAAATGAAATAAATGATATCCAGTAGAATTCCATAGTGTGATATACCACATCTTTGTTGTCTATTCATCTAATGATGGACATCTGGGTCGATTCCAGCTCTTTGCTATTATGGATTGAGCAGCTATAAACATGGTTGAGCAAAAATACACCACCAGTCCATGATCAAAATGCTGGAAAGAATAGGCATGGAAATTTCTTATTTAAAATAAGTATTGAAGATTTTTAACAAGTAAGAGTTTAATAATAAGGCTCCTTTATCACTGACTTTATTTCTGAGAGATGTTAAACATCTGGTAAACAGGGGGTTTTGGTGTATCTTTCAGTCTCAGAATGTTCAGAATGATAGATATCTGGTCCAAGATCAAACATTTGCCTTAAAACAATAGGAAAACTCTTTAACAGTGTTTCAGGATTAGGGTGTCCACACCTCGTGATGGGTCATTTGCAGATGCTGTAACACAAAATGCCAGGAACCACTGCAGTGCACCCACCTCCATGCAATGTTGAGGGGAAGTGTACCTTTGTCCTAAAAGGAAACACATAAAAGGTCCATAAAACTGCTCCATCAAACTCATTACACCCATTAGTATTGCATAACCAAATTTGTTTCCTCTTGCTGGAGAGATGACTCAGCAATTAAGGTGCTTGCCTGCAAAGCCTAATGACCTGGGCTCAGTTCCCCAGTTACCATGTAAAGCCAGATGCACAAAGTAGTGCATGTATCTGGAGGCCATTTGCAACAGCTGGAGGCCCTGACACACTCATTCTGTCTCCTCTCTATCTCTCTCTGCTTGCAAATAAATAAAGATATTTTTTAAAAAGAAAAAAAATGATACCCAGTGTGAATTTGAACCTATGATAAGGAACCCACAGTATTCTAAAAGGGAATGTGGTGGCAAATATGATTTCCTCATTTAATTGTTTACATCCAAATTATGATTTATCCATAAGGCGAATGCAAAAAGTTCATGAACCACATGGATGGATCTTAGTATAGTTACATGTATGGATCTCAGTGTAGTCCACATATATAGATCTCATTATAGCCCTCCTGAGTGAAAGAAGTAGGATCAAGACCCAAGACAAAACAAAAATAAATACTTCATCAATATATTTATTAAAAACTAGTGAAATACATAATATAGTCTTCATTAGAATTGCTACTAAAATAGGTTTTCTGAGAAAGGTGTCAAGAAAAGAGTTAAAAAGAACCCCAGGAAACATGGGTTTGATGGATATGTTTATTATCTTGATTGTGATAATAATTCCAAGGTTATACACACTTTTTCAAATTCATAAGTTGTACATTATAAACATAACTAACGTCTGTCATTTTCCTCAATAAAATTATTAACATTTAATATAAATTATTAGTAAATGGGGCTGAGGAAATGGCTCAGTGTCTAAAGTTGCTTGCTTGCAAATCCTGTCTGCTGGGTTCAATTGTCTACCCTTCCACAAACAGTCGGACAGCATTTGTTTGCACCAGTAAGAGACCCTGACACAACCATACACCCACATACACAAATAGGAGCAAATAAATACAAAATTTAAAAATATATTATAAGGCATGTATGAGACAAGGTCATGAAGTAAGCTTGTCTGACTAACAAATTGGCAAGTAAGTAATCAAAAGTGTCTTCAACACATTGATACTGAATCTTCATGTGTGTTGGGGATGGAGAAGTAGAGGGCTGTCCAATGAGAAAGAATATTGAGATTTAAAATAGGCTTATGCAATAAGCTAAAGGTGAAATTCCAGAGATAGCAACAGATTCATGGGACACTTCATATATTTTTGTGTATCTGGGATGCAAAAGCTAAGGCTAGAGCAGTGGGGTCACCCAGTTCAAGGAGTGTTGCATTTCCCGGTGTAAATATTTTGTCTTTCAAGTCTCCAATTAAAACTTTTTCTTTAAGCCAGGCGTGGTGGCGCACGCCTTTAATCCCAGCACTTGGGAGGCAGAGGTAGGAGGATTGCCATGAGTTCAAGGCCACCCTGAAACTACATAGCTAATTCCAGGTCAGCCTGGACCAAAGTGAGACCCTACCTTGAACCCCCGCCCCCCCAAAATAACCAAAACTTTTTCTTTGATGAAGTGACTCTTAAAAATCATACAGTCAAGTGTTTCAACTGAACTCTGTGTTGTCACTCTAAAACTTTGCAGTGTGCCACTAAGAAACTAATAACATGAAATACTGAAGAATTATATGTTTACAAGGCCATTTTCCCACAAATTTAAAATTTTTATATTTGGAAAGATTCTATAAGTTGACTTAGTGTGGTCAAATAAATACATTTTTAATGAATAACTAGGAGGGAAATAAAATTTTGACATTATATTTCTCTTTATCTTTTTAAAAACTTTATTTATCTTATTGACAATTTTTATACATGCATATAATGCATTTTGAACAGAATAACCTCCCATTCAAAAAAAAAAAAAAAACCTTCTAGAGTGTGTACTTGATGTATTTTTTTCAATCATTCATAAAGAATTGAGGAGAAATTGTGCTATACCTACAGTCTATCATTCAAGAACTATGAGCAAGTAAAATCCAGTGGTTTAGTTCCACTGAGAAAATTAGAAGATATTGGAGTTTCTGCCCTCTTTTTAAGTGACATGATGAAGTTGAAGGTAATACCAAGTTATATATAATATTATAAGGCACTATGTTAATATAATTGAGATATTTATTTCTTTAAATAGATATAATTTCAAGGTATTTTATTGTTTACATTTTTCATGAAAAATTCATAACTCTTTATAAAAATAAGAACTAGGTTTTTTTTTCTTATTTTTATTGCATATGGACATATTTTGTATGTAAACAACACATGTTGGTACCATCCTTCCATCCCCCCTGCCCTTTTTCTGAAGAGGTCTTCCTTGTTGGGGGTGCACGTCAACCCATTGGGTATTGTAGGTCATGCATTTTTGGGGGGAAAGGGTATGTCTCTGTGCAAAATGTCCCAACTTGCGGCTCTAATAATCTTTCTGCCCCCTCTTCCACAAATATCCTGAGCCATGCCTGGGAACATTTTAAGTCTAATTCAGTGATAGGCACTCAGGAACCTCTGGATCTCTGGTTTGGTAGGTGTTGAGTGTCCTCAGTGTCTGTCTCCTTCACCCTTGTGCTGATATCAGGTTCACTGAGAGAGAGCAGGACTCTTGCTCATTTCCCCAAGTCCTCTGAGGTTTCAGCTGGGGCCAGGCTGAAGTGAGATGAGTCATTTGTCTCCTCAGGTCCTGCTCCATCTGAAAAAGATAAGGATATTCTCCAATGGAGAATGAAGTCAGCACTGGATAAATGGGGTAACCATTATTAATTTAGAGAAAATTGAAAGGGTGTAGATCCTCTTCTAGTCCAAGATTAGTGGGAGCTTGACAATGGAAAGCAGAATCATTATCTGGATATGATTCTGACTTGTTTCCCAGGTCCAGATATGGTTTCCTTCCCCCTTGAGTGATCTGTTAGCCAATCCAAAAGCAGTTGGTTATCCACCATGGCTGCATGCACTTGTGTGAGCATAATGTCAGGTTGTTTACTTCTGAGTCTCTTAGACTTTGAGTTTCTTGGATAGATGTGGGTCACTTATCCCCAGAAGCTTATGTAGCCCCTTCCAGCACTAGCTGGGCTAATTGTCTAAGAATTTTACAATTTCTTTTATTTCGTACATGACCCACTCATTGTTTAAAAGTGTGCTGTTTAGTCTCCAGGAGCTGGTGGAGTTCTTGATGGGTCTCTTGTTAATTTCCAGCTTTAAAACACTGTGATCTGACATGATGCAGGGAGTTACTTCAGTTTTCCTGACTTTATGAAGGCATGCTTTATGGTCTAATATATGGTCAATTTTGGAGAAAGTTCTGTGGGCTGCTGAGAAGAATATGTATTCTGTAGAGTTGGGGTGGAAAGTTCTGTAGAAATCTGATAGGTCTAGTTGATCTATAATGTTGTTGAGCTCTATAATTTCCCTGTTGATTTTCTGCTTGAATGATCTGTCTATTCATGGTAGTGGAGTATTGAAGTCTGCGACTATAATGGTGTGTTGGTGTTTATTTGTTTGGTTGTTGAGTAGAGTTTGTTTTATAAACTGTGGTGCACCTGTGTTTGGTGCATATATCTTTATGATTGTGATGTGCTCCTGCAGGATCATTCCCTTGCTGAGTAGGAAGTGGCCTTCTTTGTCCTTTTTGATTACTTTTGAGTTGAAGTCTATTATTTTACCAGATATTAATATAGCAACACATGCTTGGTTTTCTATTTCTATTTGTTTGGAATATCATTTTCTATCCTTTCACTCTGACTAGGTATCTGTCTTTAGTGGTGAGGTGGGTTTCTTGAAGACAAGAGATAGAAGGGTCCAGTTTTTTGATCCATCCTGATAACCTGTGTCTTCTGATGGGTGAGTTATGACCATTAATATTGAAGGTTATTACTGTGAAGTTTGAATTAATCCTTGCCATCATATGGTGTTTTATGGGGTTTTGTGCTTTATTGTGTTACGTGCTGTTTTGAGCCTGGTTTATTTTTGTTATTTTGATCTTCTTCTTGTTGGCTCTTGAGATTGGTTGTTTGACTGTTTTGTGTGGAGTATTCCCTCAAGCATTCTCTGTAGGTTTGCCTTTGTATTATAATCATAAAGTTGAGTTTTTTCATGAAAAGTTTTTCTTTCACCATCTATTATGAGGGATACTTTTGCTGGGTAAAGTAGCTTGGGTTGGAAACCATAGTTTTTCAGACTTTGAAGTTCCATTCCAGGCCATTCTGGCTTTCAGGGTTTCCATTGAGAAATCTCATGTAATTCTGATGGGATTGCTTTTGTATGTTGTGAATTGCTTCTCTCTTGCTGCTTTTAACACCCTCTCTTTGTTTTTGTTGTTAAGAGTTTTAACTATGATGTGTCTTGGAGAATTTTTTCTTTGGTCCTGTCTGTTTGGTGTTCTGTGGGATTCTTGTATCTGGATGGTCCTCTCTTTTGCTAGATTTGGAAAATTTTCTTCAATCATTTTGTCAAATATGTTCTCTATGCCTCTGGTCTGAATTTCCTCTCCTTCTGGTATACCCCTGATCTGGATGTTTGGTCATTTTAGGGTGTCCCACAATTCCCTTGCAATTCTGTTCATTTGATTTTTTGAATTTAGCAAAGTTTTTGGTTTCCTGATCAATTTCTTCTGTCTTATCTTCCATGTCAGAGGTTCTGTCTTCCACATGCGTAACTCTGTTGATGAGTGATTCTAGAGAGGTTTTTATAATTTCTATTTGATTTTTGTTTTCTGTTGTATTGTTTTGCATCATGTCCATCTCTTTTTTGAGGTACAATTTCAATCTGAGTTCTGTTTTTCTTGAAGCTTCCTCTAGTTCATTCTTGCATTTGATCAATTCTTCATTAAGGTTAATAAACTGGATGTTGAGGTCTTCCATTTCTTGACTTACCTTCAATTTATTCATATCTTTTTGGAGGGTTCTAACATTTTCTTCAATCATGTTAAGCCTACTGTCAAAAGCTGAATGCTCTAGGAGATGATTCTGTTCAATTTCATTGATACAATTGTTGGTTCTTTGATAGTTTGTTTCAAGTTCAGTGATTTTTTTTATTTTTTATTTATTTATTTTGAGAGAGAGAGAGAGTGAGAGATACAGAAATAGGCAAGTAAAGAGAGAGAGAGAATGGGCAAGCCAGGGCCTCCAGCCACTGAGAACAAACTCCAGATGCATGTGCCCCCTTGTGCATCTGGCTTACGTGGGTCCTGGAGAATCAAGCCTTGAACCTGGGTCCTTAGGCTTCACAGGCAAGCGTTTAACCACTAAGCCATCTCTCCAGCCCCAGTGATTTTTTTTAATCAGGGTGTCATTGGTTGTTGTGTTTTAATTTTGGGAATGAATTTCTATTCATTTCCCTATGATTTCATCGGAGGCTTCCACTGTAGGACTAGGCATCCTTGGAGGAGATCTCTCAGTTTTCTGGCTTTCTTTGGCTTTTTTGCATTGTTGTCTACCCATTTTAGGAGGACTCTTTATTTTATTGAGTAGGAAGCAAGGTTTTTGTCCTTTACCCTCTGACTCAGGTCAACAGGGATGTTAGTACCTAATGGCTACTCAGGATGCCAGAGCAAAAGGCCTGATTCTACAGCTCACACAGAGACCAGGCCTCCCCAAGCCAGGCACAATAGGACCTACCAGGACCAGGGGAGTGGGAGGAGCAAGGGAACCAGGGAACCGGGATCTGGCCTATTTGCTGCAGAGCCCTCCAGGGCAGGCAACTCAGACCTGGAAGGTGGGAGGGGCCCAGAAATGGGTCTGGCCTACTTACTACAGAACTTGGTGCCCACCCACACACTGTCAGCACAAGGAACTCAGGCTAGAACTATGGTACTTTTGATTGAACATATTAGCCATTTTTTTTTTAATGAAATAAAAGCCAAATGAGGCCCCTTTGAGTTTAGTTTTGTAGAATTATGTGTTTTTTCCCTGCAATAGATCTTTGACGTTACTAAATCCTACTCTTGATCTGTCAACTTTTATTTAAAAAAAATATTTGATTGAGAGAGAGAAGACGAGAGAGAGAGAGAGAGAGAGAGAGAATATGAGTGTGTGCTAGGGTCTCTTGCCCCTGCAGATGAACTCCAGACATGCATTACTTTGTGCATCTGACTTTACCTGCATACTGGAGAATTAAATCAAGTCCAGCTTTTAGCTATCAGTATATATGCTTGAAAGCTACAAATTTCCTCTATAATAAGTCTTTGAAAGTTAAAATTGAGTAATGTAGCCGGGTGAGGTGGCGTACGCCTTTAATCCCAGCACTCGGGAGGCAGAGGTAGGAGGATCACCATGAGTTCAAGGCCACCCTGTGACTACATAGTGAATTCCAGGTCAGCCTGAGCTAGAGTGAGACCTTGAAAAACCAAAAAAAAAAAAAAAAAAAAAAAAAAAAAAGAAAAAAAAAAAAAGAAAAGAAAATTGACTAATGTGAATGAGAAATATGATTTTTCCCAAAGAATAGATATGGTTCTGATGATGGGGAGAGCACCATACTGCATTCCAGTCAAATTTTAAAAATAATGATGATAATAATCACAATAAATTATAGCAATTAATTGTCTGATGGATCAGAGGGAAACAACACTGTTCCTTCTTCGGATGTCTTTAGTCTGCGTGCCTTTCTCTATTTCATCCTCGTGACTCAGTGCTTCTTGGGATGGAGCAGCTTTAAAATGCGGACCCGAATCTCTTTAGTTTTGACACTGTAGACAATTGGGTTGAGCATTGGAGGCATAAGAAAGTGCAGATAAGAAAGAAGCATGTAGACCTGAGCTGGTAGCTTCTTTTTCCCAAAGCGATGGATCATGGACAAGCTAACCAGTGGTGTATAAAACAGCAGAACCGCACAGATGTGCGAAATGCAGGTGTTAAAGGCCTTAAGCCTCTCAGCATTGGAAGCGATGCTCAAAACTGTCTTCAAGATGAGCACATAGGAGAAGAGAATGAGGAGAGCATCCATCGCCAGTGTGGAGAGCATGACAAACAGCCCAAAGCCACTGTTGACGCGTGTGCTGGAACAGGACAGCCTCAGAACGTCAGGATGAACACAGTACGAATGAGACAGAGAACTGACTGGCTGGAACGTCAGTCTTCCGAGAAGCACAGGCAACGGTAGATGGAGAACCGCACTACGGGTCACCACGGCCAGTCCAATGGCTCCGATGCGTTTGGTCGTGAGAATGGTAGCATATCGTAAAGGCTCTCGGATGGCCACGCAGCGGTCAAAAGCCATGGCTAACAGAACAGCTGATTCGATGACTGAGAACGTGTGGATGAAAAAGAGTTGCATGAAGCAGGTTGCTGCTCCTATCATCCTCTGGCCCAGGAGAAACACCGCTACCATTGATGGCAGTGTAGAAGCCGAGAGGCCCAGGTCAGCCATTGACAGCATGGAGAGGAACAGATACATGGGTGTGTGGAGGCTGGGTGCACTCTTGACAATGTACATTATGGTGATGTTGCCCACCACCGAGAGAAGATAGATGAAGCAGATAGGGATAGCCGTCCAGCAATGAGCATTCTCCAGGCCAGGGATATCCATCAGTATGAAGAAGAAGCTACTGGTATTATTATTCTTTCTAGAAACTGCCATCACTCTAGACGGTGGTTGCCCTGGGGAACTTGAAAGGAAGGAAACAGCTATTTTTAAATAACATTTTCTATCATCTTACCTCTCTTAGCACTATTGTTCCTACCAGCAGAGTTTGGCTCTTGTTTTCCTCACAGTTTCACATTCCCATCTTTCAGACGTTTCAACTCTAACACAGTGCTCACTCTCTTCTTAAGGCTTCACTGAGTGTTAGTAGTACATTTGGACCACGGATTGCATCATGATGATAGTTCAGAGTTTGAGAATTAAGAAAGACAAATTTACACTGAAAAAATAGGATCCACCTGCACAAGATAGATTACCTCTATTGCCAGAGTATAGGTGGGTTTTTAAAGGAAAGAAGAGGTGAGAAATTGTGTGAAGTCCTAATATCACCACATATAACATTTTTTTTCTGAAATAAACCCAAGACAATACAAGCAAATACTATGTGAAAGTGACATTAGGACAGCTTTGAGCTTGGCATAATGCTCATTTGATTTAAATTTCTTCTCAGTCTTTCTTCATGGTATTCACTAAAATTTTGGGATAGCTAGATAGTAATTTTACTTGGAAACAAGATATATTGTCAATGGGATTCTACATTCACTGAACTCTTTCCTATGTACTGAATGTTAATAATGATGTCAGGTAATACGTAGCTCTCCCTTTGAATGCCTAATAGCCCAGATATCATAGAATATGTATATACTAGCTCAGAAGGGCATTGTCTATCAGACAGATAAAACATGCCAATCGTGGGCTGGAGAGATGGCTTAGCGATTAAGGCTCATGCCTGTGAAGCCTAAGGACCCAGGTTCAATTCTCAAGGTCCCACATAAGCCAGGTGCACAAAAGGGCATATGTGTCTGGAGTTCATTTGCAGTGTCTGGAGGCCCTGACACACTCATTCTCATTCTCTCTCTCTCTCTCTCTCTGATTCTAACCAATAAGTAAAAATAAAATCTTTTAAAAAGCATGCCAATTAAGCTGGGGGTGGTGGCGCACGCCTTTGATCCCAGCACTCGGGAGGCAGAGGTAGGAGGATTGCCATGAGTTCGAGGCCACCCTGAGACTACAGAGTGAATTCCAGGTCAGCCTGGACCAGAGTGAGACCCTACCTTGAAAAAAAAAAAAAAAAAAAAAAAAAAAAAAAAAAAAAAAAACCATGCCAATTGTGAATCTACATTATTTTCTTCATAATTTATGTTTTAAAAATGATTCTTAGTACTACCCAAAGACACTGATTATTGGGTTGCAAACTGGTATGGTAATTATGGAAACCTATGTGGAGGTTTTTTAAAAAGTAAAAACCATATCATCCAGCTATACTACTTCCAGGTGTATATCCAAAGGATAACTAAGAGATATGAGCAGGGCTGGAGAGATGGCTTAGCGGTTAAGAGGCCTGCCTCCTAAGCCTAATAATGCTGGTTCCAATCTCCAGGTCCCACGTTTAGCCAGATGCAGTGATGCAAGGGCGCAATGCTGCACTTGACCACAAGGGGGCGCACACACCTGGATTTCTTTTGCACCAGCTGAGAGGCTGCTGGTGTGCCCACCCATTTCTATCTGTCTCCCTTTCCCTCTCTCTCTGTCTCTCTCTCTGTGTGTCTCTCTCAGAAAAAAAAAAAGAGAGAGAGAGAGAGAGATATGAGTACATCCATGTTCATTGCTTGCTGCTTTGCATAGGAAAGGAAATCAGCCTAGATGTAAATCAACTGATGAATGGATAAGGAAAATGTGGTACATATACACAATGCAATATTTTTCAGCTGTAAAGAAAAAATAAATTGTGACATTTGCAGAAAAAAAGAACAAGGTATGAAATTCAACTATATAGTTTAGAGCAAATCTTACTGACATGTACATATTGTGCATTAAATGGTATTTGTCTCCCCTATCTTGAGAAGTTTTCTATAATAGTGGAGACTTCTAAGTTTTTTTTTTTTTTTTTTTTTTTTTTCGAGGTAGGGTCTCACTCTGGCCCAGGCTGACCTGGAATTCATTATGCACTTTCAGGGTGGCCTCAAACTCATGGCAATCCTACCTCTGTCTCCCAAGTGCTGGGATTAAAGGGTTGACCACCACACCCAGCTTCTAAGTACTTTTAAGAAGGGCATTATAAAGCATGTGTGATTGGTATAGCAAACTTATGATGTTCTAATCCCTTCCCACCAGTCATTCCAATGGTGCCCTGTAATTCAGAAGGAAAAATCTACAAACTCTGTTTCCACATGTCAGGAAAACACATAAAAAAAGGACTTTTAAGAAGATTTAAATATGGTACCAAAATTTTACCTGTTATGTAAATTGAATAATAAACACATTTTAGTAATATAGAAAATATACTATATGAAGAAATATTATAGTCACACATATAGAACACAAAAGCAGAGAGAGAGAGATCTATCCTATTTGAAAAAGGAGTAGTAATAAATATTAAAACTGAGTGTCTGGAGAGAATGAGGGAACTCAGCTACTAAGATCATACATGATGCTCTGAGAAAAACAAAACAAAATAAAACAAAAAACCTCTAAATGTTGACTATAGAAGAGGAGATTGGGAACAACGGATTGTGTTCATCAGCCTGCCTCTGACATGCATCTGAATGCTGCTAACCACAGTGTGTTGTCAGGGACATAAAAATAATTCTCCTTTCCCTTAACAACCTTCCTATTAAATAAACTAACACTTGCAAAAGAATAGAAATGAACTTTGTATTCATTAAAAATGAATAACTCAAAATTTAGCAATTCTGGGAAGAATTTAATAGTATTCTTTAATTTTCATAGCCAAGCCTGTCCTGAAACAAGATTCTCATAGAAAAGAGGATATTTTTTTTAAGACAAAGTCCTGTAGGCAGCACACCCAAGGATACATGACAATGAGGCGAACATTCCACAGGTAGAAAACCTTGAGTCTACCTCGAGGCTCTGTTTGGACTCCACGTTCTAAAGCATATTAGAAAAGAGTTCTACTGCTCTTAGACCCATATGCTCAGACCCAAAGACAAGTTCAACCCACACTCATGAGGCTTTCCTGGGCCAGAACTCAAGCTGCATGAGGACTTAAATAACATTGTAGATCTAATCTTTTGTCTATTCAAAGGGAAGAGGTTTCCCTAAATATGAGACTGGGTAGGCAGGTTCAGGGGCACTAGAAATGTAAAGAACTTCCCAAGGCAGGAAAAGAGGAAAACAGATAAAATGAATGATATTGCAACTTAGAAATGGTAATGCATTTCTTCAACATAATTCATCCAGGTACACTGCTCAAGTCCAGCGGGAGCTAAGGGTTTCTGTGAGCCAAAGTGTGACAAAGTAAAATTATCAGGATACCAGGATGACTTGCATTAGTTGTGCAAATCAGTTTACCAAGAGAGAAAGGAGGCCTGGCCATGGCACAGGACATCTAGAGACTCAGTAGATGTTCAAGAGGTCAGAAGCTTCTGCTTGTCAATTATTTATCTCCATTATTTCCAGCTTATGCGTGGAAGAAGATGAGGGAACTATTGCTCACGCATAAACTTTTAGCTAGATGTTTTCAGTCACAAAGTGGGCAATGAAAATGCTATCGTCTCTATTTGAACTCTACCAGCAGGGGTGGGGGATGAGGGGGAAGATATGTCAGGGAGACTCTAAAGGATTTTCCCGAGGTCATTAGTCCAATCTTGAATACATTGGCTGACATCCCTTAGACTAAACATTAAACTACATATTTCCAAAAGCAAATTATTCAATTGTGATATTCAAGTAATAATGAAAAAACTGTATCTTCCCACCACTGACTTTTGTGCATGTGAGAGAAATCTTCCCAGCCCTCATTTGCAAAGTCAGTGCCTAGATTTTAACCATGTTCAGTCTTTTCAACTGGCTTTTTTTCCTGATAAATGGAGCCTTCTGATTATTTTTTTAAATCTCTCTTTGATCTCTTAAAGAACTTTTATATATTTAACAAGTAGTCATTTGATATTTAGCTACTTGCAGCTCTATGATTTTAACATTTACCTACAGATGGAGAGAAATCACACATTCAACATTCAGTTTTATTCACAATTAAATGATAAAATGGCATGTGTTAATGAGGAATAAAAAAAGAAGAGACCTTTTTAGGGCAAAACAAGAGTTTGTATGTAAATTTTGAAACATTACTAATAACCTGTTCATAGCTTTATTTCTCTCTCATTTTCATAATGTTTAAGCAGGTAGATTTTTATTGAATAGTTCCTGAAGTTTGAAGTTTTTGTAACTTATATTAATCCTAAGTAGTTTCATAATGCAATCTCTGAGACTTGTTGATTTTGCCATGTCTTGGGCATTCACTGGGAAGCTCAGAGGAAACACAGGTGTGATACAATTTACAAAATCAGTCTTATAGTACAAGATAGTTGGTTCCTTAAACATATTTTGAAGACAAAATCTCTAACACTTCATTTGAAAACTACATTAGTGAGAAAATTAGAAGTCACATTTCTTGCTTTTTCCCCTTTTTCCTTTACTTCCTCTCTTTATTTTATTCATTCCATCAATTATTTTGCATTCCTATATGTGTGATATGTAAACATAGCTTAATTTACATTCACTCTTAAACTCTAAGGGCAGCTACATAATTATTGCTGGATGAAGAAAGGTCATAATTTTCCCAAACTATATTATATAAGAGGATTACTAGTACTACCTGCCTCCATGAAGTATCCTTTTTGCTTCAGATATTTTCAAAGTTTAAATCATTCCTAGGATAATTTATACTGTCCTTTGACGTCTATCCCACGTCTACACATAATATGATTTGAAATGACCTAGCTTAAAGTGTTTCCATAACTCACCAGACTCCAGGACAGAGGCACAAGCTCTGTGGATGGTGGTATAGCTGGGGCCTCAAGAGGCTCCCTGCCTTGAGTGTAATGCCAACTAAGCAGGGTTATAAACTCCTGGTTCTGGTTCTCCCTGGGGGCCCATATACAATCCCTATGGTATAGGGAACCAGAGTGACATCAAATGTGTACATGTCAGGCATCATTGGCAATTTCTAATTATTAAGAGAGTTTACTAGCTTTCTAGACACAATATATGCTCAGAACATGCAACTGGTTGTCCTTCAGGTTTTCCTGGATTTCTTTTGTTCTCGCCTGATATCATTTTAGTTCTAAACATGTCCCCCCATAGATCCAAATGTGCAGTCAAACTGGTCAAACTGATAATCTTGTGTCCCATTTAAAACTCCAGACACACAAATCACCTACATGCCCCAAACAAAGCACAGCTCCCAGCTTATCAAGAAGTTTATAATTCTTTTAATTATAAAGACATTGGGAGTTCAAGTAAAATATCTATACTACATATTTCCAAAAGCAAATTATTCAGTTGTGATATTTAAGTAACAATGAAAAAACGTATCTTCCTGCCATTGATTTTGTGCATGTAAGAGAAATCTTCCCAGCCCTTATTTGCAAAGTCAGTGCCTAGATTTTAACCACGTTCAGTCTTTTCAACTGGCTTTCTTCATGATAAATGGAGCCTTCTGATTATTTCCTTTAATCTCAGTTTTAAAGAACTTTTATATATTTAACAAGTAGTCATTTAATATTTAGCAACTTGCAACATGATATTATGATATTAGTAAATGATTTCTAATCTAAACTCATTAAACTGATTTCTTAGCACTTATCTTTGTTACAAAGCATATCATTTCTTTATTTTAGTCAGAATCTCTTGTAGCTGCTGTTCTCAAACTCACTATGTAGCTAAGAGTTAAGGATGACCTTGAACTGAAGAAGATCCTCCTTTCTCTGCTTCCTGAGTGCTTACATACAGCATTTACAGACACATCTGGTTTTAGGCTGGGTTGGGGATAGAACCCAGGGCTTGTGCATATGTGGCAGTCACCCTACCCACTGAGTCACATCTCCATCCCCACAGCTTGATTTTCACTGGCATTCTTTCTATTCTCTTTATTTTCTTTAAAGTAATGTGCTCCAATTTTCTAAGGGATGCTTTTAAGGGATCAAAAAGTTGTCAAGAGGGGCTGGAGAGATGGCTTAACGGTTAAGGCACCTGCCTCCTAAGCCTAAGAACGCCAGTTCCAAACTCCAGCGGTTCCAATCTCTAGGTCCCACGTTTAGCCAGATGCAAAGTGAAAAAAGGGCACAATGCCGCACTTGACCACAAGGTGGCGCACACATCTGCATTTTGTTCGCAGCAGCTGAGAGACTGCTGGCGCGCCCATCTCTATCTGTCTTCCTCTCCCTGTGTCTCTTTCCAAAAAAAAAAAAAGTTGTCAAGAGTATCATATGGAATGAGCCTAGAAAAATTTTTTGAAACTGCATAGAGGTACATTAAAAAAGTACCAGTTTTGGTTGTAGTGGGGATAGAGCTACATAAGAACAGCCTGTGGAGTTGAGATAGAGACCAAGTTAGGCATAAGGAATAATGAATGTGCACACTCACTCCATGGTGCTCTTGAAGGAGTCACACGACTCAAGGCAAAAAGGATACCATGATCATGAGTAAATGTGTTAGAGGACACTAGCAAGATCAGGAGGAAACCGGTCTAGGTAAAGGTCAGTCAGATGCAGACAAAGTTATTTCCTGTCTGTCAGCAGCCATTCCAGCTATGGATCTCTGACACTGAGATATTTCTGTCTTGGGAGCTTGTTTGTGTTTTGGAGCCCAGAGACCCTGGTCACAAAAAAACACATGCCTAGAATATCTATAGGCCTTGAAGACTGCATTCTGGGCAACAGGCGCTCACAATGAATTTCTTGTTACTGACCTGGTTGTATATGTTTACATATGTTACTGCCCTGGTTTCCTGAGATGCTACTTTAGATGATAAAATGATTAGTTCTGTCGGGCATTGCTAAACATGGGCTGGAACTGTGAGGAAGCTGGCCTGGGCTGTTGGACATGGCTGGGGACCTTGGGCTGTGGGGGTTGCAGCTGGCCTTATCATGGGAACCTGCTCTGGTGCCTGAGCTGGTCCTCCCTTCTCGTGAGGTCGTGGTGTGCCTCATCTTTGCCCAGAGGAAATGGGACCAATGGGCCTTCCCTCCATCCCAGAGCACCTGAGCATTCCACAGCCTAATGTTCTGCCTTCCCCACAGTTCTTTGACCTGGTGGCCAGCTGCCCAAGAGACCCTTATGTGGTAGTAAACACTCTCCCTGCAGCTGCAGACATCTGATATATGACCCGAGTCACTTAGTTTTTCCGGCCACTTCTGCTATCTCCCTTGCAATTTTGCTTTCCAGCACTAGCCAATTAGATAGTGACCCATAAATCTATGTATCCAATCACCTTATGATCTATATGTGCCTTCTCAACCTTTCTCAACCGTCCTTCAGACTGTCTCCCAGGTGATTAATTGTTCATCGCATTCACTCGCTCCAAGACCCTACTCCCCTCAACTCCTCCTGTGCCAAGGATGTCGGTGGCCAATGACCCCCTGGAGTAGCGAGGACCCTCATAGTTCTAACTAGTCTAACATTATATATATTCAGTTCTCAGAGTTTGGTCAAAGACTATTGATAGGGCTACAGATATCTGCAAGAGATGGACAGCATAGCCCTCTTGAAGTAACTCTTAGAAGTATTTCCTATCATTTTCAAAAACAGATCATGTCCTCACTGAATCTGTGTTAGAACTGTTTCCCTTCAGTATGATTAAAATATGACTTACTTTTGGAATGTGGATTTTCTGATACTGATGTGGGAAACATGCTAATTATATACACATATGCAACCATGCATTAAATTAAGTAAAATAAAACAAATAAGGAAAAATTAGGTTCAGCTGGAAGTTTATGGTTCAGTGAGATATAAAAAAGATTGTGTTGGGCTGGAGAAATGCCTTAGTGGTAAATGAGCTTGCGTGCAAAGACAAAGGGCCCAGGTTCAATTCCCCAGGACTCATGTAAGCCAGATGCACAAAGGGGAGCAAGCATCTGGAGTTTGTTTGCAGTGGCTAGAGGCCCTAGCATGCCCATTCTCCCTCTCTCTTTCTCTCTCTGCCTGTTTCTCTTTCTTGTTCTCTCTCCAATAAATAAATAAAAATAAAAAAATATATATTTTAAAAAGCTTGTGTTGTAATCTACTTTATTTTAAAACTTCTAATTTTAATGTGGAAAGTATGTCTACTTAATCATTTAATAATTGTTTGTTTAAACCTTTTAACGTAGAAGTAATAATATTAAATAAAGACAAACTAAAAAATCCTGAGTGAGACAAGATTGTAAAAGCCCCATGATATTGTAGTGGGAGAATTGAAAGATGAAATATTTTATCTTCCTGAATAAATGAGATGCAAATATCTCTTTGATATTGAAAAAATATTATAACAGAAATAATTAACTTGATGCATATGAGATTAAGGAGAGGGAATAGTGTTTTTGGGGCAATAATTTACCACATTTGAAATTGTAGCCAGTGTCACCAAGAACACCAGGAATACACTGGTAACATCAAAAAGTAAATTGAGTTGGAGATGATTAATTTGCCATGATTCTTAAACTCAAAATTACAAGTGTATTAGTATGAAAGTTCTTAGATTGATGCCAATGTTACTTTTATGTAGAAAGTGATCACATATAAATTATGGATGTTGACCTTCATTTTAAGACACTATATGTACTCAGAATTGCATATGGAACGTAATGTCACAAAAATGGCTGTCTTATGCTACAGATTGACATTAGACTACACATAGATGGTCAACAGAGGTATTGACATAAAAATATAGGCAAAGTTTTTGACAATTTTTGTAGTTCTTTTCAATGTCATCTCCCTAACTCTTTATATATCTGAGGATGAAACCAAAAACCATATTTTGTGCCATTCCCCAAACTACACTGTACTAGGACCTTTTATTTCTTTGTTTTAATATCCATATAGATATAGGTAAAATAGCAACATTGCAGAAATGAGAGTTACATCAGTGGCCATTCAATACTATATTAGTTTACCATGATTTAGTTTATAAACATGATTTGTGATTTTTCTGATGCTTTTTGAATAAAGAGTTTCAGAATTTTGTCCCGTATCTGCTTAGTTTTTACCACATAGACAATGGGGTTCATCACAGGAGGAATAAGGAAATGCATGTTGGCCAGGGTCACATAGATGTGCGAGGGAAGCTTTGGGCCAAAACGATGCAACATAGACAAACAGATCATGGGTGTGAAGAAAAGGACCACGGCACACAGGTGGGAGATGCAGGTGTTGAGAGCCTTGAGGCGACCACCGTGGGAAGCAATGCTCAGTACAGTTTTCAGAATCAACACATAAGAGAGGAGAATGAGGAGAAAGTCAAGCCCCATGGTGGAGAGCACCACAAATAGTCCAAAGATGCTGTTGATCCTGGTATTAGAGCAGGAGAGCTTTATGATGTCTGGGTGCAGGCAGTAGGAATGAGAAAGTACATTGGAGTGACAGAAGCTAAGCCTCCTCAAGAGGATGGGGAGAGGTATTTGTACAGTCAAGGTTCGCACAGCAATAGCCCAACCTATCCTGGCAATCACACTACTGGTGAGAACAGAGGAGTAGTGCAATGGGTGACAAATAGCCACGTAGCGGTCAAAGGCCATTGCCAGAATGACGGCTGACTCAAAGTCCTGGAACGTGTGAATAAAGAACATCTGTGTGAAGCAAGCGGAGGTGGTCATCTCTCGAGCATCTAGCCAGAAGATCCTCAGCATGGTGGGAAAGGTGAAGAGGGACAGGCCGAGATCAGAGGCAGCTAGCATGGCCAGGAACAGATACATGGGCATATGGAGGGTCTGTTCCCTCCACACAATGGTGATAATGGCCATATTGCCTACCAAGGTAATGAGGAACATGGCACAAAAGGGTATAGAGATCCAGATGTGCACAGCCTCCAGCCCTGGAATGCCTGTGACCAGGAAGGTAGAGAAGCTGAGGTTGGTGCTGTTGACAGGAACCATGATGCCTGGGTTGCATGTGTCCCTCCTACAATGCAAAGTGTTGTTGCAGAAACAGATGTGAAAGTTTGACTCAAAAATTTCTACACTTTGAATGCATATTCCCTAGAACCAAGTATTACTAAACTCTTTTAAACAAATTTTGTTGTTTTTGTAATAGAAGAGTAAATTATGTTTCCTATTATACAATCTGGGCCTGAGAAAGACAACTTCTTTAGTGATAAAATTCTCTAGATATGTAAATAAAAGAAAAAAAATCTACTTGTAGTAGATTAAATCATATATAGTTAAAATCATATCATGCTATTTTATGAGACTGGTGTCCTACTTACTGTGATAACAAGACACTTAAATGGCATTTTAAAATGAAAAAAAAAATGACATGTAACATTAAGTGAAAGTCTCCATGACCGTGCAGTGCCTAGTAATACCTTCACAAGACCCTCAAAATAGAAGAAAAAGATGATGACATCAAATTAAAAGAAAGACTAATGGAGAAAGGGAAGGGATATGATGGAGATTGGTGTTCTGAAGTGGAATGGGGGGAGGGGAGGGAAATATATGTTTTTTAGTATGTAAGTATAGAAGGTGTCAATAAAAAATTAATAAATTAAAAAAGAAAGCAACATAGAATCACAATTTGCTCTGTAATTACAGTCTTGCACTATTCTATAGAATTTCTTTCACTCTTGGTGATAATTAAGGGATGTTAGTTTTTCATAGCAGCACAGCTATGGGGTCCTTTGAATTGGATTCATGACCTCATGCACGACAGTCAACTGGTGTACTGATTGAGGTACATTCCCAACTTTTATGGCATGCTCACATTTGCTAGAGTTTTCCCTTAGTGTTGAATGCTGAAACTGAAAAGACAATCATTTAGACAATTTTACATGCATTTTGTATGACAAATCTTCCTTCATTTAATAATAAACTTGGCTTTCTTGTTGTTTAGACTCCTTTTAATAACATTTTATAATTAACTTAGAAAATACTTTGTGAAGTATTGGGATTTTTTTTTCTTTAATCAAAACTTTGCTGCATTAAAGGAAAGAATCTACAAGACTAATTCTTGATTTGCTAAGAGTAAACTAAAGCTGGTCTGATTTTTTTGCTCTGACTTTTCGAGATAAGTGTTAGTAGATTTCTCTTCAATTTTTTGTTTCCCAGGTTTTTTTTTTTTTTTTTTTTTTTTTTTTTTGGGGATCTTCACAATCGATACTCCCTGGTCGTAAGGAATGCTTAGACTCAGTAATAAGGTGAGACTAGGGTCAGCATTGCCATAGACATGGGCAGTGTTCCACATCTCTAGTTCAAGACTTTAAATGTCATCCTGTGCGCTTTTGTATCATTGTTGAAACATATCAGATATTTGATGTAAACACCTTAGGATGGGTTCACAGAGAGCAACTTCTCCTGGCCCCTGTGATTTTTAGAAGGTTAGATTTTCCACACAAAATTTATCCAAAGTCTTTTTGGTCTCAATTTTATTTTCAAATCCTATTAAAATAAGCTGGTTTTTCTCTTACCTGGTATCTCAAGGTCACATAGTTCCTAACTTTCTGCAAGGACAGCTTCCTTCTCTCTGTTGATGACCTCAAATGCTTGCAACCTAAATTAAGCTACTTGAATGCTTGTCCAGTTCTCCTCTGAGAACCAAAGTCTTCTGAGACATTCTTTTTTCCTCCCTTGATATGAGAATTATCATTAACACTGTTTACTTTCTAGCTCAGCTACAGGCAAGCTAGATGCTCAGTACCACTTTCTATTGAATGAGCTGAAATTAGAGATGATCAACATAAAGTTCCGCATGGTAGATGTCAGTGTTTGTATCAGCTCAGTTTTCTTCAAAGTCAGTGCATCAGAATTGTATACATTACAGGATCATCCATATTTTTATTGTATATTTGAAGAAGTCTGAAAACTTTCAATGAATGCTTTTCATTGATATTTGTACTGTCATTTTAATTTATATGAAATGTTTCAGAAGAAACACTATTCAGTTTTCTTAGAACTTGCATTAACATTCAGAAATAAGTGCTTTCATGTCATTGCCCTTAAATACCCTAAATATACATTTAGAAATACAAGTGTCAGTGACTCATTTTCACCCTGGAATTTAAAGTCCTGTAAGAGTATTCTATTATTTCTTACCACTGCACTTGAATTACAAAGATCACAATGAAAGTTTTAATAGTAATTCATTAAAGTCCCAAATAATGAGTTTGTCTAAGAAGACTCTAAGTTGAGTTGAGCAAAGCACTGTAAAGGAGAAAGAAGCAAAATATTTTAAATTAATAATTAAAACCAATAAATGATTGGTATAAACATATTTAGATATATGTACAATTTATGAGAACACTGAAGGAATTATATAACTATCATATGCATATCTCACAAATTTTGTAGTGAGGATACTTAGTATCTAATCTCTCACAAATTTTGTAGTGAGGATACTTAGTATCTAATCTCTCAGCAACTTTCAGGTACAGTGTTATTAGCTGTAGTCCCCAACATATATAATCACTTCCATGGTCTTGATCTTCTCTAAAATCCTATAACTTTTGATAAATATGTGTCCAATTTTCTTACATCACAGTTCCTGGTAACTAAAATTCTACCTTCTGCTTCTGAGTTCAACTTTTTAACAAAACTCAAAATGAACGATTTTGTTCAGTATTTGTTTTCATTCTTTTCAAATTTTCAACTTATATTTCACTGACACATAAGAACGTGGCTATTGAACACATGATATGAGGCTTTGAAACATATACAAATACATAATTTTAATCTGAGTAAACATTCTCAGATGAATGCTTTCATCACTTCCAAAATGAATATTATTTATTGTTGTTTTATTTTTTGTTGATGCATAAGTGATCTCAAAATCTAGCATAGAATGGGCTGGAGAGATGGCTTAGTGGTTAAGGTGCCTGCCTGCTAAGCCTAAGAACGCCAGTTCCAATCTCCAGGTCCCAGGTTTAGCCAGATGCAAAGTGATGCACGGGCACAATGTCACACTTGCCCACAAGGGGGCGCACACATCTGGAGTTCATTCACAGCAGCTGAGAGGCTGCTGGCTCTCCCATTCTCTCTCTCTCTCTCTCTCTCCTCTCCTCTCCCTCTCTCTCCGTCTCTCTCCAAAAAAAAACCTACCACAGAAAAGATATGAAGTATTACAGCAATGTTAGCATATCAAACAACATGACATTTATATAAGTGCATATTAATTATCTGTGTGATAATAATGACTGAATCTTTATTTGAGGTGATAAATAATGAATATGTGAAATAGTCTTGCAAAATTCATCAATAAATCACAAGGGCCTTTGAGAGAAACCAGAAATATATATAATTTTACCACTGTACTAAGCAACATAAAACATATAAATCTAGCCTTACATGCAAAACTTTCTTTATTCTATGGATGAAATAGTCAACAGAAGTGAGAAAACATGGACTGATTACATCTGGACTTTGGTAAAGAAAGTCTTTCCCAGAGATAAAGACATTTATCACCACCATTATTTCATTATGTTCTTGGAAATAATTTATTCAGCCAATATGTTCTTCTGGGAAAATGAAGTTTGAGAAAATCTTGACTTGATGGCAAAATACTTAATTACACAGTTGTATATTGAATAAGATGACCCATTGTCTCTTACAACATTGTCACCTCCAATTCTAAACTGTGATGTTGTAAACTTTACCCATTTCATTCACATCTTAACTTATAAGATACAACTTAACACCTAACCTGTGCCCAGATCCCCAACAAATTATTTCAACTTGAATGCTTTCTTCTGAAATCTTATTAAGACTTTGTCAAGGTAGTGTTTTCATTTATAGCACATAACAAGCTTAGGTTCTAATTTTTATTTCCTTTCACAGGAAATCTAAAAACCCTTTTCTATGAAATATTCTGCTTTGGTTTCTCATTAAACCATTAATTTTGAATTATAGCTCACATTGGGGTTAAGCTTCCATTTCTATTTATTGAATTCCCATATTTTGAGTTTATTTAGGATTTATTATGCATGTTGTTTTATTAGTTTTTTGTTTGTGACATGTTTGTAACAATGTTTGTATTGTGTATATAGCATGTGCATATGCACCCTATGTACATGCAGGCAGAGGCTAGTATGTCCCCTCTGTCATTTTTCCATCTTGTTTCCTCAAGATGGGGTCTACTGTTAAACCCGAGAGCTGTGGTTTTTCCAGTCAGTTTAACCAGTGATCTCTAGCAATTCTCCTGTCTCATGCCCCCTTCAGGACTGGGGTTACAGGCATGATGTCTGCCTTTTTATGTCCTCATGGTTGGGGAATAAGCACTTTACTCACGAAGCTACCTTGCCAGCCATTATTTAACATTTCTGAAAGGAAGCTGGGCATCAGTTATCTATGCCAAATGGATACACGTTGATCCAGCATATAATTTCAGCAGTTTTTTTTTTTTTTTTTTTTTTTTAGAGAAAAAGGTACATTCACAAGAATATAAATTAAACACAATAATCTAAAAACCACTAGGGTGATAGGTAACTCTGTAGGACATTGCTATTATATGACATAGAATAGTTGAAACACAGCAGACTATTTTTGTACTTCAATAAAAAAATATTTTTGACAAATTATTGAAAGGAAAAACATGAGGTATGGAATAATATAGTCTGATGTTATGCACAATATTACCTTAATTCAGGTTTTTTTAATTCAGAAAATAAATATATAGATCATTTTATTAGGTTACCTCTGGGGAAGGGGAACTGATATGTTTTCTCCAAAATTACATGACAGACCATGCTTATTTGGCAGTTGAGAGCAGGTACTCACACATATGTAATTAAGATTTTAAAATAGTTATTTCATCAGCTAAATATCTCAACACTTCCTACACATTGGACCTTATCTATGTTTTTTGTTCCCATTATATGTTTTCAGTTTTTGTTAGTTATCTATATAATGGGCATATAGCCATGATTGTACCATTTTGATTAGCTTATTGTGAAATAAAGAAATAAAGACAATCAAACCTTCACTTTCTAATAAAATGATAATTTTTGTTTCTCCAGTATAATAGGACATAAAACACATATTCTCTTGGTAAAATTAGCTCTCTCATGTCTCATATCCCTTGAGGCAAAAATAAATTTAAACCCCTTTGCTAGTATAGTTTGGAAATTCCCAGGGCTTTAAAAATAGCAATGGAGCTTGTTAGGCACCCTGGAGACCCTCTTGATCCTCTGTAAGGCACCATCAACCTTGAAGTAAGGCTGTCCCTCTCCATCACCAACCAGGAGCTCTGTGTCACAGGGAAGGACATTCCAGGCAACATCTGAAGGTGGAAAGGCTGTTCATTGTCGAGTGAGTGAGGTATTTTACAGGTAATTCTTTTCAGCTACTGAACCCTGAGAACATCCATTCAAGTAACGTGGTACAATAATCAGCAAATACTGAATTCTTAAAATTCGATATTTAGTATTTAACATGGATAGCTTGTTTCCCATGATAAAGGAACCAGGACGAATGGGCAGCATTGTTGGGTGAGTAAGTATATAATGTGAAGACATACTGCAGAGTTTTATGTTTGAGAAATGATAATTATTTAAAACTTAATTATTAATTGTATTTTCTATGTAATATTTATTGTATTCATCATCAGTTTATTTAAACAGCTGGCTAAAAAATGCTATATGTGTATATAGTGTTTTTAAAAGCTGGGACTACTGTGGATTTTTTTTTTTTGTTCATTTGTATTCATAACCTTCTCTGGAGTCCTAAAAGCAATATCTTGTGAATTTAATCTGCAAGCAAATATTACATTTGAATAGGTCTATTTTAGAGGCTGAACTATGAGCAATACCATATGTTTGATTCTCTCCACCCAAGCCCCAACTAAGAAAAACCTTTTCATAATGTTGAATTTATGCCTCCTAGTTATATTTTTCCTTCTCTTTACAATTGCCAGGATAATTTAGCAAGAGTCTGTGCTTTGTAATTATGACCTACAAAGCCAAATTTAAATTGCTTGATTTAAAAAGTAAACCCTGATTTGCATACAGAATTATTCTACTGTTTTGAGACTTAATAAGCAACTTGAATCTTGAATCAACAAGAGGAAGTAGAAGTATTCTTTTTAAAACAAGAGAGGATGGATTTTTTTTAACACAAGTTCTTTTTTAAATTTACTGATTTAAAAAAAGAAATGTTGTGTTGTAGAATTGAAAACATACTTTTCCCAAGCTAATACTTCTTCAAAACTGTTCTTAAATTCTTATTTCCTAGTAAAGCTTTCTCCTATAACCTGATGTTAATGATTTAGAAACAGATCAGAATTTGGTATACACAATTTAACCACATCTCAATGTAATACCTTTTGTAAGTTTTGCTTGTTTTTTGTATCTGTCTATAAATTTCATAAGATTATATAACAGAACAGTACTGTAAAATATAAATTTACATAGCACAACAGAATATTAACTCAAAGCAGGAGCAATGGAAGTTTCCTTTGAACAGCAAATATAAGGATAAAGGGGCAATTTATATAGATCTTCATGTATATATATGACACATTAAAAAACATATAATATAAATGATATCTTATCTATTTGTATATAGCAATTCCAGTATCAGGATCTAGTTCATATGTGCTGAGTTTATCACTAGAACATGAAGATGGAACAGGGTCTAAGTGATAATATTTTTAAACAACTTTTCTTTCTTATTTTCCTCTTTTATTTCCATTTGCATTTGTGTTTCAGTATATCTCCCAATTTCTTTTTTATACAATTATCTTATAATACTGTTTCAAAAGAATATACAGTGCAGTGGAACATATATAGTTTTAATATGAAATCTTAGAATACACAAATAATGACATTTTATTGAACTTCAGACCAGGCACAGTTATGGAGGAAGGGATATTATTTATTGAAGCTTACAGATCAGGGAAGTTCCATAATGGCAAGAGAAGCAGCCTGCTCTCCACAGGGCCAAGCAGAGAGAAAAGCCAACCAGCCACCACAGCACACAGAGCAAAACTACAGCCAAAAGGTCACACAGCACACTTCAGGAACTCCTGCTAGGCACATTTGCATATCTTTACAATGGAATCTCAAACCATCACCACACCTTAAGACCGGCCCCAGTGACCTTGCCTCTAGCAAGGTGATTGCAGATGCAAACTATAAAGTAATAAAACATTGAATATATTGGGGGACATATATTCAAACTACCACATTCCGCCCCTGGCCCCCAATATATTTAGCTCCTGGCCCCCAATAGATTTATAACTATCACACATTGTAAATTGTACTCAGTCCAATTTCAAAGGTTCTCACAGTCTTGATCAACTTAAGATAGTGAGTCCTGTAAAATCAAACAAGTTAAATACTTTCAACATGTAAAGGCACAGAGTAAACATTTTTAACTGGTAAAAGGCATAACAAAGAGAGACTAGAATAATGCAAACTCAACTATCATCAGCCGTCATCAAACTTCTGCAGTTCAAGTTCAATATAACCAGAGACTAACAGTCTCCAGGTTTTCCAATTCCACCCCTCCAGCTGGGCAGAGTCGCCAGGGAAAACTTTCATCCCATGTCAACACTGCACTCCATGGTAGCCCTTATGCACAGTTCTGGTATATCCAAAACATCTTCAGGTCTCCATGCAAACCACGGTCCATCTTCCAAAAGGCTCTTCCAGCCTATTCCTCAGGGACTTCATGCCCTGCCTTCATGCTGCATCTCAGCAGCGGCTCCTGGAACCGTGTGCAACTCATGACCACTCCATGCATTTTTCATATTTCCAAAACTAATACCAGGTGTGCAGGACACAGCCATATTCTAAATCCAGGGACAAAATAAACCATAGCCTTGAAAAGCAGGTTCCTTCTCCAGGCAGCTCTTTCCAAGAATTTGCATTTTTAACAGTCTTTCCTCAGGCATCCTCTCCATTGTTTTAATGTAAATCAGTCAGGCAACCTTCCTTCCACCTTCCTTAAGATTGCTAATGCGTTGACAATAGCAGCTCAACCAGTCTCAATGCCTCTACTTTTAACTTGCCTCAGGTTTTCCAACTTAAAATCTTAAAATCTCAGTCCGATATCTTTAGCCAAGCACATCAGTCCATTACAAATTTAAGTTTGATCAAACACTCTGGGCCTGGATAGCGGAACGTAGCCATCCCTTATGCCAGTAGCCCAGTTCCAACAAAGTCCTCTGCAGTCTTTCCTTCCCCTTAGAAACCTCATAAGCCAAGCCTCGATGTTCAATACAGTCTGCACTTAGCATTCTCAAACTCTCATCAGAATAGTCCATAAAACTTGGCTTACCACTCCAGAAGGCATCTTCAGTTGCAAGCACCAAGTCCATGCCCATTCCTCCAAAACAAAGGTTCCAAAAGACGAATATCCACACGGTCTGGTTCATCTCACCCCACTCCTGGTACCACTTTACTGTTGCAGACAGCTTCAGGTTCACTGAGATGAACTTCCAGACCAGGCAAGTTATGGAGGAAGGGATATTATTTATTGAAGCTTACAGATCCAGGGGAAGTTCCATAATGGCAAGAGAATGGCCTGCTCTTCACAGGGCCAGGCAAGAGAGCAAAAGCCAACCAGCCTCCACAGCACACAGAGCAAAACAACAGCCAAAAGGTCACACAGCACACTTCAGGAACTCCTGCTAGGCACATTTGCATATCTTTACAATGGAATCTCAAACCATCACCACACCATAAGATCGGCCCCCAGTGACCTTGCCTCTAGCAAGGTGATTGCAGATGCAAACTATAAAGTAATAAAACATTGAATATATTGGGGGACATATATTCAAACTACCACATAAGGCAATCATGTTTTTATGCAGAAATCATTTGTTGTCATGCCTATAATTTTTGTCAGAAAACACATCTCAGAGGAACTAATAGTCTGTGATCTCAAATTGACTAAATTTATATAAATCAGAAGAAAAGAGAACTAGTACAGGAGAAGCAAACAAATGAAAATTATGCTTTTTGTGGAAAGGGTGCTTGAAATGGGACAGAGTAGATTCAAGGATTTGGTTATGTTTGAAATTATTAAAAAAATAAAAAATCATTTAAGGGCTGGAGAAGATGGCAAAGCAGTTAAGGCATTTGCCTGCAAAGCCAAAGGACTCTGGTTTGATTCCCCAGGACCTACGTAAGCCAGATGCACAAAGAGGCACATGAGTCTGGAGTTCATTTGCAGTGGCTGGAGACTGACACACCCATTCTCTCTCTCTACCTCTCTCTCTCTCAAATAAATAAATAAATAAATAAATAAAATATTTTTAAAACATTTAAAATAACATTTTGATAAAAGTAGTTGTGAGGCCATGATGAATCTATTATTTTTTTCATTGTGATTTATAGATGAGTATAAGAGTCAAACAGCTGTCAGTGTAAGACACAAGAGCTAGGATCCATCCTTGATATTAAAAGTTTCTGTTATTAGGAGTTATTTCTCAAACTCATCCACTGTGATGAACTTTAGACTTAGTGTTACTAAGAAACCATTCCTCAGACAAACCAATATTTATTTTTGGCCAACTTTATTAAGCTAATTATTTATAGAAATTAAAATTGATCAATGAACAAGAGTAAAATTTGATGAGCTTAAAAATATATAAAGTCATAGAATCACCGTATCATTTCTGAAATATTTTTTCATGTTTCTTACCTACTTACCTGTGAAACCAGATTCTTATAATCCCTGTCCTCCTCCAATATGTCTGACCAACCTTCTGTCCTTCTGACTTCTCTCACCTAAGTCAGAGAATCAGACATCATTTGTTATTTCTCCTCTGTTATATAATGTAAGTGATCAATTCTTACAGTTGCATCTATTGATAGTTTCTTCTTTGTCAAATTTAAATTTTGTGGATATGTTATACTTCATTGATCCATTCAGGGATACACATAGATTTGGCTTCCTTCCAATATTTTTACTATCATAAGTAAAGCTACTATAAATAATTCTATAATTCATTATATAAACATGTATTTTTATTTCTGTTCAATAAATTCATAGGGTTATCCTTGTTTGGAAATATTCAGTGCCTAATAAATCCATATTTAACTTAAAATTTTTTATTTATTTATTTGAGAGCAACAGACAGACAGAGAGAGAAAGAGGCAGATAGAGAGAGAGAGAATGGGCGTGACAGGGCCTCCAGCCACAGCAAACAAACTCCAGATGCATGCACCACCTTGTACATCTGGTTTAGGTGGGTCCTGGGGAATCAAGCCTCAAACTGGGGTCCTTAGGCTTCACAGGCAAGCACTTAACCACTAAGCCATCTCTCCAGGCCCCCATATTTAACTTTAAAAGAAAGTGTCAGATTGGTTTCCAGAGAGGATATACAATTTTGAATCCCATAAGCAATGTCTGAGATTTTTTTAATTTTTTTAAATATTTATTTTCTTATCTATAAGAAAAGAAAGAGAGAAAGAGGGGAAGATAGAGAGAATGGGTATGCCAGGGTCTCCAGTCACTGCAAACAAACTCCAAATGTATGCCCCACTTTGTGCATCTGGCTTTCTCTGGGTACTGGGGAATGGAACCCCAGTCTTACGCATCCAGGCAGGTACTATAACCGCTGAGACTTCTCTCCAGCCCTGACTGAGAATTTTTTGTTCTTATAGTCTCCTCAGTAAAATTTGGAGCATAATTTTCTCCATGTCTCATGCCTAATAAATTTATAAAATTTATGTTTATGACTCCATGTGTTAAAATAGTTTTTAACTTCTCACTTGGTTCTCAAGTTCTCTGACATGTTTTCTCTCTTGTAGGTTTAAAAGTATCCTGGACTGAAGTCCCGCCTACATCCCACAATGTTGGCTTTGAACACTTCTTCTCACGGGCCCACTTTTTCCTTCATTGGCATCCCAGGTCTAGAGGCTGCACATATGTGGATCTCCATCCCCTTCTGTCTCCTGTACTTGGTAGCACTTGGGGGTAATATTATTCTCCTCATGCTAGTTAGAGCTGAGCAGAATCTTCACGAGCCCCAGTTCTATTTTTTGGCCATGCTAGCCCTCACTGACCTAGGCCTTTCACTGTCAACAATGCCTAGCGTCTTGGCCATCTTCTGGTTTGACATTCATGATGTCAGCTTGGATGCCTGCCTGACCCAAATGTTCTTCATTCACACGCTGTCGTCAGTAGAATCTGGCGTCCTGGTGGCCATGGCTTTTGACCGCTTGGTGGCCATCTGTGCCCCTCTAAACTACACCAGGATCCTAACCCACTTTACTGTTGCCTGCCTCAGTGGGGCTGCCCTTGTCAGAGGAACCACTCTCTTGGCCCCTCTGCCTTTTTTCCTCAGAACCTTTCCTTTCTGTGGGGACAATATCCTCTCTCACTCCTACTGCTACTATCCCGACATGCTGAACTTGGCCTGTGGGGATGTCACTTTCAGCAGTCTTTATGGATTGGTCTGTGTGCTCTGCACCTTTGCCGTGGACGTTGTCTTCATCTTGGTGTCCTACATGAAGATCCTGGGCACAGTGATGAAGCTGGGAATTCATGACCCCAACTGGAAATCGCTGCAAACCTGTGCCTGTCACCTGTGCACAGTGCTTGTGTTTTACCTGCCCCTCATCAGCCTGGCTGTTCTGCATCGGTACAGCCAGGAGACTTCCCCACTTCTGTACACCACCATGAGCAACGCCTACTTGCTCATGACGCCACTGCTAAACCCTCTGGTGTATAGCCTCAAATCCAGGCAGATCCAGGCGGCCCTGCGCAAGCGATTTTGGGTGCAACGTGTTGTTGCTGGGGAATGAGATTTTTGTGTATATTGGAAAGTGAAACGATTTTAAAATGTTATTCACGACCCACTGTGGGCCAAATAGCAGTCCAGACACTATGAATTCAAACATGGAAACACGTTGAGGTCTTTTCATTAATCATGGAACTAAGGTAGCAAATACCATCAGAATGCTTTTTAGAAGGTGATAAATGTGATCACAAACGATGATGGGTAAAAATAAGGAGAAATCACACCAATAACTCAAGGTCCAATATCATTGATGTATGAACTGAATGAAAATAACATTACCACCACTGAGAAGATGGGGGGTTGAATCCTGAAGGGTACATGGTCATTGAAAGGCTGGTTTATAGATACATCAAGATGTCACATGGTTCTACTGTCAAAGTTGCGTGAGATATAAAACTTCAAATTTGATGAAAAATGTATAACTACACTTCTTAAAGAGTGATGTTCCGCACACTGTAATGATTATGAATTGACAGGGAGCTGTCTGCAAAGATATGTGAATTTTAAGATATGATTATACTTACCCATCTTGTAATTCATTGAGATTTTATATTTTACTCAGGTGGTGTTTTTATTATATTTTTTTGAGCCAAGCCCAACAGACTGCCTTTTTAAGTGAGAGAGCAAGAATGAGAGATTTAGAGAGAGTGAGAGAGAGAGAGAGAGAGAGAGAGAGAGAGGAAGAGAATTGGTGTTCCAGGGTCTCTAGCCACTGCAATTAAATTCCAGATGTGTGCACCCCTTTGTGCACATGTGCAGCCTTGTGCACTTGTGTCACTGGAAGTCAAATATAAGTCCTTAGGCTTCACAGACAAGAACCTTAACTTCAAAGCTATCTCGATTTCATGTCAAGTGTGAATATTTATTTATATCCTGACTTTTTTTTTTTTTTTTTTTTTGCGAGGTAGGGTCTCACTCTGGTCCAGGCTGACCTGGAGTTAACTATGTAGTCTCAGGGTGGCCTCGAACTCTCAGCGATCCTCCTACCTCTGCCTCCCTAGTGCTGGGATTAAAGGCATGTGCCACCATGCCTGGCTTATATCCTGACTTTCAAAACAAGTATGTATCTTGTGGTAGTTTGATTCAGGTGTCCCCCGTAAACATAGGTGTTCTGAACGCTAGGTTTCCAGCTAATGGAGATTTGGGAATTAACGTCTCTTGGAGGCAATGTATTGTTGGGGGCTGGCTTATGGGTGTTATAGCCAGTTTCCCTTGCCAGTGTTTGGCACTCTCTCCTGTTGCTATTGTCCACTTTATGTTGGCCAGGGGGTGATATCCTTCCTCTGCTTATGCCATTGTTTCCCCCTGTCATCATGGAGCTTCCCCTCTAGTCTGTAAGTCAAAATAAATCCTTTTTTTTTCCCAAAGCTGCTATTGGTTGGGTGATTTCTGCCAGCAATGCGAACCTGACTGCCACATATCTCTTCTCTATATTCTGAAAAAAAAAATGAATTATTTTGTCTTTTAGGGCCAACTCTTTTCAAATGAGAGTCCTATACAAATGAATATATTGTAGGTATTTAGACTTAATTGTCTTTGATAATAAATTTTAAAATCTTATAGAAGAAACAACAAGCAACTTTGAGAGTTTTAAATAAATTCATAAATGATATCCCAAATAATGTGTCAGAAAGAAGACATAATAGTCGCATAGTCTGTGTTGTACTAGCAAAAGATCATGAAACAAAGTGTGTAATAGAATAATTAGTGGGTTTGGTTTTATTTGCTATGTGAATGCAGATAAAAGTAAAGCCAGATTAGGATTAAGAATTTCCATTGAGACTGAAAATTCCATGTATAAAAATAGTGGAAGCTTAAAGTCTATTCTAATTTCAAAAATCATTCAGCTAGCTCTGCTGTGTTAGACATTTATAGGATAAAATAAGTTATCTCACAATTAATATGGTCTTTGCTCTGATAACCAAGTCATTTGAGAAGCATAGCACTCAAATGTTTAGGGAAATTCTGCTCAGAAACACTTTTACCCCTTTAAAATTATCAGTTTATTAGTTTTCTGTGTGGTGAGTCTTCCTGGTCAGTCTCTGGACTCTGTGGACACTGGTTTCCCTGTTTTGAGCATAGAGAACCAGGACCTTAACTCAATAGGTCTTCTATTGTTTTGAAGAGAAGCCAATATTTCTTGGAGGAATTCCACTTCTGTGTATTAGTGTGGAAGATACCAATACAACCAATATTCTTATAAACTCATTTTCTTCTGTTCCATCTGAAACATTGGGTTAAGGCACCTGCCTGTGAAGTGTAAGAATGCCTGTTCAATTATCCAGGTCCCACGTTTACCCAGACCCAAAAGTGACCCAAGCATGCAATGTTACACATGAACACAAGGGGGCACACTCCTCTGGAGTTTGTTCGCAGTGGCTGAGTGGCTGCTGGTGTTCCCATTCTCGGTTTCTCAGTCTGTTTCTCACTCTCTCTCTTTGTCTCTCTCAAATTAAAAAAAATAATGAATGCAATTTTCATGCTAGAAATATGTTCTTTTCTATTTGGATTGTGACAAAGGAAAAATGCAGAATATCTTGACACTTCGTAGTTTTTTTGGAAGTTCCTCTTGTCTAAACTATAAAGCAATGAGTAGAAAACAAATTAGAAGTAGATATGGGAAGCTGATTCAGAAAAAAGAAAACTCCTACCATGATGATTTCTTAACTGTCTTTGAATCTATAGAGTCCTATGCTTGAATGTGTGATATATTTTTGGTTTCTTTTCATTAAATAAGGTTATATAAATTGCTTTACGCTATTTTATAAATTTTAAAAGCTGGTGTTAATTTTCAGAAAATTGATATCACTAAAATTGTTTCTTGGCAGTAACCACCAGAAAGATACCAGAAGTGATTTCTGTTGAAATTAATACATTTGCTCATTTTGTGTCTAACCTAGCCATCATGCTCAGCATTTAATAGAAATCCCTCTATTTTTCTCAAATACCCTCTGTTCCTTTTTTAAAAATCATTTTTACATTTCCTTTGTTAATGAAAAATAAATTGAGGGCTGGAGAGATGGCTCAGACACTTTCCTGCAAAGCCTAATGACAGGGGTTTGGCATCCCAGTACTCGTGTAAAGCTAGATGCACAAAGTGGTGAAAGCATTTGGAGTTCATTTGCAATGTCTGGAGGCCCTACTGTGCCCATTATTTCTGTCTATATCTCTTCTCTCTCTCTCTGCTTTCAAATAAATATTTTTAAATAATTTGAAATATGTTATTTTACATTTATATTCCTATCCTATTTTATTGTACAAAATTGTAACAAAACATTAAATTCACACTGTCAAGATAAAAATCTTGGAATTAGCTTCACTAGAATAAGAAGCAAGCCTGCAAAACTTTCTAAGTTATGTTTTTAGCAAATAGTGATAAAGAGTTTAGGTGGAATTCAGTGGTACATCATTTGGTTGACATACACAAGGTCTCAAGTGGAGTAGTTTTCTAGAATTGCAAAACCGAAGAAACAGAATAAAGCTCAAAAAACACTGGTCAACTACCATAGGTCATGATGTAAGAAGTGTAGTACATTGTGATACCAAAAGATAGGAACCTATGAGAGCAGAGAAAT
The DNA here is from genome assembly GCA_036365145.1 of Orientallactaga sibirica. Classification (NCBI taxonomy): domain Eukaryota; kingdom Metazoa; phylum Chordata; class Mammalia; order Rodentia; family Dipodidae; genus Orientallactaga; species Orientallactaga sibirica. Next base: position 1,449,157 of record JAEOAD010001511.1, on the reverse strand, counting down.
GTGACCATGGTGTATGGGTTTTTAATCTACTTGCAAAATAAACTCATTAAAATTAGAATAATAAAAAGTTCAACAATATTATAAAGTATATTTTATTGAAGTTATCACATTTATTGAATTTATATTACTGAGTTATTTTGTGTAATTTCAAAGAGATTATTTTATTTCTGGATATTACTTGTCTTCACTTTCTTATTTTTTCTTTCATCTTTTTTTGTTGTTGTTTGTTTGTTTTGGAGGCAGAATCTCACTGTAGTCCAGGCTGACCTGGAACTTATTCTTTAGCTCTGGCTGGTGTCAAACTCAGGGCTCCTCCTAGATTCGCCTCTACAGGGAATGCTGGAGTCACAGGACTGGGCTACCATCTGATAGCTTTGTCTTCATTTACTTAATCACGTTTCTCACATACTTTTAAAAAATGTTTTCTGGGGCTGGAGAGATGGCTTAGTGGTTAAGGCGTTTGCCTGCAGTGCCACAGCACCTCAGTGTGCTTCCCCAGTACTCATGTAAACCAGATGCACCAGGTGGCACATGCATTTGGAGTTCATTTGCAGTGGCTGGAAGACCTGGCACATCCATTCTCTTTCACTCTGCCTCTTTCCCTCAGTCAAATATTTTTTTCTATGAGGATATCTTCTGGTAGTTTTCTAATTTTATATTTAACTCTTACTGTTAAGTCCTAGTGTTAAGGTAACATTCCTTTATTTCCATATGAATATCTTGTTTCCCCCATTAAGACTTATCAAGAAAAGATCAGTTTACCCATTGAATTATCTTAGTATGACTATTCAATCAATAATATCTCTGAATTTATATATGGACAAATGAATCTATTCCAATGATCTATGTGAGCAACCTTATATTAATATTTGTCCATCCCAATTGCTATGGTATTACATTAAAACTGAAATTCATATATTTGTGAGGTTTTGGTTATCATTTAAAAATTTAACTGATTATTAATAACAGATATTATCCAATGAATTTTAGATTCATTATAAAATTTAGTGTAGTACATTTGGATATCAATAGATAGGAAACTATGAGATTAGAGAAATGTGACCACAGTTTATGGGTTTTATCTACTTGCAAAATAAACTCAATAAACTTAGAATAATAAAAAGTTCAATAACATTATCAAGTCTTTATTTTATTGAAGTCATTACATTTATTGCATTTACATTACTGTTATTTTGTATAACTTCAAAGAGATTATTTTATTTCAGGATATTACTTGTCTTCACTTTATCTTTTCTTTCTAATCACTGATTATTAATTCACAATTTATACTTATTTATTGTGACCCATCTCAGGAGATAAAGGTTATCTTAACCTTGACTCTTCTTTCCTTCTATTCACTAAGAAAGGTTAAAATAATTTTTTTAAATGTTTGTAATAATTGGCTTACTTTTGCTACAGTGACCTTAGAATGTTATTAGCTTCTTGTGACTTGATAATTTGGTTGTTGGACATATCCAAACAACTCCCTTCTCAGCTCATTCACCCTATTTTGAACTGTGGTGGGAGACATTTTTCACTATAGATGTACATGTTTATATGTAAATGTTTTATGAAAGAAAGAAAATAAGGAGGAAAAGACAGAGGAAAGGAGAAAGGAAAAAGAAAGAAAGAGGGAAAGAGAGAGAGAGAGAGATTTTTTTTCACACAATACCATTGGGACTATTAGCTAAAACAATAAATACTCTCCTGAAAATTCAGCCCCTAGAACTGCAGTGGTAGCTTCACTGGACAGCTCGAGCTATAGACTTTGAGGTAAACCTGAACATTTGAGTGCTTGACTATCTACCTAGGATATGGATGGAGAATAGGTTATTAATAAGAAAAAATTACAGATATTTTCCCCTGCCTCCTGACAAAATCTTTGTTGTTAATAAGTCATTTTATTGTATTACTTTATGCTTGGGTAACATCCATTTGCTCATACAAGATATCCCAATGACTGCATTGAGAAGCCATGGGTTTCAGGACATGATTTTATATTGTTGGGGAAAAAAAGTTGTTGAGTATAATCTTGAGTATTTAGTGCTGTACCAGTGACTAAAGAAAGAATCTTGCTGACACTCTTCCAATAACAGCCTGAGCTCATCCTCTTTTAGTTATTTTGCCAAACATATTTTCCCTAGTAAACTAAAATCAGACAAGAATGTATTTCTTTTCACTCAGTTTTTCCTTCTCAGGATATTTCCACATAGGAGCCACAATGAATCTTCAAAATGAAAATATAAAGTCATCACTCCATTAAAAAAAAAAATCTTTCTAAGGTTCATTGCCACCTGGTTTTGCAAAATATCCCCAGCCTCACCTCACCTCCTCACAGCTATTTTAGCCAGGTTCTCCACTAAGTGTAGGTCCCAGGTTTCATCTTCCATGTACAGCAAAGGTCAGTCTCTTGGTCTCTCCCTAGAAATTTCTTTGGAACTTTCTTCATGTGGGTATTTTTGAAGATTTTATTATTTTCATTCCAAACTCTTGTATCTTTGACTTTTAGTACATTGCCTGGCAATGATCATCTATGCCTGCTGTTGTCTCCTAGTTCTCTCCTATGTGGCAATGATTAGATGATGCACAAACACTTTGCTTAAATTTAACAGTTGCTCTTACATTCTTTCCGCCACCTAAGGTACTACTCCTTACAATGCAACTGTCCAGACAAAAATTGGCCTCAACATCCATGATCTCGCAGTACCTAGCAATATCTTCACAAGACCCTCATAATAGGAGAAAAAAAAGATGATGATGTTAAATTAAAAAAGAGACTAATGGAAAGAGGGAGGGGATATGATGAAGAGTGGGGTTCTGAAGGGGAATAGGAGATGGGAGGGAAATATCATGGTTTATTGTCTGTACGTATAGAAGTTGTCACTAAAAAAAAAAGAACAGAAAAAAATTAACCAGTTGCCGGGTGTGGTGGTGCATGACTTTAATCCCAGCACTCAGGAGTCAGAAGTAGGAAGATCACAGTGAATTTGAGGCAACCCTGAGACTACAAAGTGAATTCCAGGTCAGCCTGGGCTAGAGTAAAACTTAACCTTGAAAACCAAAAAAAAAAAAAAGCAGTTTGTTCACATATATTTCTAATTTTTTAAGTTTTTACTTATTGAGAGAGAAAGAGAGAGAAAGTCAAATAAAGTCAAACAGAGAGAGAAAGGTAAAGAGAGAGAGAGAGAGAATGAATGGGCATGCCAGGGAATCTAGCCATTGCAAATGCACTCTGGATGCATGTGGCACCTTGTGCATTTGGGTTACAAGGGTACTGGGGAATAGAACCTGGGTCCTTATGCTTCACAGGCAGGTGCCTTAACCACTAAGCCATCTCTCTAGGCCTATTAACTTATTTTAAAGCTTTTATGATCAAGATTGAGAATAGGTCATCTAATTAGCATTTTAAAAATATTAAACTGATATAACTATATTTCCTATGTTATTTTTAATAATCATGGGTATCTTAATGAAGATATGATAGATTTTTAAACTATTATGTTGGAAGCAAAGAATAATTACCCATGTATGTGCAGAGCATGGAACAATTCCTTCTATATAGAGGATCTGATCAATGTTCAGTAAGTGACTAAATTGATGAACAAATAGAGTATTAAGGAGAAAGAACCACATGTAGTTTATAGCAGACATCATAAGGTATATTGGGTTGCAGGTAAAAAAGATTTTAACACCTGATCTTATAAGATTGGGGTGACATTAGAAGTTTTTTCTTTTCCTTTTTTTTTTTTTTTTTGAAAATGGTATTTTAGGGCTGGGGAGATGGCTTAGCAGTTAAACGCTTGCTTGTGAAACTTTAGGACCCTGGTTTGAGGCTCGATTCCCCAGGACCCACATAAGCAAGATGCACAAGGTGGCAAAGGCACCTGGAGTTCGTTTGCAGTGGCTGGAGGCCCTGGTGCAGCCATTCTCTCTCTCTCTCTCTCTATCTCCCCCCTCTTTCTTTCTCTGTCTGTCTGTCACTGTCAAGTAAATAAATAAATAAAAATAATTTTTTTAAAAAAAAAAGAAAATGGTATTTTAGAGGAGGCGGGGAGGACTTAAAGAAATGTAATACCTTTTAAATAACAATTGGACTTTTCTATGAGTAAATCAGAATGTATCATTCATGTAGTGACCTGACCTATGAGTATTATCCTGACATAATTAAAACTTAATGATTTTCACTTGTATGAGAATGGACATGACCTTATAGCCTTTAGTAGCCATGAGATACAGACTTATCTCCATCCACCCTTTTCTGAAAAATATAGTGTTAGTACAATTTTCCTTACTTATTCTGGACATATATTTAGATAGTATGTATGAAACTTTCTTATTTATTTTTGTAAAAGAAAACGCTTTATTTTATACTCCCCCAAGTCCCCATCCTGTCTCCTCTCCACATCTTCCTTCTTTTCACCTTATTTGTTAATTGTTGTTTGGCATTGTCTTGACTGGTATTCACATTGTCTGAAAAATACATTGGGACTGGATATGTTAACTCAGAATTGTAATACAAACACTCCAGAGGCTGAGGCAGGAGGATTTCCTTGAATTCAAGGCAAGCTTGTGATAGAGAATGGGACTCTGTCTCAACAATGAGTAATAGTAATTACCATTGTTATGTGTTTTGTGTTGTCCGTTTGCTCTATTAACTCCTAAGAGTCTTCTTAGCTAGAGTCAAATTTTGCTATGGGGCATATTCTCCAATGAGGCTCTAAGAAAATATCACTGTGCATGTGAAAGATAATATTTCAAGCTGGGTGTGGTGGCTCACGCCTTTAATCCCAGCACTTGGGAGGCAGAGGTAGGAGGATCGCCGTGAGTTCAAGGCCACCCTGAGACTACATAGTTAATTCCAGGTCAGCCTGGGCCAGAGTGAGACCCTATCTCGAAAAACTGAAAAACCAAAAAAAAAAAAAAAAAAAAAAAAAAAAAAAAAAGAAGAAGAAGAAAAGAAAAGAAAAGAAAGATAACATTTCTAAAATAAGAGTAAAGTCACTCATTTGTCTTGCAGTCCAGAAGTTACAAACAATCATCAGATTTGAGTTTATTTTAGGTCTGGATGTGGAACTTATGTGTACTTTAAATATGTCTTAATTAGAGTTTCTTTTCTGTTTATTTTTTTGAATCCAGAGTGTCCAGCACACATGGTACAATGAGTTGAACCCTGGGGCTTCTGTAAAATTTCAAATTAATTGTCTTTGTTGTTGAAGAAGGAACAAACTTCCTTTATGATCACTCTACCAATATTGTGATTTACTCTGCTATCTAGATGTCTTTTGCTTTCCTTTTTATTTCTTTTATCGTTTTTTAAAAAAACCTCTTCTTTGAGGTAACTGGAAATGTCCAGTTACCTTGTTTTTGTTGAGGTTTTTTTCATTTGTTTTCTCAATTATTCACACATTTTTTCAGTTTCTTTCTCTACCACACTTTTCACTTTTTTCTTACTTTTCTTAACAATCACAAATCCTACTTCATGAATCTTTCTTTCATTTTTCCTGGTTTATACAACATTTTTGGAGAAAAATCTTCAAAAAATTTTTCAGCTTATTTATTTCAAGTCTTTTCATATTTTATGTCTGAAAATATCTTTGTGTTTTCTAGCCTGATCATTTGGTAACTAGATATCTGTAAATTTTTAGATTTTAAATAAAGGATAAAAATGATTCTCTAAGACAAGGGAAGTATCATTTCATTGTTTATGCCATTCTTGCATACAAGAGAAGAATTATCCCAGATGTGGGCAATGGGTGTCTTCCTTGATCACTCTTCACTTTACTTACTGGGGAAGGGTCTTTCATTTGCCAATTCAGTTAGTTCAGCTAGTCATCTTGCCCCAGAGACAGCCAGCCCCTATCCCCCGAATGCCAGGATTATAGACAGGTCATGACTGCATTCCCACCCAGCATTCCAATGGGTGCTGGGGTCTAAACTTCTCAGGACATACAGCCTGAACTTTCTTTGCTGGACCAGCCATCAGTTGATCATTGTAGGAAGTTACAATACATGACAACTCTTGAAAACTAAGTGTTTTGTTTTATAAATGGAATTATGTTAAAATATTACTTTTCTAATCAAACATGGAAAATTAATCCCTGTTGTTCCCTTTCCAGTGTATACATCTTCATCTTGGAATCAATATGGTTATCTTTGCTTCTTGTTTTCTTAGTAAATTTGAAATCTATTTCTATTTATATAGTTGACATAATGTGTTTGCTATAATGCAACAGCTTGTGGAGCAGAATCTTCCACAATATTTAAATTATGCCTTTCAGATTTTTTACTATGTAATTTTTAAAAACACTCACTTGTTCCATTTTTATTTATTTATTTGCATACATGTGTCTGTGTGTATGGGTGTGCCCAGGTGTCTTGCCACTGTAAACAAACATCAGATGCTTGTGCCACTTTTTGCTTCTTGCTTATATGAGTGTCTTGGTAATTGGACTCTGGTTGGCAGGCTTTGCTATGCTTTTTTAATGTTTTGTTTTGTACTGCTTTATTTTCTTACCCAGGATGACATGAAACAACTCTGTCTTCCAGTCTGGCCTTGAACTCACTGAGGGGATTATAGGTGTGAGCCACCACATCCAGTCTTACTAGGACCCCACAGTGCATACCAGTAACTCCATTTAGGGTTACCCTCAATGGATTGGGAGGGAAGGGAGAAAGAATATAAGAATATAACCTGAACAACACCTGACAGGTCATATAGTAAAAATAAAGTCCATAATATAAAAAGCTACAAGATAGACTAGTTGGAAAGAATGGAGTCAGTGGAGAGGGATTTGGGATTTGGGAAAAGTGGGTGGAGGGAGGGGATTATGATCATGGCAATTATAGACACATATGGAAGTTGTTAATAAAAAAGTTAAAAATCCCTTAAGTATTCTTATATTTGCTGGCATAAAATTATATCCATGTAAATATTTTATATATTTAATTATTTCTTTGTTAAAACTGGATTTTTTCCATTTGTGGACTTATTATTTAATATGGAAAATCATAGAACTTCAAGATCATCAATTACAGTATATTCCTATCAGAGTAAATAGATGAGTTTGTAGTAATGTATTCAGTGAACCTCTGCTACTTATCATGAATTCCATAGTTAGGATAATGGGGAGAGATCATTGAGTAGATATAGAGACATTTAGGAAGCTGTTATGTGGAAAGTGACTTCAGGTTTTGAGGTTTTAAATTCACTGTGCGTTAGAGAATGTCAGAAAATAAGACAGAGGATATAAACTTAAAAGCCTCCAAAAGGCAAATGAATGAATATATGTGGGGCATAGAGATTGATCATGACATTTAATACTACTTAACACTTATTAGTACCCACAGAATAAGCATTCTTTAGAATGTCAATAATTGGGCCAGGAAGATGGCTCAGAAGTATCACAAGCATGGGTGTGAATCCTTAGGACCCAAATAAAAGCTGGGCATGATGACACACAGCTGTAACCCCAGTCTTGGGAAGGTGGAGACAGGACTATCCCTAAGGAAGGCTAGTAGTCAGCTAATCTCACTAAATTGGTGAACTTTAAGTCCAGCAACAGAACCTGTAAATAGCTTGAAGAATAAAACCTGTTGGCAACATCTATTGTCTATGGATAATATGTGTTCGCGCACCCCCCCACACACATATGCCCAGACACATACAAACACACATACACATTCACACTGCACACATGCATGACTCTCATTCTTAAAATTGGTCCTTCATTAGTAACACTTAACCAATTTAATACAATCTCCTTAATTTCACGTTTATGTTTTTCTTCCTCCTTAGGGTCTAGGTCAGCAGTGATTCCTACAGTTTCCCATGTCTGAGTACAATAGTACAGCATTCCAACCTCCTTTCTTCATTCTCACTGGCCTCCGGGGGCTGGTGGGTGCCCGCCTGTGGCTGGGACCCCTCCTGAGCCTGATGTACATCACTACCATGGCTGGGAACTGTACAGTCATATACTTGGTGAGGACAGAGAGGAGTCTACAGGAACCCCAGTACCATTTCTTGTCCATGCTGGCTGGGGCTGATATTGTCTTGTCTGTCTCCACACTTTTGTCTGTGCTAAAGGTCTTTATCTTTGACCTTTATGAAATTGCATTTGACAGTTGCCTGGCTCAGCTCTTCTTCATCCACACATCCTCTTCCATGGGCTCAGGAATCCTGTTGGCCATGGCTTTCGACCGCTTTGTGGCCATCAGTCACCCACTGCAATATACCACTATCCTTACAAACTCGCGAGTCACCAAAATGGGGCTGGCAGCCTTTCTGAGAGGTGTGGTCCTCATGACCCCCTTGCCCATCTTGCTGAAGAGGCTACCCTTCTGCAAGGGCCAGAGACTCTCCTATTCCTATTGTCTCCACCCAAATGTTATGAAGTTGGCTTGTGGCCAAGTCAAAATCAACATTTTCTATGGGCTGGTTTTGGTTATCTTTTCTTTTGGGGTTGACTTTCTGCTTATAGCCATTTCTTATGTTCTGATATTTCAAGCAGTTCTCGGTATCGCTTCCAGAGAAGGCCAGATGAAGGCACTCAACACCTGTCTGTCTCATATCTGCATCGTCTTCATTTACTATGGCCCTCTCTTGGCCATAACTGTGATGCATCGGATTAGCCACAGAAGTTCTCCTTTAGCACATGCTGTCCTGGGAAACGTCTACCTCTTTATGCCCCCAATGCTCAATCCAATCGTGTATAGTCTGAAGACAAAGCAGATCCGCTCTGCTCTGAGAAAATCTCTCAAGATACAGACAAGTTGAAGAATTGGAAAAGTAAATGATGAATTTGATGATGGAAAATAGAACTCTCAGTTTTATAGCAGTAATTTTTTGACCTTTGCTGTACATTTTGATTCAGATTGTGCATACAGATATAAATACAGGGAAAAAATGTTTAAATTATGTTTATGTGAATGAAGATATTACATTTATATATTAATAAATTTTATTTGTTCCCACATTTCCTAACTTGTAGTTTGAGTCTTTTTTTTTTTTTGATAAGAAATAGTATGAGAGGTTCTTGGTTAGAAGGTTCATGTTAATCCCCTGCCATGAATAAGTCTAATTCAGAAATTCAGAAAAGATTTCAGTAACTTCAACAAATCTTCCACCTTATTTCTTAACTTTCTTTTTTTGTTTTCTTTCTTCTAGGTTTTACTATATTTCATATATATATTCAAAAAAATTCTCCCAACTCTCATATACAGCTTCTAAGAGGACAAAGCTCACTTCCATCTTTCACACCATTCTAACATATGATGTTGCAAAATAAATGTGTCATAGTCAATCCATAAGTTATTTTGTATACTATATGTTTCTATTTTCAAGGATTGAGTTACATGCAAGAAAACACTTCAAATACCTCTAACATTTTTCATAAGTGTACACAGATCACAGGGCATCATAAGAAATTGATTTGTCTCATCGTTTTTAAAACTTTTCTTCACAGTCATGGTATTGCTATGGACTTATCTTATGATGCTTTGTACTTGTTTTTGTCTTTCCACTTAACCCGCAAAGCCAATAAAACCCTGAGCAAAACTTATAAACTTGCTCCAAATGCTTTTTATTTCTCCCCAGATGCCCTCTGTATATGAATAATGATTATACTTCAATATGGCTTCAGTGAAAATATAAATCTTATCTTTGTGTATCTCGCATATCTTGACACTCCATCATCATTAATTTCATTCATTATAATCTCCTAAATGCACCTTAAATGCATTCAGTTTTCTATAATTAATGGTCTCCACTAATTCAAGGTTCCATGATTTCCTTCTTTTTGTGTTTTTAAATATATTTAATTAATTTATTTATGAGAGAGAGAAACGGGGCAGGGGGGGAATGGGCATGCCAGGGCCTCCAGCCCCTGCAAATGAACTCCAGATGCATGTGCCTCTTGTACAGCATCTGGCTTATGTGGGTCCTGGAGAATTGAACCAGGATCCTTGGCTTTGCAGGCAAACACCTTAACTACTAAGCCATCTCTTAGCCCCTTCCTTCTTTTTCCAATATATTTTATTTATTTATTTGAGAGAGAGAGTAAAAGGGGAAGAGAGAGAAAGAATGGGCACACCAGTGCCACCAGCCACTGCAAAAGAACTATAGATGCATGCTCCTCCTTGTGCATCTGACCTACATGGGTCCTGAGAAATCAAACCAGGGTCCTTTGGCTTTGCAGGCAAATGCCTTTACATGCTAAGCCATCTTCTCCAGTCCCATGATTTCCTTCTTTATCTAAAGTCATAGCTGATACTTCTCCATCTAAAATTATTTCATATTTGAACTAATATCTATACTGACAAATAATCTTTGTAAACAAATATGAATATATCAAATGTTTATTTTGAATGTTTGCAATAGAATCCATATTCATTATGATAAATTTAACCTAATGCATGATCTGGCCTTGTTGCATTTCTTTCTTTCTCAGTCTTACTGAACAAGCCCATTCTCTGAACAGTACACGTCAGTTCAAAACATTTTGTATTTGCTTCTGTCTGTGTAATAATACAAATTCCATCTTTCACTGAGAAAAGTCTTACTCTGATTTTAAGAATTGGATTAATGATAGCCATCCTTTTGAAACAGCCAAGATTCCAACTGTTTTAATTAATATGGTTTCATTTTGACCCACTGATACCAAAGGTTAGAGCAGTCTTGTAAGATGTAGGCCTTACTGTTGAGATTTGATACTATATCTAGGGAGATACAGTCATGATTTAATTGAACTGGAGGGGCTTTGAAGAAATTTCAGTTGGTGAAGTTGTTCTGACTACTGTGTGAGTGCTATGAGAGTGGAGCACATTGGTCATAACAAGCAAAGCCTTTCAATAGTCTAAAAAAAACATGAAAGTGGCTAATGAAATAACCATTTAGTAAGATTAATATGTAAATAGATGCTAATTAATAAGTTGAATAAACAAATGTAAAAGTTGATGAAAGCTCTGGTATTTCCTCCATGTTACTGTCTTTTGTCACCCTGCCTCCCGAATACCTTCTGTTCTGCTTGCACTTCCTTCCTGCATCATGTCCTGTTCTACTCGTGTCTTAGTATATGATTTATTATTTATCTATTTATTTATTTATTTTTGGAGAGAGACACAGAGAGAGACAGAGGGAAAGGAAGACAGATAGAGATGGGCACGCCAGCAGCCTCTCAGCCACTGCCAATGAAATTCAGATGCATGCGCCCCCTTGTGGTCAAGTGTGGCATTGCGCCCTTGCTTCACTTCACATCTGGGTAAACGTGGGACCTGGAGATTGGAACCACTGGAGATTGGAACCATCTTTCTTAGGCTTAGGAGGCAGGCGCCTTAACTGCCATCTCTCCAGCCCAGTATATGCTTTTGATATTGATTCCTTGGAGAGTTAATTGAAGTCTAAGAGAAAAAAATTACTTTCCTTTGTGTTAGCTCGTCCTTTTTCATTTTTGCTTTCAATCAGATGACTTCTAACTGCTTAGTGTCTACATTCTTGCAATTTGAACCTACCACATGTGTTTCTTTAAGAAAGGAAACCAAATGAAAATATACCACAAAATCATATCCCCCACTACTCTCCTTTCACAATGTAGTTAACATATTTTCTTTTTTCATGGAAATTATAGTACCATCATTTTCTTGGAAGACTAGAATATCTCCTTTCTCACAAACCAAACCTTGAGGTGATACTGTCTTCCTCAGAAAGAAACAGATGACAAGGACGTGAGACTAGGGAATCTTTTTCATCAAGGCCATATGTAATTACTTGAGCATATTTCACCTTTCTTTGAATATCTTCCACACTGCTGATCTTATCTGTTTGGTTTTTATGCTATAAACCAAGGGATTAAGGACAGGAGTCAAAAAGAGAAAGAGATTGGCCATGGTGACATGGAGTAGAGGAGATCTGAACTTACCAAACCTATGGATTAGAGCCAGCACAATGAGTGGCACATAAAAGATGAAAACGGTGAAGATGTGGGAAACACAAGTGTTAAGTGCTTTGAGCTGACCATCCCCTGAGGCAATACCCAACACTGTTTTCAAAATCAAGATGTATGAAATGACAATGAATATAGAGTCGATTCCAAAAGAACAGAGGACCAGAGACAATCCATAGATAATGTTGACCCTGACAGGGCCACAGGCCAGCTTCATAACATCAGGATGGTAGCAGTAGCAATGGGACAGAATGATGCCCTTGCAGAAGGGCAATCTCTTGAGCAAGATGGGCAAAGGTGCCATCAACATCACACCCCTAACAACAGCTGCAAGACCCATCCCGATAATCCTAGGAGGAGTTAAAATCACGGTATAGTGAAGTGGGTTGTGAATAGCTACAAACCGGTCAAAGGCCATGGCCAGCAGGATAGCTGACTCCATGGAGGAGAAGGTGTGGATGAAGAACATCTGTGTCAGGCAAGAGTGGAACTCAATCTCTCTGTGGTTCCGGAGGAAGACGTTTAGTACGGTAGGCAGAGTTGATAAAGACAGGCCCACATCTGTAGATGCCAGCATAGACAGGAAGATGTATTGAGGCTCATGAAGAATAGAGGTGGTTTTGATAACAAAGAGGATGGTGCAGTTTCCGAGGAGGGCGATTAGGTACATGATGCACAGGGGCAAGGAGAGCCATATCTGTTCAGCCTCTAATCCAGGGATGCCTGTTAGAAGAAGTGTTGGTGGCTGGAACCAGCTTCTGTTTCTATGTTCCATAATGATGCCTCTTCAAATCCAGCCTATGTCATATTCTAGAAATTTCTACTGAAAGAAAGAATGTTTTTAAATTTGTATTTATGTATTTTATTTATTTAAGAGAGAGAGAAAGAGAAAAAGGAAGATAGAGAGAATGCTCAAGCCAGTGCCTTCAGCTACTGCAAATGAACTCTAGAAGCATGTTCCACCTTGTGTATCTGGCTTACATGGGTCCTGGGGAATCAAACCTGGGTCCTTTGGCTAAACCATCCCTCTAGCCCAATAATACTTTCAAAATAGGAAGAGGGGTTGGAGAGATGGCTTAGCCATCAAGGCACTTGCCTGTAAAGCCAAAGGACCCATGTTCAATTCTCCAGTACCTATGTAAGCCAGATGTACAAGGTGGCACATGTGTCTGGAGTTCATTTGCAGTAGCTGGAGGCCCAGGCATGCTCTCTCTCTCTCTCACCTTATCTTTCTCTTTCTCAAATAAATAAACAAAATATTTTTAAAAATGGGAAGAGATAATTCATTTAACTTCTCTGGGTAGCACTATTCCTAGGTATGTTTAGAAAATTAGAAAATTAGAAATTTTCAAACCTATCTGTAGCTTGGGTGATGCATAACTGTTATTAAAATATAAGAGACAGTAAAATTCCTTTGACTTGGAATACTCAATCATGGATCAAGTGAAAGTGAAAATTTCAGGCAATGTGCTTTGTGTCTGAATGGCAATAAACAGATTTTTCTCAAAATAATTTCTGTTTCTTGATGATATTTAATTACATTTGTATCAGCTTTTCATTTTCACCTTTATAGTCAAAATTCTGAAAGAAGTTCCTGAACTTTTCCACATTAACAGCATGCCTGTAACACTCAAAAATCTAGAATTATAAACTTTTTTTTCTGGATTTTCTCCCTGAAGAAATCAAACACAATGTCATTTCAATAACTCACATAATTTGTAAGTCATCTTTACACATGTAATTTGGCAACTCTAATCCTTACAATAAATTCCTATACTGTTTGATATTTTAGAAGAAAAAGTTTATTTTTTCAGTGGAGGGTATTCATGAAAATATGAGTGAAGTAACTAAAAATAGCTATTGTTAGCATTCAGCTGGTGATAGAATATTATTGAACATCAACAGATATTTTAAAACATTGAAAAGTCTATACTCCAAAATATAAATATAATTCCTTAAGATTCAATGCATAGTAATATTTTAATAAGTAGCTAATATGCTTATTATTAATAATATAATATATTATATAATAATAGCTTAGATGAAGTAAACAGAATTATCTATGACTTTATTCTTCAAAGGAGTAGGGACAAATTTTATCTTTTAAATATTGAATACATTTAGATTTAAGTGTGCTTCAATTCTCCACTTTGCATGCAGAAATAGGAAGTACTAATAAATCTGCAATTGGATATGACCATAGGTCAGGAAGGACAGTAAATAATCTAGGTAAGTCCTTATGTAAAAGTATCTGGAATCTAAATACAATGTCTTTCAAAATAGTGTTGATTCAAATGCGATTAAAACTAAGAAAGCATTAGAGGAAAATTTGAAGAAAAAAAGTACTGAAACCATTTGGGGGGAAAAAGGCTACAACAGAGAGACTGGGACATGAAGCTTCTGTCATCTTCTCTAAGCTAAATTTAGAATTTCTCTCCTGGTTTAGAACTATGTAAATATTTTTTTAAAAGACATGGGAGATATCTTTCTGTATATCTTCAAAATACAGCTCCAAAATAAATTACAATTTCCATCCTTTGATGTATAGATCTCTGCTGCTAGTCCTCCGCCTAGACATTTTTGGTAATAAATGTCTGCCATACCTTACCATATCTGGTTTTGCTATGAGTAATGATATGATTCACAACACTTGACTATTTTGATAGTGATCCTAAGCAGCACATAGAGTACATGGTATGAAAGCCATATTCTTAGGAACTTAAACTCTGAGGACAAGTTTGTCTTAATGCAACTTTTTCATTGTTACATGTACAATGTTAGAACTACTCAAACTTAAAGACAGTGTACATAACTGACTGGAGCATCCCATCACATCAAGCTCCCCACCCCCCGCTTCCCAGATCTGTTCCTCAGCACATTGCTTCACACAACAGTAAAACAAAGAACTCTCTTATAAAGTCTTGATCTGCCAAGACATCACACCTATCTTAAACAAACAAGTGCACATAACTTCAGGTTCCTACATACCTATAAAACCTGTCCTTCCTTTGCTTTATCTATAAGTATATTTTGGAATTCACTCTCCACGTACACCCTTTCCTCTGTATTTAGCCCTGAACCAATCTCTATCACCATTGGGATTAAGATCACCATCCACACCCTGGCAACAGTCAAAGTAAAGCTCAAATATTCATTAGTTCCTATAATTTATTTCATTGTTCATTCTGCTTGTAGTCATATCTCTGACCCTTTCCATAAAATTTTCTTTCATTTCAATTGACTTAGGTTTTAGTCACGTTGCAATGTATTCCACTGAATATGTTGTATTCACTATCACATCAGAATTTTTTTTTACATTTTTACATCTTTTGGTCAAATTCACACATGCAACCATGCTCCAACTCAATTGACAGTAAGTAAATCAGTTGATTAAGGGTCTGTTTACATTTAACATTATCTAGGAATAATCTTGGTTACTGAATATCAAAAGAATTCCTCTGTATATTAATTTCTTACCAAATGTACTACTCTATACCTATACCTGATATTTACATGTGATTTAATGTCTTTTAACTTTTGCTTAAAAGAATTTCATTTCCCCCTATTGACTTGAAATGTCTTTGCTACTGGGACTGTAAATTCTGCATGGCTCAATGAGGAGAGTCAAGCTCTGTTTTGACATTCAAAGTAGATAGTAAATTTTGCTTAAATAAGTACATTAAAACTATAGATATTACTACCATAGCATATGCACCCTAAACTTGGCAGACACATAAAACTCATCAGTAATCAAAATCTACTTTAACCTCTAATATACATAAATGTTGATTCTTTGGGCTCCCTTAAAACTGAAGAGTTACCTTAAATCATCCTTTTTTCTTAAATAGTTTGGCCTCTAAATACAATGTCTCCTGTAAAATAATATTTACTAAAAATATGGTCAGAAGTAAAACAGTATGAGAGGCAAAATAAAATAGAGGAAAAGACCCTTTCTTGGTAAAAGTATGTTTAGAGGCAACTAAACCTGAAGGTAATGGAAGAGCTATCGTCTGATAGATGTTTTCATTCCAGAATTTGTCAACTTGCACAATTTCCAGTTATTTTTGTCTTGGATTTCCACTCATCTGTATGGTAGGATACCCATCCTAGCCAGAATGCTATTCCTGAGTCTCTGTGAAGATCCACTGTTATGATTAGTATGGCTCACTTCCAAACCTCCTTAAGGCCTTCCTTTTTTATGTTTATAATTTCCCCATTCTTCCCACACAAGGTCCCCAAGCAAAAACATTTATTTTCTATGACTTCATATCAGTTAGAGTCTAACTCCTGTGATCACCTCAGCTCTTCCATTAAACCTTTTTTTTTTTTTTTTTACTTTTGACCTGTTTTGATTGCTTACCTTGGTGTGAGTGAAGAAAGAGTGGATTCTTGGGAGATGTGTAAAACCTCTGATGGAGGCAGCTGCCCGGCACCAAAGTTACTTAAGACTCAAAATAGAGAATTATACCTGGAAGGTACCTGATGGAGTTTATAAAAATATTCCCATGAGAGAGTAATTTCAATATGCCACAAATGAAGTGCCACAAAAACAAATTACTAGCAACCAAGACTACTCCAAATTTGCTTTTCTCAATATTGTAGTTGTCATAATTAATCCCACTGTCATGGAACCAGATATATTGCTACTATCATCATAAACATGTGACATGCTCTATGTTATAGATGATTGTTTCTGAAAAGTGCTGTTTCAGTGCTTAAATGTAGTCTGAATCATTTTTTAAGGGAATAATTCTCAAATACAATTTTTTACTTTGTAAGAAGTGCAGGCTTATTATAGTTACAGACATTCATTTATATTCTATTGTTTTACAGCACTAAAGATTTTATTTATTTATTTTTTTTTTTTTGAAGTAGGGTCTCACTCTGGTCCAGCCTGACCTGGAATGAACTATGTAGTCTCAGATGGCCTTGAACTCACAGCGATCCTCCTACCTCTGCCTCCTGAGTGCTGGGATTAAAGGTGTGCACCACCACTCCCAGCTTTCACAGCACTAAAGATTTTTTAACTCTTATGGAGAACTTTAATAAATGAACATAACTTCAATTGGGTCATGTTCCTATCATGGTGTTCTTTTTTCCCCTTCCCCTGTCCCATTCCACTTAAGACTCTCCTCTTTCAATGTCATACTTCCTCTGTTTTTTTTTTTTTTTTTTTGGTCTCATTCCTTTTGTCCTCCTCCATCCTCCATGTCAAAATATTTAGGGGTTCAGAAGAGTGCAGGTCTTATGGGAGAGTTGGTAATCACCCTGGGGTCATGAATGCCCTACTCTTTATGACATGCTCCAAGGCTCAAGGAACACTGCAGAGAAAGTTGTGCATTAAATATGCAGACTGTTCTCACTCGAGGCAGATATGTTTCTCTATGAAGATGTCAGTAGACACTAAGGAGATTCAAAACTCAAGAAGAAAATAAGATGCTCTTTCAAGAGCTCAATACTAAGGGAGATTTCTAGCACTGTAGACTTCTTGTAAAGATATACCCATTTATATTGAGTTGAAATAGTCATTAGAAGTATGTGTTTCCTCTTTTTTTTTTTTTCATCCTATAAAACTTTGGTTGCTAATTTTCCCCAGCTTTCAAAGAAAACTATATATAAAAGATATACAGCAAAGATTCATAGGATTCTGATATACTTCTGAGGAGGATAACCATTTCCAAAATGAAAATAGTGATATTTAAAAATCATATATTCTTAGTCTTTGATTTACATCTTTAGAAGCTCAGCATCCCTACACTTCCAGTAAATGTTCTCATTGGACTTATGGACTCAGGAAAAACAATGTTTGAGTACCCTATGTTGTGCCAGGAAAGGCACCTTGCTGTGTCTTATGCTTTATCCATAATACATGAATCAAAAAGGAAATTAAAGGGGACTTTTAAACTCACATATAAAGAAAAGAAGGCATTAATGTTCCAATATCATCTTCAATTCTAAGTTAACTGCAATCTAGCATCCCAATAACCTTATCTCATTTTTGACAGTTTACAATGTCTATTCTAATCATATAAAACTATGGGTTTAACCTTATTATATAAAAGAAATGTTCACTAACAGAACCTTTTTAAGGTAAAAAGATCCCAGGAGAATATATTTTTATGAAGGGATTTTCTAGGCAAATTTGATTTTAAAAATTCAGTATACATTTTAGAGACCCACATAAATCCACTGATTTATCAATGAAGATTTAGAATGGTGGGTAGATAAAAGATGTTGATATGTCATTTATTATTCAAAAGGATATATGTGAAGATTTTTCTTAATGTTCAGAGCTAATCTCTTTCTGTTCAGATACAAGACCTTTTTGTTTTCTTTACTATTACACTTATCACACCCACCATCCCTACCTACATTTCAAAGGACAACAAGGGAAAGGAGGAAAAGGCTGCACTATAAAAATGGCTCTTAAGGAGTCCTTCTATATGGATGCACTATTGGTCAGAGGGCCTCCTCAGCACCCTGAAACTGCTACTTATGCAGGTACATCATTGTCCATTACTTCCTGAATATGTTGAATTCCAAAAGAAAAACTGATGTGTGCATCAAAAGTGCTAGAAGGGCTGGAGAGATGTCCCAATAGTTAAAGGCACTTGATTACAAAGCAGACAGCCTAGGTTCAATTCCCAAGTACCCACCTAATGCATCTGGAGTTTGTTTGTACTGACAAGATGTCCTGGAGTGCCCATTCACTCTCTCTTCTCTCTCTCTCTCTCTCTCTTTTCTTTCTTTGTTAACCTACTGAAGACCATTAGTATACATGAAAAATACTCATTTGGCTATTTATCAAATAAACCCAAAATATACATTCTTACAGATTTATGAGCACAGGTAATGAATATTTTGTTATATCTTAAAGGATATCAGTGCCTATAATTTTTTCCAATGTATCCCAGGCAACTGGGACATGAACATGAACCAACAACCATCCATCTGTTAATTTCCAGGTATCTGTTAGAGAATGCATTTTTTCTGAAGCAAAATTAACAGACTGGCCTTTTTTTTTTATGAGTGAGAGAGAACAAGATAGAGAATTGGTGTGCTAGAGCCTTGAGCCAGGTCAATCAAGCACCAGATGCATGTGCCCCCTTGTGCACATGTGCGACATTGCATGCTTGTGTCACTGCTTATGGCTTACATGGGACCTGGAGGGTTGAACATGAGTCCTTAGGCTTCATTGGCAAGCGCCTTCACTGCTAAGCTATCTTTCCAGCCCAAGAATGCATGTTTTTCACATTTTTTTAATTGTAGTAGTTCTGTGAGTGGACATCCTGTCATCATTGCCTATCATAGTGACTTGCAGCTGTTCAACTATTTGAACACTTGGCAATGCAAGTAGACTTGACCATCGTGAATTATTTGAAAGAAAGAACTATGATCTGAAAGGGTCTGCCAGGGACTTTTGAATCAATACTAAGATATTTGATATAATTTAATATAAATTGATGAGCATAGTGTCTGACCCCATTTCAAATTAATTTAAGGTTTGTCATGATTGTTAACATTGTCATCATTTCTAGTAACAAAAATTATATAACATAGGTTACTTTCCTGTTAATGAAGTTTTTTTTTGGCTTAATACTCTTGTGTCAGAAGAGATGGTGAGCCTTTTATTTTTGCATATGTATTTGTGTAGGGTGTGTGCCCATGCATGTATATATGCATGCTCGTGGAGGCTAGATGTTGACATGAAGTGTGTTCTTCAATATCTCTCATTTTTATTCATTCTTCCTATTTTATTTTTCCATTTTCAGTTCCAGTTTCACAGGGCAGAGTAAAAGTTCAGCATCTTCATATCACACTAACCTCAGAGATATCTGGTATACCTTGATCAGGCTCCCAGGACTGGAAGATGCACACACATGGATCTCCATCCCCATCTGTTCCATGTACGTAGTAGCTATCATTAGGCAATGCACTCTTACTATTCTTGATCTTAACAGAGCTCAGTATTCATGAACCCATGTACCTTTTCCTCTCCATGTTGGCCTTACCTGATATCTTTCTGTGCACAGTCACTATACCAAAGATTTCAACAATCTTCTGGTTCTAAGCTGGAGATATATCTTTTGGTAGCTGTGTATCTCAGATGTTTTCTATCAACTTCATCTTTATGGCAGAGGCCTCCATATTGCTGGCTTTGGCATTTGACCATTATGTGGCCATCTGATATCCATTAAGTTATACTTACCACTCTAACCCCCTCGGTCATTGGGAAGATGGGTGTTGTATCCGTGACTAGGAGTTTCTTAATCAGCTTCCCCTTGATCTTTCTTGTTTATTGGCTGACTTACTGTGGGAAAGCATTATTCATCACTTATACTGTGAGCACACAGGTTTTGTCAGGCTGACCTGTGACAGCATCAAAGTCAATCTCTATTATGGAGTGCTTGCTGCTCTATTCTCCACATGCCTAGATGTGTTGGTTAGCATCATCTTCTATGCCCTTATACTGTGTATGGCCTTCAGAATCCCTTTCTGAGATGCCAGACTCAAAGCTGAATGGCTGTGCCATTCTTCTTTTCTTCACTCCATCCATCTTTTCCTTCTTTGCTCACATATACCACACCATGTGCATATCCTTCTGTCAACACTGTATGTGGTGGTAGAACCCACACTCAATCTCATCATTTATAGAGTTAAGACAAAGCAAATTCAGGAGAGAGTTATTCAAGCCCTTCCTTCCTTCCTTCCTTCCTTCCTTCCTTCCTTCCTTCCTTCCTTCCTTCCTTTCTTCTTTCTTTCTTTCTTTCTTTCTTTCTTTCTTTCTTTCTTTCTTCTTTTTTTTTCTTCCTTTCTTTCTTCCTTTCTCTCTCTTTTTTTTTTTTTGAGGTAGGGTCTCACTCCAGCCCAGGCTGACCTGAAACTCACTATGTAGTCCCCGGCTGACTTCGAAGTCACAGTGATCCTCCTACCTCTACCTCCTGAGTGCTGGGATTAAAGGGGTGCACCACCATGGCCAGCTTCAAGCCTTTTCTTTGAGGAAATGATTTTGTTCACATAAATGAAGCAGCTTAGTTCTTTGTTTCTTTTTGAAAATACTAAGCTGGAGAGTGTCTGAGGTTATTGTGGAAGTCTTCTATCATGGCATCATTAGGAAGGGCAATAATGTTTAATTATCTTTTGTTCAGAATAATACAAATCAAGGAATCTTGCTTTCTATGCAATGTTCATCTTTGTTACAACATACAAGATAGATAATAATTCAATAGCTACTTTCAAATTTTTTAATTTTGTTTATTTATTTATTTGAGAGTGACAGACAGAGACAGAAAGAGGCAGATAAATATAGAGAGAATGGGTGCGCCAGGACCTCCAGCCACTGCAAATGAACTCCAGGTGCATGTGCCACTTTGTGCATCTGGCTTACGTGGTTCCTGGGGAATCGAGCCTTGAACTGGGGTCCTTAGGCTTCACAGGCAAGCACTTAACCACTAAGCCATCTCTCTAGCCCATACTTTCAATTTTTATTGACACAGGAAAATTAAAGATATAGTACATCCTCATACCCTATACAAAGTGAAAAATTCCCATGCCAACCCAACAGATGTTCAATCTATTTTTCTATAAAATGAGAAAATATTTCTGTAAAAAATATTACTCCCATATTATAACTGTGATTTAGTCATTAAATATTTTGGATTTGAGTTCAAATTTAGTGTTTCAGATTTCTGATATTGATTAAACGTATTTCTTCTTTCTGGTCTCTTGTACATTTATGTATAAATTGAAGACCAAGTCTTTATCCCACAAAAATTTAGCCCTCTAGAAGACTGATTTATTTTATTTTTTACTTCTTACATAGTGTAGGATAGTTATAGATTTAAATTATGTTATCATATGTGTTATTTAAAATCACTGAAATGAGGCTATAGCAATGGCTCAGTGGTTACGAGTGCTTCCTATACAACCTTGAGTGTCTGAGGGTGCCTGAGACCACCAGAGTTTGAATCTCCAGATCCTACTTAAATAACTGAGTGTATCCACATGAGCTTGTACAATTTGTCACACAAAGGAGAAGAAACCCAAGAATCCTCTGAGCCTTTCAAAATATGAAATCAGTAAGAGGCTCTTGTTCAAAACAGGACCATGAAGAAAAGCACTAAAATAGAACACCCCATGTTCAGCCCTGGCCACTGTAGGTGAACACTCCACATCACAGGAAGGGCATGGCACACAAAACCATACTATACCACATACACACACATCACATTACACACATACATATATTTGCACAAAGGTAAAATAAAATATAATTATTTAAATGGTCCAAAGTTCTTATTTTTCTCCTTAAATAAATGTAAAGGTAAAAGCTGCTAGTTAGGTCATGTGTGATAGCCCTATGTACTTGAAGATTTTCACCATAAGGACAATGTTTACTGTTACTGGAAAAGGCAATGAGAATTTATTAGGAAGTAAATGCAAAATGGCAGGTCAGAGAGCATAACAAATGTAGAGGGACCTCACATACTCACTTGAACAAATATACACTCAACTCACAGATGTGTGGATACATGCCCACAACACTGCTGGAAGAGATGGCTTAGCAGTTAAGGCACTTACTTGTCTGCAAAGCCTAAGGACCCATGTTCTACTACCCAGATCCCACCTAAGCCAGATGCACCATGTTCAAGGTCACACATGTGCACAAGGTGCTGCACACATCTGGTGTTCCATTATAGTGGCTGGAAGTCTTGGTGCGCCAATTCTCTCCTTTTCTCTTGGCTTCTCTTACTTGCACTCACTCTCTCACTCTTTTACTCTCACTCACACTCTCTCTTATAAAGACCGTTCTTTTTGGCTTGTCTCAAAAGAAAAATAAATAAATAAATCACAAGTGCCCTTGAAGAATTTGTTAAAATATATCCCCAAACTATTAGATTGTAAAATTGTTACAGAATAAGTTATAACTAAGTGGTTTATGGAAATAAAATATTAAATATTTTGCAGCTAATTCAAAATATAAAATAATACATATTTCATGATATCTTATTATATGCATGCAAAGTACATATGCATATATAGATAACTTATGCATTGTATTTGAATAAAATAGATAAATGATAAACAAATTTCATTGATATTGTAGCAATATTTAAAGAAGCATGTTATTTAAAATAAGTTTGACTGCTGGGTGTGGTAGAACACACCTTTAATCCCAGCATTCGGGAGGCAAAGGTAGGAGTCATGGGTTTGAGGCCACCCTGAAATTACATAGTGAATTCCAGGTCAGCCTGGGCTAGAGTGAGACCCTACCTTGAAAAACTGAAAAATGAAAAAAACAAACAAAAAAAGTTTGATTGTTTGCTTGGCATGGTGTCATACATCTTTAATCCCAGCACTCGTGAAGCAGAGGTAAAGGATCACCATGAGTTTGAAGCCACTGTGAGACTACGTAGTGAATTCTAGATTATCCTGGGCTACAGTGAGACCCTGTCTCACAAAACCAAAAGTAAAATAAAATAAAAACCAAAATAAAATAAAGTTAACTCTTAATTTAGACAAGTCTGTTGTTTATAAGAAGAGATGTAAAACATTAACACATTATTCTACCAGGCCTACATATATTACTGTTTACTTCCCATAACATAATTTTATATATAGTTATTATAAGATATAATTCTAATCAAGGAATTAATAACCCAGGATGTAAGCTAGGATTTGTAATTACTTGCTTGGAAATTTAACTCTATATTTAGGTTTTGATCACACAGAGGGAGGATAGTTTATGATTCATGTTTTGAGGAACATTAACTGGGAATGGTATTCTGACTGTTGATAATATTTAACATCAAGTTCCTGTCAGTGATGAGCAAGGAAAATACACATGTTGCTAAGAAATTCTTAGTACATGCGTCTCAGATATTGTTCTGTGTACATTGGCTTAAGTGTCATTTGTCCAAAGTCTTCAGAGCCTTGCCAACTTTACGAGTGACTGTGTGTTGTAATTGTATGATCCCTGGATTGTAGTGGAGAACTGAAGACAAGAAACCAGAGAAGAGAAAGTGGCCAGGGTTTTAGGACCTGTGAAATAAGATCCAAGGGTACTGGTGAGTCAGTTGGATAATTCAAGAGAATGATCCATTAAAACTCAGCAGAGGGGCTCAAGAGATGGCTTAGTATTTATGGTGCTTGCCTGTGAAGCCCAAGAATGCATGTTCAGATCTCCAGGTCTCATGTAGCCAGACACAGTGATGCAAGTGTGCAATGTCGTGCTTGTACACAGGATGCTCACGTATGAAGTTCGTTCACAACAGCTGAAAGGCCCTCTCTCTCTCTCTCTTTCTTTATCTATGCTCAAAAATTAAAAAAAAAAAAAAAAACCTTAAAAAAAACTCAGCAGAGGTCACAGAGTGGGTAGAATTCCATGGTGAAGAAGCAAAAAGAGACATTCAGGAAGGATCAGCCAGGAAATGTCACATGTAGGCTTCCCTAGTCTCTTCCTCAATGCCAGCTTAACCTTTGATGCTCCAGATAAGGTATGGGTGTGAAAGGAAGGAGGCAGAGACACCTGGGGAGGAAAAGTATAGTTTACCATAGGTTAGCATCTTCCAATGGGCAGAAACTTATTCCATGGCAAATATCCATTTAAAGCTTGTAAAATAGATAATCTTTAAGGGGCAGATTGGAAATTTACACAAGCTTTCACACAAATGGGGTAATAAAGCAAACAACAAATGAAACACTATACCAAGCTTCAATCACAAAGTGAAGATGTCACTACAGATATTCAGAAATATTGCTATTATATTGGCTCAGAAAAGAACACTGGTTAATTGTGTTTTCAGTTAGTATCTCATGTGAAAAGATACATTTACATGAACATACAGTTTAAAATTTTAACTCATAACTTGAATAACACTATTAATAAATAGAGAAATAAGGGATGTTCTATTATTTAAATTGGAACAATAGGAGTGGTAATAAAAATGTCAATTTGAAACCATAGTCACACCACTATATTCTAGTAATATAAACCTCATTGTCAGTGTCTTCTAAAGAACTGATTGCTTACCAGTTATCCCATGTAGTAACTCTGACTATTAATAGTAGAAATGATTATTTATATTTCCAATGTGTCTAGTTTATCAATATATACTAATTATTTTTAGGACTATTACTATTCCTCTGAGGGGTTATTGCATTCTACTAATAGGGGTAGATATAAACATTTACTAAAAATGATACCAATTTGAGTAATGGTTTTAAATCACATAATGGGCATATACTCTTCTATGTTCCAAAGCAAAACCAAAAAGTAAAAATATAAAACAAATGATGAATGAATAGTTTCACATTAATGCAATGGAATAATGATAACAAATGAAAGTTTAAACATTAACTATGGATATAAAAATAAGAATAAATCTCAAAATCATTATTGTATTTATAATTCATGCAGAATATATATCAGCTACTATTTAAGTTGCATGACCTTATCTTATTGCTAAACTGTATGACATAATTAGCAATAGTGGCTCTCATGAACTTGACATAATGTAAGAAAAGGGTGGAGAAAATATAAGCAACATACACTTTGGAAAAATATGGAAATATTCTTTATTCAAGTTATACTGGTGGCTATACAACTGTAAATACTTTTTTTTAAAAATTTTGTTTTCTCAAATTAGGGTCTTGCTCTAGTTCAGATTGATATGGAATTCACTAAATAGTCTCAAACTCATGGTGATCCTCCTATGTCCGCCTCCTGAATGATGGGATTAAAGGTGTTGTATATGTACATCTAACAAGGATGAGTTACTGTTTATGTTTATCTCAACATGTTAAATTACTTGAGTAAATTTTCTCCATATTATTGTATACACAATACTTTAAGGAAATTTTCATGTATAGAAGAGTGTAAATGTTTATCATCTGTGATTCACTTTGCTATTTTTTGTACTTCTATTTACTGTATAAAATGTTTTATGCTGGCCACAAAAGATTTAAAACTTCACATTGAAACAAGCACATGGGGCTGGGGAGATTTCTCAGTGGTTAAGGCACTTGCCTACAAAGCCTAACGACCCAGTACCCACATAAAGGCAGATGCACAGTGACTCATGTATCTGATTTCATTTGCAGCAGCTGGAGGCCATGGTGTACCCATTCTCTCTCCCTGTCTCTCTCACTCTTTCCCCTTCTTTTAAAAAATAACTTATTTTATTTATTTGAGAGAGAGAGAGAGAATGGGTGTGCCAGGGTCTTTAGTCACTGCAAACAAACTCCAGAAGCATGTGTCACCTTGTGCATCTGGCTTATGTGGGTCATGGGGAATTGAACCTGGGTCCTTTGGTTTTGCAGGCTAGCTTGTTAACTGATAAGCCCTCCCAGTCCCTCTTCCTCTCTCATTATCTCTCTCTGCTTGCAAATAATAAATGACTAAATATTTTTGAAAAGCACATGAAGAATACAGGAGAGCATCATCATGTGATTTGAAAACAACTAAAACAATCTATACAATTATACACTATTAAATATCTCCTAAAATGTGGCCTGTCATTTAACTTACAGGTTGAGAAAACAATTTTTAACATATAAATTAATGTCTACTCCAGAATTTTACAGTAATATTAAATCTGGGTGAGCAGGAATTGTTTTATGTAGTGGTATAGCATAAATAATTGCTCATATAGGCCAGTACAGGCAATTATAAAAATGGGTCCCAATCATAAATAAGAAAGAAGACATTAAAGAAGAAGAGGGACTATTTGGAATGAAGAAGGCATTCAGTGTAAAGGGATATAGAAGGAGTATCAAGAGACATTAATGGCATGATTATGATCAACATTCTATTAATGTATAAAATTATCAAAAAGTAAGAAATAAGTGTATTTGCATTACTTTGTCATAGCAAAAGTCTAAGCATCTTATAACCATGCCTACAGATTTATATGAGAAAAGACAAATATGGACTCAATGTAAACATTTAAAAATGTTTCAAATGTTTATCTAATGGTAGTCATTATTGTCTTGGTCACATGAATAAATGAGCAAATTAATGAAAGTCTCCATTTCCATTCATACAGTAGATGCGGGGTGACTGTTGGATTTGTGGATAACCCAGCACTAATATTATTTATTGTTGCTTATTTCACTGCTCTACAAGTGATTTCATAAGTCCAATCAACTGATTGTCCCCACTTTATTATCAGGCTATATGGCTGAAGTGAGCATCACGATTTGTGCATGAACAAAAAAATGTTGCTTATAGAAAGAAAAAGTGGCTAAGAGAGTGGCTGCTTATGAGTACTAACTTACAAGATGGCTTTAAACCCAAGCATTCTAGTTCATGACAAATTGATGCACACATGAACTCACTCATCCAACTGGCCTTTGGGGGCTGTGGGTTTAACAAGCAAATCTACTTCAAACACTTAAGATTATTCTCAGTTCATTTTTGATGGATGTTCTGATTTATGAAATTATCAATTTCCCAGATTTAACAATAGTTATGGAAAAAGAACTGATAGCATGGACAGCGTTGTGAAGTTGAGAAATTGGAAAAACATTTTAGTTACTTACTGATTTTCACCCTTTTTAAATCTACTTGTTGACTTTTAAAATATTCACAGTGTGTCTCAAGACCTTCAAGTTCCTTTCAAGGAGAACAATCTCTGGATTCTCACTCGTATCTGCTGGGTCTTGATGCTGTATATGATGGGGTTCATCAAGGGTGGAAAAAGGATATAGACGTTGCCCATGAGCACGTGAACCAGTGGTGAGAGGTGCTTCCCAAAGCGATGTACCATGGTCAGACCAATGATTGGGATGTAGAAAACCAACACAGCACTGATGTGAGATACACATGTCTGCAAGGACTTGATTCTCTCTTCCCGGGATGCAATGGATAAGACCGTGTGCAGGATCATAACATAGGACATTAATATGAGTACTGCATCCAACAAGAGGTTGCTAATGACCAGGGCCAAACCATAAATGCTATTGAAGCGGATGTCTGAACAGGCCATGCGGATTAAGTCTTGGTGCAGACAGAATGAGTGAGAGAGGATATGAGGACGACAATAAGTCAAGAACTTCAGGCGGATGATGACAGGGGGAATAAGCATAGAACTTCTACACAAGATGGCCACCCCGATTTTCCCGATCTTGTCATTGGTGAGGATGGAGGAATAGCGTAGAGGGTTACAAATGGCAATGTAGCGGTCAAAGGACATAGCGAGGAGAACAGAAGACTCCATGAAGGACAGACCATGAATGAAATAAGACTGTGCAATGCAGGAATCTAGGCTGACCCCTTGAACGAAGCCCCACAGGACTCCCAGCACCGTATGCACTGTGGACAGTCCCATGCACAGGTCTGTGAGGGCCAGCATGGCCAGGAAGTAGAACATGGGCTGGTGCAGGCTTGGCTCAGTCCGGATCACATGGAGCACCATGCAGTTTCCGAGAAACACAGTCATGTAGATTATAGAGAATGGGATGGAGATCCAGATGTAATAATTTTCTAAACCAGGAAAACCAGTCAGGGCAAATCCGGAGCTACTGATGTTTGTGATAGAGAGAGCAAACATTGACAGAAGATTCAAAAAATATTTCCTTAGTCACAGAACTTTCCAATACCCTAATTTCAAATTATGTCTATTTTCTTCTTGGATGAAGATAAAATATATTATTGCCATCAGAGATCTGATCCTCTGTTGTTTACCATCACAAAACTTGCTGTTTTGATATAGGCTTTTCAGTGCTGGTGATTAGAGCTCGCAGAAAAATCAGCGACTTTTATAGTGAAGCAGTAATGTGCATGGGCACATGGGGTTTGCAAACCAGACTATTAGACTCTGCTCAGTCCTCAAGGAAAACAGTGCTTGGTCACAGATGTGTGGAGCTACCACAGTTGGTGTGATCCTCAGGAGAATGTGTGTTGCATACATGATGTTCCTCTCTGGTGCTGCATATGGGCCTCTCACTTCCTCTGAGTTTCAAGTGATCCGCATGGGAATGGAATGGTTGAAGTAGTTATCTTTGCAGAATAATAAAAAATAAATAAATAAATAAATAAATAAATAAATAAACAAACAAGAGAAACTCAGCAAACTAAGTATAATCTGCAGTTTTGGCTCTTTCCACAGTGCTTGGCTCTTCTCTGAATCATTCTATTTAAACTGTACGTTGGGGCTGGAGAGATGGCTTAGCAGTTAAGGCACTTGCCTGCAAAGCCAAAGGATGCAGGTTTGATTCCCCAGGTGGCACATGCGTCTGGAGTTCTTTTGCAGTGGTTAGAGGCCCTGACACGCCCATTTTCTCTCTCTATCTGCATCTGTCTCTCTCAAATAAATAAATAAGTAAATAAATAAATAAATACAAATAAACTAAAAGTTGCTTTTCTTCCCTTTTTCATGAAGCTCTTTCTGCTGAGTGAGAATTAGGACTTTTCTGAATAGCACAGTATTAATCTTCCCTATATTTTTTTACATACAGCAATGACCATAACCGTCAATTTTTTAGTTCTAAACAAATATCTGTCTTATCTATGACCAAGTAAGGTGTTTAAAGATATGATAAAATTAGCCATTTCAGCATATTACGTACTTGGAATAATACAACACTAATGAAGATACTCTGTGTGGACTTGGCCTTCTACAGATCTGCATTCCCTAACTAGTACTTCTTTGCTTTTTTGAAAACTCTAAGATTCTTTTTTTGTTTTTTTGTTTTGTTTTGTTTTGTTTTTTGTTTTTTGTTTCTCAAGGTAGGGTCTCACTCTAGCCCAGGCTGACCTAGAATTTACTATGTAGTCTCAGCGTGGCCTCGAACTTATGGTGATCCTCCTACCTCTGCCTCCCGAGCGCTGGGATTAAAGTGTGAGCCACCAAGCCTGGTGAAAACTCTGAGCTTTATCATGAGGGAAAAATCAGAAATCTGTGAATATCTACCTTGTCATTGTCTATTCCAGTTATTTTCAGCTGATAATATTAGCTACATGTTTGTTTGCTTGCATGTATAGATTTAAGGTCTTATGATTATATACATCTTAGTGTCTATATTAATCTTCTTCAAGTAGATGGGTATTCACTGGAGGGTGGGATAAAGCCTGATTAACAGTGTGTTCGAAATTGTGTACATCCACTGATGGGAATTTCATGTCACCTCTACTTCCCTGACCATGGTCATTCTGATGCCTCACACGGTCAGAATCCTAGCAAGGTCTACACACTCACGTGTGTACCTCCAGCTCCTCCACATCTCCAAGCTGTACCATGGTTCTTAAATGTCATCTTGCTGTCCACAAAGCTGAACCCGGATTGTCACCTGAGTGCTATGCATGTCTATGAGGACTTTAAGATGGCATTCCTTGTGAACTACAACAGAGCTTCTTAAAGTGTTCTCATTCACGACCCCTCTTCTCCCTAGGTATTTTTATTCCATCCCAGTTTTACAATAAATAATATAGGTACACAAGTCAAATGTTTACTCCTAATAAATCACAAAGAGCTTTATTTAAACACAATTCTGTGGTACTTATAATTTTACCATTTATTAAAAATTGAGGCAAAATTTCAAAGTAATAAGAGAATGATTTTTTTTCACATAGAGTACTAAATATTAGCTAAGCATTTGATACTATATGATGGAGAGAACCTTCAACTTTTTTTTAATTCCCTCCCCCCAATCTTCAACATTTTTGAGAGGTGAAAATTCAGGCCTCAATTGTGCAGAATCCATAAGAAGCAGGATGTATATAACACATGCATCTGTAACCCCAAAGGCCTATGACAGTGGCACCAGAGCTGGGGGAGTCCCAAGCACTCAGGGTATGTAGTCTGGAATGACTTTGCAGCAGTAAAGCCCTAGGTGTAAGGCAGAGCCCAGATGCCTCAACAATGTCCTTTGACCTACATGCCAACTGCTTATGCCTTCCCACACAAATGAATACTTTATTTTGTTTATTTTATTTTATTTATTTTATTTATTTGAGAGTGACAGAGAAAGAGGCAGAGAGAAAGAGAGAATATGGATGCACCAGGGCTTCCAGCCACTGCAAACGAACTCCAGATGCATGTGCCACCTTGTGCATCTGGCTTACATGGGTACTGGGGAATGGAGCTTTGAATCAGGGTCCTTAGGCTTCATAAGCAAGCACTTAACTGCAAAGTCATCTCTCTAGCCCACAAATGAATACTTTAAAATAACAAAAAGAAGCTGGGCGTGGTGGCACATGCCTTTAATCCCAGCACTTGGGATGCAGAGGTAGGAGGATCGCCATGAGTTCGAGGCCACCCTGAGACTGCATAGTTAATTCCAGGTTAGCCTGGATCAGAGTGAGACCCTACCTCGAAAAATCAAAAAAAAAAAAAAAAAAAAAAAAAAAAAAAAAAAATGATGAGCATCAATTTTTTTAACCTTATTCTTTTCTGATGGATATTTTTTCTTTACATAGTTTTAAGTTTCGATCTACTTAATCACCATTATTACAAAGAATTGTGTTTAACACTTGTATATGTTTGAGTTATGTGATCTGATCCATGTAAATTCATATTGATAATGTTCCATGGCTCTCCAGATTTGGAAGTATAAATATACTACCTATAAATATACTATACTATCTAGTGTAGGGAAGAAGTTATTGGTTCTAAGGTTTATATATTTTTCTGTAGTAAAGTATCAATGATAATATATTCAAATGATATATTGGAATTAAAACTAATATTTTTGCATTTATTCTACTCTGAAATTTGTTATTAAATATATAGAAAGTATAATATATATGTGTGTGTATATCTAGACACAAAGAAATTGATAGGAAGTTTGATATATTCTAAGAAACTTTTTTATAATTTATTTATATTATTCTAATTTTACATTCATAATGGTGACTCCAATGTCCTCCTCCCTGTCCTCCCTCTTCTAAAGGGGCCCTCATCAATGGGGAATGTGGGTCATGCATTGTGAGGGTAGTCAAGAGTTCTGGGGGATAGGCCAAGTCTCTGTGCATAATGTCCTAACTTATGGCTCTAATATTCTTTCTGCCCCCTTTTCCTCAAATTTCCCTGAGCCACAGTGGGGTCATTTTAGTTCTACTTCAGTGATGAAGTTTTGGGAGCCTCTGGTTCTCTGGATATCTGGCTTAGTAGGAGTTGGATGTTCTCTGTGTTTATCCTTCAGCCTTTTTCTGGTGTTGTGATCCCTAAGAGTGCTGTACTCTTGCCCTTCCCCCTCATTACTCTATGGTTTCAGCTGGAGCCCTGGTGGGGTATGATTGGCTGATCCTCCCTTCAGGTTCGTTGTCCATCTGAAAAAGATAAGCAAATTCTCCAACGGAGAGAGAAGTTAGTACTAGATAGATGGGATGACCATATATGTTTTGGAGGGAATTTTATATGTGTTGGCTCTCTTCTAGCCCATATTTGGTGGTATCTTGATCTTGGAGACTGAGCTCATTTTTTGTACATGGTTTTGACTTATTTCTCAGTTCCAGCAATGAGTTCCATTCCACTGAGTGGATCTATTAGCCAAATCAAGAGCAGTTGGTAACTCACCATGGCTGTGTGCCACTACTGCACTTGTTTGAGCATTACGTCAGGTTGTTTCCTGCTGGGTATCTTAGACTGCAAGTTGTTTGGACAGATGTCAGACATTTTCCCCCAGTTGCTCGTGTAGCACCCTCTGGCACTAGACTAGCTAACTGTCTGGGGACTGACCCTCTTCCAGATTCTGGCCAGGTCTCTCCATGTTTGGTCTCACACACGTATGCTGACTTCGACAGTAGGGTCTTACCATTAACCTTTGGTGGGTCATCAAGAACTCTGACAGAAATCTGTCTTTTTTGGGAAACCTTGTAGGTGTCTCAGATCAACAACTCATTGTGAAAGTTAACCCCGTGCTGGTACTGGAAGTTATAAGTCAGCACCTAGGAAGGTGAGGGAAGAAAAAGATAGATAATATAAAAGAGAAAGTGAGTATAGAGAGGAGAGGGAGAGAGAGCCAGAGAGAAAGGGAGAGAGAAACAGGAAAAGATTAAGTTTGGTCTTCATGATGTTCTCTCCAGTTTCCTGTGGTTCAGGTGTTCCCTCTGTGGGCCTGCTGAAGGATCGATCTAAAAATACTTTTAATTTTTTAAAATTTATTTGAGAGCAACAGACAGAGAGAGAAAGAGGCAGAGGGATAGAGAGAGAATGGGTGCACCAGGGCCTCCAGCCATTGCAAACAAACTCCAGACACATGCACCACTTGTGCATCTGGCTAACATGGATCCTGGGAAATTGAGCCTCTAACTGGGGTCCTTAGGCTTCATAGGCAAGCACTTAACCACTAAGCCATCTCGTCAGGCCCTAAGCATACTTTTAAATAAATGTTTCAAGGGGGTTGTATATACCTCATAGTGGAGTTCCCCAATTCATTCTATATTCATGCAATATGACAGCAACTCTTTTTCATATATTACCACCTATCATCTTATTATTGATATATCTTTGAACAATTATCTGTACATGTAATACTTAAACATATAATATTATACAGTAGATACAGGTGCTTGCTTGGAAGGCCTATGGGGCTTGAGTCCATCACCCATGATACTCTGGTGCATCCATCAGTGATTCCAACAAGCCTATGACTGCAAGTTGGAGCCAGGAGAACCTGAAGCTCTTGGGCCACCTGGTATGAAATTCATTTGCAGTTTGATAGTTAGATTGCAGCAGTTAAAAAAAAAAAAACTGTCTTAAAGAAGATGGAAAACAGATATCTTGATGTTTCCCCTGATCCCCATGATTTCCACATATACTGTGTCTGTCCCAACCACCCTAAACACACATAATAAATAAATAAATAAATAAATAAATAAATAAATAAATAAATAAAATTTAAAATATAATAATGGCATCAATATTTAACCTTATTCACTCCTGGGATTTTTTTCTTTATATAGATACAAATCTTTTACATGTACCAATCTCCATGTATAAGAAATATATTTTATATTCTTATATACAATGAAATATTTGTTTTGGTCTGGAGTGATGGCTTAGTGCTTAAGGCACTTACTTGCCTGCAAAGCCTAGCAACCCAAGTTCAATTCTTCTAGTGCTCACATAGAGCACAAATTGGTACATGCATCTGCAGTTTGTTTATAGTGGCTAGAGGCCCTAATGTGCCCATTCTCTCTGGTTGTATCTCTTCTCTCTATCTCTCTCTGCTTGCAAAGGAAGAAAGAAAGAAAGAAAGAAAGAAAGAAAGAAAGAAAGAAAGAAAGAAAGAAAGAAAAGAGAAGGAAAGAAAGAAAGGAAGGAAAGAAAGAAGAAATATTTGTTTCAACTAATCTCTCACAAAAATTCAAATTTGATAATGACTCTCATGTTCACTGATTCTCCACTTTTTAGGTTAGCAATGTACTATATATTCTGATTTTATCAAGGGAAAGGAATAAAATGTATTGGTTTTCAGGTTTGCAATTTTACTGAAGTAAGTACATCAATGATAATTTTCAAACTTTGTTATATTGTAAGTAGAACTGAAATTGAGGCATTTATATTATTTTGAAATTTACCACTAAATATGCAGTAAGTGTCCTACATGTGTGTCTACCTGTACATATAGACAAGGGGAAATAAACACAGATGAAAATGCATATAATAAAATATACATATATATAGTACATATGTATTTGAAATATAATTATGAAATTTAATAAGATGCTAAATCAATCAATAATATTGTCAATGATTTACAAATAATTCAAAAATCAAAGAATAATGAAAAAATATGGCATTGCAGCATAAATCCCTCACTCAAAAATAAAACAATTGAAAGCCAAAGTTATTAACACAGGATATTAACAAAGATTAATGCAATATTACTTAGTAAGCCAGACTTTTCTAACATAAATTGCACCAAAATGTTTCAGAATTCAGAAGACTTCTTGTTTGGGAAGAAGAGACCCAACACATGGTCACGAATCTGCTTGGTTTTGACACCATACACCAAGGGGTTGACTGTGGGGGGCAGGAGAAGGTACACACTTGCCAAAATTATATGGACACTTGGAGGTACCTTCTGTCCAAAGCGGTGAGTAAGGAAGCTAAACAGTGCAGGAGTGTAGAAAGCCAGAATAGTGCACACATGTGCAGCACAGGTACCCAACGCTTTAGAGCGAGCATTTTGAGAAGAGAGCCGGAAGACTGCCTGGAGGATTTTCATATAGGACAAACCTATGAGACATAGGTCCAATACTGACACAGAAAGGGCCACTGAGATCCCATATGCTCTGTTTATGAGTGTGTTGGCACTGGCCAACTTCACCACAGCCATGTGCTCACAATAGGCATGATTGATGATGTATTTTGTATAGTATGGCAGCCTCTTAATTAGAAGAGGACATGGCAAAACCATAAGGATGGCTCGGGTCATGCCAGCCATACCTAACTTAATGACCATGGATGTTGTAAGGATGGCTGAATAATGCAGTGGGATGCAAATGGCCACATAGCGATCAAATGCCATGGCCACCAGGAGGGCTGACTCAACAATACAAAGCGTGTGGATCAAATACATTTGTGTCAGGCAGACATCAAAGTCAATCCAGTGTGCATTAAACCAGAAAATGCCAAGCATTTTGATGGCTGCAGAAGCTGTAAGACAAATGTCATTCATTGCCAGCATGCAAAGGAAGAAATACATGGGATGGTGGAGGCCTGGTTCTAGCTTGATGGTAGTGATGATGATGCTGTTCCCCAGCAGGGTCAGCATAAATAGGAACCAGACAGAGGTGCCAATCCAGCAGTGGAAATTTTCTAATCCAGGAACACCAACCAGAAAGAAAGATGAAATGCGGTAGTGGGTCACGTTGTCTGCCATGTTAAAACTGTCTCCTAAGGGCACAGATTGGAAAGTGATTCTTCAAGGTCCTTATGGGAGAATCTAGAATTGCTGTCTGTCACCTACCCTGATAGGCTGACTGCATTCCAAACCTCTATCCAACCTCAGGTAAAACACTTTACCCTTTATAACGCCAGTATCTGCAAAGGAGAGGGTTACATTTATCAGGATGTTTCTCATTTTAAATTTTAATGAAATCCTACTGCACATGTCATTTCCTGGTTGAGTAGCTAATAAATATAACCATGTCTTTGGTTTCAAAGAATTGATTTTTCTCATTAAAAAAACTGAGGTAAAATATAGAGATATACAAATGAGCAAATTTAAAAGGATCCCAACAATTAACAAACATTAGAATATCTATTGACTTTTAAAATTGTCCTGGTATTTTTGGTAGCAAATGTAAATATTTTAGGCATAACATTAGATCTTCATAAGAATAAGATATATCTAATATAGACAATAAATAACCTTATCATGTATTAAACATATATTTGTTCATGTTTAAGATTGTCAAAGAGAAAATAATAAAAATTTAAAATGATATTCATTGGCTTCATTCTTAGTTTTAGAGATTGATGACCTTTCAATTGATAAAATAAAATGTTCCATGAACAGATGAGTTATTTTTATAAGCAAGGAAAGGCTAAAGAAACATAAACAAGAGACTAAAAAGTAGATTGGTCATTTCAATGTTGCTTTCTTTATTAGGTAAGGACAAAGATAGATACGGCTCAAATGAATAATATCTATTGTATGGGTCATGAAGCCAAATTCTATTGTTATATGTGATTCTTCAAGAATCAAAAATGTGCCGGGTGTGTATATTTAATCCCAGTACTCGGGAGGCAGAGGTAGCCAAATTGAGACTATTGTTAATTCCAGGTCAGCCTGGACCAGAGTGAGACCCTTCAAAAAAAAAAAAAAAAAAAAAAAAAATCAAAAATGTAAGAGGATAATTGGTATAATTTATTGGAAGGAGTAAGCTGTGACTGTAAGCAATGAATTAGCCTACATAGAAATATTTCCTACAGTCATTTATGAAGCATTTCTTTTCATGTATGTAAATAATCTAAAAAGTTCTTGATAAATATTATATTCTCAAAATTCTTACCATTTTGTCTTCAATCATGTTTACATGATGGCAACAAATTTAATAATGTTTCAACAGAGAGTAAATGTAGTAATTTCTGATAAGGGTATATCTTTTGTAAGCGTGACTGAAGAGAAGAAAATGTTTCAACAAAGAGTAAATGTAGTCACTTCTACTTTGGGAATATCATTAAGAGGTTTTTATGAGTCCACATTTGTAGACAACACTAGAAGAATAGTCTCATGTACACTTAATCACTCCACTCCTTAGAATGTATTCTCTGCATTTTTGCAGGCTTACTGTGAGTGAAACCCTGAGATACTAATGTGGTGCAATAAAATGTTTCTTAGTACCACCTTCAGCAAATAAGGCATGGAATGGCCTTCATACTCCTAATTTAATTTTGTTGAAATGATTTATCACTGTCTAGACCAAAAATCATCAGTTTCTTTCTGACAACTGGGACTTTGACATTTTTTTTTCTGTCATTGACTGAAACCCCTTGCCTAGAATATCCGCTTATACAAACTCAATTTAAAAAAGGGAAAGACACAGAAAGAGGAGAAGGGAAACCAGAGAGCAATCAAAATAGCTGGAAAAAGAAGCAATCCAGTGGAAGATGATGAGAAGGGTCAAGATAAGGTAGCAGGCAGGATTCAATTAAAAAATATATTGTATACATGGATATAAAAAGTACACAGGGCTGGAGAGGTGGGATAGTGGTTAAGCACTTGCCTGTGAAGCCTAAGGACCCTGGTTTGAGGCTCGATTCCCCAGTACACACATAAGCCAGATTCACAAGATACATCTGGAGTTTGTTTGCAGTGGCTGGAGGCCCTGGTGCACCCATTCTCTCTCTCTCTCTCTCTCTCTCTCTCTCTCTCTGACTCTCTAATAAATAAATAAAAATAAACAAAATTTTTTAAAAGAAAAAAAAGTACACTCCAATAAAAAGACAAATTTGGAATACCCAGACAATTTCTATACAGAAATTTTTGAATCCTATGTGCATTATAATGTATTTAATAACACACATCACATTATTCCTTACTAGATTCAATAAGTTTTGACATTTTCTTCCATTCAATTACACTTATTTTTGTGGAAGCATCAGCCATTCATTCATAAAACTTGGGTATCTCAAATTAATTCCTTTTTCTTGGATGAATTAAATTCAGGGTTTCATCAGCACTTGCTTGTGCTGTATTTCTGTTAGAGTTCTTACCTTTTTCTTTCTGTCTGTTGTGGCATCATGAATCACACTTTGAACACCAAGAAGAATTTACAGGGATGAAACAAAGTGACACTAATTCTTAAGGAAGAATTAATCTCTTTAGTCTCATAAGAACCTGGCAGTTTTCACCTTGTACCTAAAGTCTTTAACCTACCACGCATGGTCAGTTTATTCACAGTTACTTCTAGACTTCAGGTGCTTCAATTAATTCCTTCCAATATGCCTGTTATATGCAAAGCAAATATGTAAAGACATTCACATGTGTGGATTCTTCTTTCCCATCTGCTTTAATCTTCACCTTGAATACTGTCTTATAGTCCATGACACCACAGTGGTGATACTAAAATTAATCACACAACGTGAACTCTGTGGAGTCGAGAGAGCTCTGGTCACTTTGTAATGTGCTATTCCAATGCTCAGGAGGTCCCTTGGGGCAGGAGGCCGAAAGGTTGCTTAGATGACACAAAACCATAAGGAAAAAGAGACTGGGGCAGGGAGAAGCACAGGGCAGTACAATGTCCCTCTGCACAGCCATATAAAGTCCTCACAGCTTGTCTGTTATTGGTGAGATGGCCTTTATCCTCTAAGACAAGGTTTAGAATTTCCTCATCCATTTTTGCCAGGATACTTTAGCTGAGACAGCTCTTGAACTCTCTTTTGTTCTCTAGATAAATACATTATAATTTATGTTTACATTTGTGTATAGGTAAGTATTGCATATATTTTGTATATATGTGTATATTATCTTATATATACATACCAGTTACTAACTTACACCAGATATCTCATATTTTAATATGTCATCACTTCATTCCACACATTTTTCTCACCTGTGTTTTGTTTTATAACTATTCAGTGACATTGACTGTCAATGCTTTCAATGTTCTGGTTTAGAATTCATAGAGATAAGAAACTTGACTGGGCGTGGTGACACACACATTTTATCCCAGCACTCTGGAGGGAGAAGTCAGAGGATCACCATGAGTTCAAGGCCACCCTGAGACTACAAAGTGAATTCCAGATCAGCCTGGGGTAGAGTGAAACCCTACCTTGAAAAACCCAAAATAAATAAATAAATTAATTAATTAATTAAAATAAAAGGAAAGAAATTTGAATGATAATCCAAGTGGGAAAATACATTAATAAAATCCATTTATGTTCATAACTACATGAAAACTTACATGTATAGAACTCCTCAGTATATGCATTTACTTAGCAGTTTTAAGTAGGATAAAGCAAAAGGCATTTATTTAATTCATGTTCATGTTTTCATTTCTGGTACAGAAAGAACTTTTATTGAATAATAAAATTCTAACATAATTTAATTTGAATGCAAATCTTCTAAGTTATCTAGTAGTGAGTGGCAGATTGATGAATATATAAGCTGAGAAGATTGGAAATTGTGAGCCTTTCTTTAAGGATGAAAGTGACAAATATCAAAAAGAAGAATAAAAACTGAAGTTTGGGATTTAGGTTGAAGATATCAGGGATTACTTAACGTTTTCTAAATGTGTTCATATTTGGAAGTAGAAATTCATATGTATGCATATGTGGTGGGCATGGCTGTGGATCAGAGTGTCTCTGTCTGTGTACCTGTACTCCCAAGGTGCATGGCCTAACACAGATCCTGTACAGTAGCCCATCGAAGCCACCTAATCTTCCTATGCCCATGCAACACTAAGCATTATTACAAGGGACCAGCAGAAAGCTGTGAATCTTTAGCTTGTCAAAGTATATTCCAATTAATTAAAAATGTATGTATTTATTTATTTGAGAGAGCAGGGGAGAGAGATAGAGAATGGGCACACCAGGACCTCTACCACTGCAAACAAATTCCACAAACATGAGCCACCTTGTGCATCTGGCTTATGTGGATATAGGGAATTGAACCTGGGTTGTTAGGTTTCACAGGCAAGTGCCTTAACCACTAAGCCATCTCTCCAGTCCTATTCCAGTTACTTTTACTTTATCATAGTGGCTATTTTTTTAATTTAAACTGTTATTATCACATACATTTTTACCTAAATTACCTTGATTCATTATGCATTGGATATGTGTGTGTGTGTGTGTGTGTGTGTGTGTGTGTGTGTGTGAGAGAGAGAGAGAGGGAGGCTGGGTTATGTATCCCTGGCTTGTTTAGAAATTTCTGTGTAGCAAATACAACTTTGATCTTCTGATCCTCTGTCTTCCACTCCCAAGCACACTGGGATGAAAATCATAGATACCACATCACCACATGGGGTTTATGTGATGCAGAGAATAAACCCATGATGTCATATAGTCTAGGCAAGTATGCTCTTTCAAGAACATTTCTTTTGTCAGTTCCATAAGTGAACTCCTCTAAAATGAACAAACCACTTCTTCTCAAGAGCAGGACCTTAAGGATACTTTGGTATCTCACTATCAAATCAAATTATTCCAATGCCTGTTATATCCAAGCATCTCCTCAGCAAAAGAAACACCTCTGGAGGCATCACCATGCCTGATTTAAGCTATACTACAAAGCCATAGTAATTAGAACAGCAAGGTACTGCATAAAAACAGGATGACAGACCAATGGAACAGAATCCAGGATCCAGACTTAGGGTCAAATAACTACAGCTACTTGATATTTGACAAAGCCCTCAACAATGTACACTGGAAAAAAAGACAGCATCCTCAACAAATGGTGCTGGACAAACTGGATAACCATATGCAGGAAAATGAAAGTCTATCCACATGTTTCGCCATGCATAAAAATCAAGTCCAAATGGATCGAAGACCTCAATATAAGACCGGAAACACTGCTACTACCAGAAGAAAAAAATGATATAGGAATGGGAAAAGACTTCCTGAACAAAACCCCAGCAGCTGAGGAAATTAAACAATCACTCAACCATTGGGATCTCATGAAGCTGAAAAGCTTTTTCGCTGACAAACATACAACAAGCAGAACCAATAGATTACCCACAGAATGGGCAATTTTTGCAAGTTATTTTTTAATGAGTGGATTTTGAATTTTCATGTATTCACAACAAACAAGATCACACAATTTTATACTGTTGCCCTCTGAAGACATAAAAGAAGAGCCAGACATGGTGGTGCATATTTTAATTATAGCATTAGAGAGGCAGTGGTAGGTGGATTGCTGTGAGTTTGAGGCCACCCAGAAACTACTTAGTGAATTCCAGGTCATCCCAGGCTACAGTGAGATCCTACGTTGAAAACAAAACAAAACAAAACAAAACAAAAACAACAACAAAAACAAGAAAAGAAATAAATGAAATTATATTGATTTTATACTATTATGTATATGTACATATGTGGCTATTTATGTCCAAGATTTCCTTTCTGTTACTATCTTTGTTTATAATCCTGGCATCATGTGATAATATGTGTTTTTGTTTCCTTCAATTTTCTGGTATTATTTTATTAAATAGTTTCTTCCAATGAAACAATGTGGGCCTGTAATTTTTCTCTTTTGCAAGATTGGTTATTGATTTGTTTACAACCATATGAACCAATTCACATTTCTATATCTTTCTGTATATGCTTTTTAAAGTATCTCCTCCAAGGAATAGGCTCTTATAGTGTAATATCAAGTTAGTGGGCATAGAACTTTTTTATTCTCCTTAATATCCATATGATGAATTGTAATGATTCCGATTTTCACTTGTATTAATTTGATTTATTTATTTTCAGCATGGACATACTTAGTATGGGTTGTGTTGGTACCAGCCTTTCCCTTGTCCCTGCCCCCATTCCACTGGTGACCTTCCTCAGTGGGGTTGCTGGTATTCCCCATGGGGTTGTGGGTTATGCTTTGTAGAGCAGCAGGGAGATATTGGTGGGGTGGGGGAGGCAATGCCTCTGTGTATGATATCCCAACCTGTGGCTCTTACATTCTTCCCTCCCCCTCTTCCACAAAATTCTCTGAGCTGTGGTGGGTGCGTTTTAAGTCTACTTCAGTGATGAGCTCTCAGAAGCCTCTGGATTTCTGCTTTGGCATGTGTTGAGTATCCTCAGCATCTGTCTCCTTCACCTTATCACTGATCATCAGGCTCACCATGGAAGCAGCACTCTTACTCATCTCACCAATTCCCCTGTGGTTTCACCTGGGCCTTGGCTGAAATGTTTATCTCTTTGGGTCTCGCTACCTGCTGAAAAAGGAAAACAGATTCTCCAACAGAGAATAAAGTCAGCATAGGTTAAACTAGATAAGGGTTATTAATTGAGGGAGAGTTTGATGGATGTAGCCCCTCTTTTAGTCAAAGACTAGTGGGAGCTTGTCATTTGAGAGCATAATCTTTGTCTCCACAGGATTCTGACCTGGTTACTAGTTCCAGATAGGGGTTCCTTTCCACTAAGCAAATCTCATATCCAATCAGAAAGGTATTGGTTACCCACCAAGGCTGTGTGCCACCATTGCACTGGTGTGTACATCCTGTCAGGGTGTTTACTTCTGAGTAGCTTAGATCCCTGGTTGCTCAGACCACTGTTGGCCATGTTCCGCCAGTAGCTCATACAGCACTTTCTAGCACTAGATAGGCTGTCTGAGGACTAATTTGTTTTTACTATCATTTTCTTGCTGAACCTTTTAAACATTTATCAATTTTATATTTCATATCAAGAAACTGTTTTATGTCATTTATTTGTGTACTTGTCTTCTGTATTTCCTCTCTACTTTTGTGATTTCTGTCCTTCTTGAATTAGTTTTATATTTTTATTCCTTCTGAAGTTTTCTAAGGTAGAGGCTTAAATCATTGATTACATATTTGTCTTATGCATTTAATGCTGTCAATTTTCATGAAACTACTTTGAATGCATTTTACATATTTACAAATATGTGAGTTACATAGAATTTACAAATTCTAATTTTTTTTTTTGGAGAGAGACACAGAAAGAAATGGAGAGAGAGAGGCAGAGAGAGAGAGAGAGAGAGAGAGAGAATGGGCACACCAGCAGCCTCTCAGCTGCGTGAATGAACTCCAGATGCTTCAGCACCCTTGTGGTCAAGTGTGGCATTGCGCCCTTGCTTCACTTTGCACCTGGCTAAACGTAAGACCTGGAGATTGGAACCGGTGTTCTTAGGATTAGCAGACAGGCACCTTAACCACTAAGCCATCTCTCCAGCCCACAAATTCTAATTTTTATTTTGTGCAAAATATACATTTAAAAATGTTCTATTGATCCAGCCCGATGTGGTGGTGCACGCCTTTAATGCCAGAACTTGGGAAGCAGAGGTAGGAGGATCACAATACATTTGAGCCCACCCTGAGACAACATAGTGAATTCCATGAATTCCAGGTCAGCCTGTGCTAGGGCCAGCTCCTACCTCAAAAAAAAAAAAAAAAAAAAAAAGTTCTATTGAAACTTCGCCATTTTATGTGTTATTTAGATGGTTTTTATTTGTAGCAATTCCACATTTGTCATGGAGGATACCTTTCATTTATATCTGTGAAGGTTTGTTTAATGTCCCAGAATATGGGCTTTGTTTGGAAATCTTATATGTAAAAATGAAGAGCAATTTGTTTTATTGCAGCTGATTGAACTAACATCAATTATATTAAGTAGGTTAATGGTAGTCTTCAGGTTGTCTATATTTAATTTATTTATAAATTACTAAAATTAGTCATAATGCTCTCCAGATAAAATAAATCTTTTTCTATA
This sequence comes from Orientallactaga sibirica, assembly GCA_036365145.1. Taxonomy (NCBI): domain Eukaryota; kingdom Metazoa; phylum Chordata; class Mammalia; order Rodentia; family Dipodidae; genus Orientallactaga; species Orientallactaga sibirica. The sequence continues at coordinate 1,405,392 of JAEOAD010001511.1, read as the reverse complement.
TGTATGTGGAGTTCTGTTGGCTATGTCTAAATGTTTTGATGATAGACTCATTAACATTAATGACTATATTATGTTTTTTTGTAAAATTAAACCCTTTGTTGTCTGATATACCCTTTAGTTTTTATAATTTTCTATACCCTAAAATGCTTCATATAAAATTAGTATAGTGACTCCAACCTTCTTTTGATCATACAGTATTGGATGCACCTTCTTTCTGTTATTTTATTTGTTTGTTTTTAATAATACCAGCAATTGAACACACGAATGTGTGGATACAAGTCAAGAGCTCTATCACTGAGCTCTATCTTCAGTCCTTTAGCTAATGATTTGCTTGATTCAGATTCTCAAGTAGCTAGGATTATAGATCTGTGTCACTAGTCCCAGAGGTGTGGATATGTCATCTCTCTCTCTCTCTCTCTGTCTCTCTCTATCTCTCTAAAATCTATCTACCTTCCATCCATCATCTATCTATCATGTTGAATTTATCTTATATACATTCTTAAATGAATTTCTCATAATAACATATAATTAATTTGAATTAATAATTACAATATAAAAAGGAAGAAAATATTAGAGAATTCAACTATCCCATGTTTGACTTTAAATTAGCAAATAATTTTTATACAGGGCAATGTTCCATCGTTGCATATTTTTCATGTTGATGCTTCTGTTTCAAACACTTTTGAATTAGAAAAAGGAAAAAACCATGGGAGCAAAAGTTTTAGATTGCAAATGTAAAAAAAAAAAAAAAGCACAAACTTTTGTGTTAGACTATACATCTTGCTAATTTGTTTCTTTCACACCAATTTACAAAGACATTTAAAAATAAAATCAGAGTTTTTTCAAAGTGAAAAGCAATAGTGGATTCCTTGTACACCACAGAGAGTTGTGTACTGGGTTTTATCCTCCCAACAGAACCTCTTATTCTCAGTATACTTAGACAATTTGTCATGAATGTGGTCGTTGATACAGCTGGATTAATATCACCAGGTTTTCAGTTTCTATTTGTTGAATTTGTTTTTTTTTCCTTCCTCCTTTTTCTATGTTTTCTGAATTTAACTAAGTAGTTTTGAAAATGTGGTATGATAATGTTAATTATATTTCTTTAAATTATGTAATGGTTGTCTTGGACTTTTCAGCACATAGTTAAAGCTAATTTCACTTTCAAAAACTGCTACTTTGTTTCATAGGTGCCTTATAACTTATAACAGGAATGCTCTCCTTCATGCAGCTTAACCATTACAACACTGTGGATGCCAATTCCACTTGTTTGTATATCATCATCCATGCTTTTATCATCACTACTGTTTTTTGCACAACATGTTCAATAAAAATAGAAAAAAATACATTCACTTCCATTTATTCATTGTTTCATGACTTTTCTTTCTTTCCATAAATTCAAGTCACAATCTATATATTTTCTTCCTTTCAGGTGAATTTTTTTAAACTTCATTCCAAAGCAAGGCATTCAGTTTGTTCAAGGAAAAGCTCATAATGATGGTGATGTGTTTCCTGACTCTAACTTTTGATATAGAAATTTATTATTTAACACACACACACACACACACAGAGCAGAATTTGTACCAGAATTGAGATAGTTGTGAAGACCACAAAAATTGGATGGATACACTCTTGAAAGTATTTTTTATGAATTAAAAAAATTGGCCACATACAGAGAAACAGTATGTCATATCAAATATCCCTCTTGAAAGTAAGACTTAGAGGAGAATAGCATTTGGGGACAACTCTTTTAAATGTTCCATTGACTTTATAAGCCAGATATTGTCTAAATAAGCTGCAGGTTAATGTTTTAGTTTTCAGAAAGTTTCTTATGTATAATGAAAAGACCAACTACTTGGTCACGTATCTGCTTTGTTTTGACACCATACACCAAGGGATTAACTGCAGGAGGCAGCAGGAGATATACACTTGCAAAGATTATATGGACACTTGGAGGTACCTTCCTGCCAATGCGGTGAGTAAGGAAGCTAAACAGTGCAGGAATGTAGGAGACAAGAATAGTGCAGACATGGGAAGCACAGGTACCCAGAGCTTTAGAGCGAGCATTCTGGGAAGACAGCCTGAAGACTGCCTGAAGGATTTTTACATAGGATGTCGTTATGAGTCCTAGGTCTAATATCATCACTGAAAATGCCACTGAGATCCCATATGCTCTGTTTATGAGTGTGTTGGCACTGGCCAACTTCACCACAGCCATGTGCTCACAATAGGCATGATTGATAATGTATTTTGTATAGTATGGCAGCCTCTTAATTAGAAGAGGACATGGCAAGACCATAAGGATGGCTCGGGTCATGCCAAGCACACCTAACTTAATGACCATGGATGTTGTAAGGATGGTTGAATAATGCAGTGGGATGCAAATGGCCACATAGCGATCAAATGCCATGGCCACCAGGAGGGCTGACTCAACAATACAAAGCGTGTGGATCAAATACATTTGTGTCAGGCAGACATCAAAGTCAATCCAGTGTGCATTAAACCAGAAAATGCCAAGCATTTTGATGGCTGTGGAAGAGGCAAGACAGATGTCATTCATTGCTAGCATGCAAAGGAAGAAATACATGGGATGGTGGAGGCTTGGTTCTACCTTGATAGTAAAAATGATGATGCTGTTTCCTAGCAGGGTCATTGCAAACAGGAGACAGACAGGGATGCCTATCCAGCACTGTACATTTTCCAATCCTGGAATGCCAACCAGGAAGAAAGATGAAATGTGGTAGTGGGTCACGTTGTCTGCCATGTTAAACCTCGAACTGCTGCATGTCTAGAGCAAAGTATACAGGAACATCTCAATGGGCAGAAAACAGGACTGCAAACTTGTCCATCCTTAGCTACACATGAAGCCAGGATCACTGTATTTCTCCTTCCCTGAAGGGCTGAGTGTTTTCTATACTTTTGAAAATATTCAGGTAAGCCACCTCATTCTTTGGTGCCTTAGCATCTCAATCTGCAAAGAAAATTACAACTATATATTACTTTTTCTTGATTTTTTTAAAGCTTTGTCCAATCACAGTTCAAAATTTTCCTTTTGCATTAGTAGAAAAGTGAATATATATGTTATATATTGTTTGAAATTTCATATAAATAAGATATTTAAATAGCCAATGACTTTTCTCAAGAAACATAAAAAATTCAGAGGTATAACCACAACATACACACAGACAATATCTAACACATAATCTACTTTTATTTTTAAATGATAGATTTGTCCTTAGGTACCATAACAAAAGAGTTGGCTATTCAAATAAGATCTAATGAGAAAAGGGAGATGGCTCAGCAGTTAAAGGTGCTTTGCTTAGAAAGTCTGCTGGGCCCGCTTCAAATCCCCAGTAGTCAAATAAATACAGATGCATAAAGTGGCACATGTATATGCATTTATTGTGTCAGTAGGCCTAGGCATGCTCACTTATTCATTCATTCATTCTCTCCCTCTGATGAATAAATATATTTAGGAAACTAATAAGAACAAATCATATCCAATTATAGGAATATGATCAACCATAGATCAATCTAGGCATATATCAGATTATCTAGGTACAAACAAACACATTTAAAGAGACCCTACCTTGGAAAACCAAAAATAAAAAATTAATTAATTAATTAATTAAATAAAAATAAATAAATAAAACAATAATGGTTACTAATGGTTGATTTTATTTACACAGTAAAATTCTTAACATTGTGGTCTATAATCATATTTGGTAAGAATAGTCTACTTACAAAGCCACAGCTCTGTAGACTGAGCCCTGCCTTGGCCCTGACCCCACCCTGTCCAGTGATTATGAAGGTTAAAGATTCAAAAATTCATGGTGATAGTCTGAGAAGCAAGACTAGCTTCATACAACTCCTCCTCTGACTGTATAATTTGAGTTTTATATTTTACTCAAGTTTTATAATTATATAATATTAATCTTCCTAGAGTCTAGTTTCTATCCAGTACCAAAATTGTGGAATATTAACTATTCTCTTCATAAAAAATTTATTCAAATATTCTTACTGTGAATTCTTATTTGTGCAAATGTCCAAATCATATTTTGTGAGAAGAAAAACACATTATCTTTATTGTGTTCATAAGCATTTGATACTACTATTTTCTTGGTATTTCTTTCTTTTTCTTTTTTTTTTTTTTTTTTTTTTTTTTTTTTTTGAGGTAGGGTTTCATTCTAGTCCAGACTGACCTGGAATTCAATCTGTAGTCTCAGGGTGGCCTCAAACACATGGCAACATTCTTACCTCTGCCTCCCAAGTGCTGGGATTAAAGGCATGTGCCATCATGCCAGGTTTTTCTTGGTATTTCTAATAAAGAATTAGAATTGAAAAATTATCAGAGATTCAATAAATATTGAAAAATAAATAGTAGATTAATTTTAACCAAGGTAACTAAACATAGATTTGTTTAAATTGTCATAGAAAGATGAAGGTTATAAATCTAGATTAGATAAGAAATTAAGGCAGGGGTTGGGGAGATGGCTCAGAACTTAAGGTGCTTTTTTAAAAATATTTTAAATATTTTATTATTTATTTATTTGAGAGAGAGAGAGAGGTACAGAAATAGGCAGGTAGAGAGAGAGAGAGAACAGGCATGCCAGGGCCTCCAGCCACTGCAAACGAACTCCAGATGCATGCGCCACCTTGTGCATCTGGCTTATGTGGGTTCTGGAGAATGGAGCTTCGAACCAGGGTCCTTAGGCTTCACAGGCAAGTGCTTAACCGCTAAGCCATCTCTCCAGCCCTTAAGGTGCTTTTTTACAAAGCATGATGGTCTGTGGCTCAATTCCCCAGCCACCTCTGTAAATTCAAAGTGGCATTCACTTTCAGGGCCAAGAGACCTTGGTGTGCCCATACACACACAAAAAAGAGAATAAAAATTTTAAAAATATTTATAATAAATACAATTAAAATTCAGACAAAAATATAAATATTGATTTTTCAAACTATGGAGGGTGTTACTGTGTTTATAAAATATTTTCTTACTTGCAAACCCTCAAATTACTTTTTCTGAGAGAACTGTTAAGTCAAGTTCTATTCTTTTATTGGATTCTGGGAGATTCTAATGTGCAAGTGTCTTATTTACAATGATAGGACACAATGTAGAACAGAAAGCTGTGAGAAGCAAACTTGGAGGAAGCAAATTAACATACCTAGAAATATTTTCATGCAGTTTATTGGGGGCTGGAGAGATTGCTGCATGGTTAAGATGCTTGCCTGCAAAGTTTAAGGCCTCAGGTTCAATTCCCCAGTACCCATGCACCTGAATGCACAGGTGGTACATGCATCTAGAGTTCGTTTGCAGTGACTGGAGGCCCTAAAGCATTCATTCTCTTCTCTCTATCTACATCTTCCCCTCTCTCTCTCTCTTTCCCCTCTTTCTCTTAAATAAAAATAAATAAATATTTTTAAATGCACAGTTGTTTTGGGGAAAATACACATAATATTTAAAATCTTATCATTTGTTTCTAATAAACTTACCTAAATAATGGCAACATGTCTAATTCCAAAAGTTCAGACTTGCATACAATACTGAATGTATGATCTGCTTATACATTCACTCCCCCCTTAGAAAAGCATTGCTGTCTCTCCCCAGGCTTACTGTGAGTGGAATCTGGAGCTCCCCAATTTCTGCAATCAGCTGACCCTTCACAGCATCTTCAGAAAATAAGCATTTGGAAGGACCTATAACTTTCTGTTGAGAACATCACTCACTTATTTCTATATATACATTATATACATACATACATATATATAATATACATATATATATATATATGCAAGATTACTTCTTGATGCTAGGGTTTTGACATTTTGTTTGCCTGTGAATCTTTGAGCAAAAGCCCTTTGTCATAAACTCTCCACTTAAGTACAGATGACTCACCTGAAGGACCAATTTTCTATATTGTCTTTTTTTTTTTTTTTTTTTAGTTGATAGCAGGCTTCATCTAATGTATTATCGTAACACTCATGAAGTTACCCTGAATTAAATGCAGTAAGCTTTACATCAGAAATCTCAGAATTATCCTTGTCTCCTGGGTTAACTTAACTCCAGAATTTCATCAGCAGGTACTCACTCTGTTTCTGTTCGAGTTCTGACCTTTTCTCTTCTTTCAGCTGTCATTCACAGCCATTAAACTTTGATCACCAAAAAGGATGCACATAAAATGAATAAAAGCACAATAATTTTAAGAACAGAATATCTGTACATCTTCTACAATCTTTTACACATTTCATAGATTTTTTTTAGTCTTGTACCTAAAACCTCTGTTCCTCCTCAGATGATCAATTTACTCACAGTTACTATAGAAACTTCATTCACTTCCATTGCCTTTTTGGAAAAGATTCTTTTTTAAAAATCATTTCTATCATGAGTTACTTAACTAGAAGTTACCTTCAGACATAAACTAACAGGGTCTTTCCATGAAAAATATGGTATTCTGGAATGTTTTGTTTCTTTTTACTACCAAATCAATTCATTGAAATGCTCTAGATATCCCATTTAAAATATAATACGATTTAGGTTTATGGTTCTTACTTTCCCTTGCTTGATTTTATCTGTGTCTTGAACAACTGCTGCATCAAGCATTGCAGATTCTGTGGCAAGTTTGTCTCTATGGTGCTATGCATAGTGTTAGTCCTTTGCTCAGGAGGCCCCTCAGATATGGAAGGCAAGTAATTCCCTTGGGAATCATAAGATGAATGGAAAAAGAGGACCGGGGTGCCAAGAAACACAGAGCAGTTGAATGGCCCTCTGGCACAACCATATTAACACTGCAAACTCCACAACACTTTTGTGCATATTGTTTGTGAGTCTTTCCCTTACGGACCACGTGGTCCCAAACTGTAGAATGTACACAGAACACTGAATTCTACACTGTAGGGGGCAACCTTGGCAAACCAGGAGCTCCTCTTGTATAGGATGGCTACTGATTTCTGTGTATTTATTTTGTATCATGCAATTACATTTATTGATTTCTGTATTTCGAACCATCCCTGCATCCCTGGGATGAAACATACTTGAGAAAGTGGATGATGCTTTGATGTGTTTCTGTATTTGGTTTATGAAGATTTTATTTAGAATTTTTGTGCTTGAGTTAATTGGGTATATCTGTCTACAATTTTCTATTTTTGTTGGGGCTCAGTCTGGTTTAGATATTAGAGTAATGTTGGTTTCATAAAAGAAAATTGGAATCATTCTCTCTTTTTCAATTGTGTGAAATAAATTGAAAAGTGGTTATAGTCTAGATTGAAGGTTTTGTAGAATTCAGCAGTGAATCCATCTGGGCCTGGAATTTTTCTGGGGGGTAATTAATTTTTCAACTTTGTTGGAAGTATTAGGTTTGTTTAGGAAGTCTATCTGTTCTGAATTTAGTTTTAGAAGGTGCACTAAGTCAAGGAATTCATTCAAACCAGGTTTTCCTGTTTTGTGGAACACAGATTTTTGAAATATGCCCTGGTGATTCTTCCAACTTCATTGGTCTCAGATGTGACATCTCCACCTTCATTTCTAATATTGTTCATTTGTGTCTTCTCTTTTTTTTTCTTTTGATCGATGTGGCCAATGCTTTATCAATATTCTTTATTTTTTCAAAGAACCATGTCTTTGTTTTGTCTATTTTTTATTTATTTTCTTTATTTCCAATGTATTGACTTCTGCTTTGATTGTGATACTTTCTTTCGGGTCTGGTACTTTTGGGCTTGAACTGTTCTTGTCTTTCCAGTGCCTTCAAATGTATATTTAAGTTGTTTATTTGTGATAGCTCTGTTTCTGTAGTATAGGCATTTAGTTCTATAAACTTCCCTCTGAGAACTGCCTTCATTGTGTCCTGTAAACTTTGGTTTGTTGTATTTACATTGTCATTCAGTTCAGTAAATTTTGGATTTTCTTTCTGACTTCTTCAACTACACATTCATTGCTTAACAATAAGATGCAGAAATGGAATAACCTGGTAACTATCTTGGAAAAATTAAATCTCTAGCTTAAACCGTATTCCAAGAATAAGTCCCAAGAAGTCCAGAGATTTTAATGTTTCAAATAATGGGTCAATAAGAGAACTGGAATAAAACTTGGGAAAATTCATTCAAAAAGAATGTGAAGTGTGTAAAATTGCTAATATTCTGGTATAATGGTGTTTAATTTAATCATAAACATTCATTTTTTAAAATTGGTGGCACTGAAAATGTACTAAGTCCTATAAAAAATCTTGTCCATTGCTAAAAATGTCATGGTCCAGCCATAACCAAATAAAATGAAGAGTTAATTATACCTAATCATGATAAAACCCTTCCACTTTGGATCTTTTCCCCTCCCCTTATTAAATAAGCCAAAAATGTGATTTGCATATACAGCCTTCACTGGGGAGAGATGACCTCAGAATTATCATTATGATTTAATTTTTTTACTATCAGTTAAATCACATGGACATCATCTATATCTGATATCATCAAAGATCCCAAATTTAAAGAATTGTCATTTGTTCATTCAAATATGCACCTTTTATCTATGGTTTATATATTTCAAAAATATGTAACAGAAATGAAACTAAACAATTATAGGCAACCCATCCCCTCCACATTCTCTGGTGACCAGAGGTCATAAACTCCACCTTAAATGCCTCACTAGATGTTGAAAATGTGATGGCATGTGTCCACCTCAACAGCTCTAAGTAATGTTCTTACCAGACCTCCCAACATGAGAACATACTATTCATTCCCTTTTTTCCTTGTTATTATTTATTTCATGGTAAATATAATGCATATTTATTAAATTTATTTTAGTTTTAAATTTTAAAAAATTTATTGCTTTTTATTTAAACATAGAACACTTGATAGGACTTTGAAGATGTACTTAAGAATTTGCTAGACCTCTTTATTTCTCTACCAAATGTAACCACACTGAATAAATATTTTTCTTTCTAATATTTTTATTACAAATTTAATACATAAACATATTTGATCATATTACCACCCTATTGCCCTCTTTTATCTTTCCTCCCTATCCACTATTTCACTGAACACCCTCCTCTTTCAAAGTAGTCTTTCTTCTTTTTAGATGTCTCCATCTTTTTGTCATTCTTTGTCTTTTTTATTAAAATGTCGATGGCCTCAGAATTATGCACTTCTTGTAGGTGTAATGACAACCACTGTAAGGTTATGAATGTACCAGTTAGTTTGGATAACAGAATTTTAAAGTATTCCTTCTCACCCTTTGGCTTTTCCATCCTTTCTGACCTTCTCACCCTTTGGCTTTTCCATCCTTTCTGACCATCTTTCACAATGACCCCCTAAGCTTTGGAGTGTGTGACAGAGATGTCTCTTTTAGTGCTGAGCTCTCAGTATTGCCTGTTATTTTCAGCTTTGTCAAGTTTTGAGTCTCCTCTGTGTCTACTGCCATCTCCATGGAGAAGCTTCTCTAGCCAGCAGTGAGATCAGTGCTAATGTTCTTTCTGCCACTTCTTCTGTGTTGTTCCCTAAGATGCAGCATGTATGGGAGAGCTGAATCATCCAGTGCTGAGCACTGGGATTTCTTTTCATCACCTTGATGAGTCGTGGGTCTTCCCAGTATTCACTACCATCTGTAAAAGGAAGCTTCTCTAACCCAAAGTGAGAACAGTATTAACTAATAATAGGCATAAACATACATTTAGAAGACAACTTGATAGATTTATTGCATCCATTTAGCCAAAGAACAGTGGTAGCTTCCCTCTAGGAACTATGGCCTTCCAAGCCATGTGCATTTTTTACTGGATTTTCAGTACCACTATTTACTGGGTTTTTAGTAACAGGCATGACTTCTCTCCCTCTATGAAGGCCTTATATCCAGTGACATAGCAGTTGTTTACCCCATAACTTATAAACCACTCCTGTACTCATGACTACACCATGGCTGGCTGATTAATTATATAGCCCACAGGATCCCCTGCTTGTTAACTATTGATGACTCCTGCCCCATACCTCCAGCAGCCTGCAGAGCATTTTCCAGCACTGAGGCACTAACAAGCAGAGAGAGGACTCCCAGCTCAGCTCCAGCTTGATTGCTTAGTTTCCTGCAGCCTCAGCACATGATGTCTTCAGCAATAGGGTTTTAAAAACAGTATCTCCAATATACTTTTTCATCATGGCAAAATCATTTCTCTCAAAATTATCCTTTTTCTCAAAATTATTCTTTATATCTGCTCATTAATTGTACATATGTGTCTGTATGTGTGTGAGAGAGTATGTGTATGTGAGAGAGATTATTTCTTTCTTTGACTATTAAAATTCCAAACCATGGAATCCAGATGTATTTCTCTGTTTACAATGCTTTTTTAAAATGTGTTTTTACTCACTTACTGAATCCCAGACTTGAAATTTTGTTGAAAAATTAAACATGTTATATACTGATATATTATACCAACAGTGGTTAAAGGTATAGGGAAAGAGGAAAGACAAAGTGTAAAAATCAATGCAGAGTCACTAGACCAGTTTTGTGTTTAACATATTATATTTCAGGTTTATAAAATTATTTCTTTTAATTCTGCATCTTTCTTTTAACTAATGGTAGAGGAATAAACTCCAAGTGTATAGATTTTCTCTATGGGTAGTTTACATATTACAATAGCCTCCAGATGTGCTGCTTTTCAAATATCACTGACTAACAGCAGGAAAATATGTCATATGCTCATCATTCAATGTGATTTTAAATGAAATTCTAAGAAACATTTGGTGGTTTTCTAAGCATTTCATATGGAGAGTAAGTAGGACACAGTTCTGAAGATGCTTGCATAGGTAATAGTTAAATGAAGCAATTTTGATTTGTCTCTATATTTGATTAGTCTTATTATTTTAGTTAAAAAAAAAAAGGAAAACTCACATTTATATTAAAAAGTACCAGTACACATGGCTCCATAAGAATGTGTTCTACAAAGTATATCATATAGTCACTGTGTTTTATTCTCCTAAACATATATATGTACAAAAATGTTAATTATTTCAAACTTGTTCTTGACTTTTTTTCTACACACATTCACCAGTTTTTATTGTTTTGGGATCTTATCATAGAATTTGTGTTGAATTATTTATTTTGTTTTATCTTTCTATTGATAAGTATTTAGAAAAACTATATAAAAAGATGGCTGGGCATGGTGGTGCACACCTTTAGTCCCAGCACTCAGGAGGCAGAGGTAGGAGTCAAGGCCACCTTGAGACTACATAGTGAAATGCAGGTCAGCCTGAGCTAGAGTGAGACCTTATCTCAAAAAACAAACAAACAAACACAATAGATGGATGATTCCAAATTTGTCAAAATGTAGATGAGAAGCAAATGTTTAGAAGTGGATCAAGGTAAAATTACAAGAGTTTGTTGGGTTGGCAATGTAAGAATACTGATATGTAGCATTGGCCTTTGCCGTTACCTAAATCCAAAACTATTTTATGAAGTGTGTTTTTAAGTGGCTTTAAGTATGCCACAGAATAAGTTTCAAGTTTAAATGTACAGGCCCTAACCATAAAAAGTACATTAAATAATTTAAAATCTTAACATAGAATTTTTTTCTATACATATTAGTTGTAGCAGACAGCTTCAGGTTCGCTGAGATGAACTTCCAGACCAGGCACAGTTATGGAGGAAGGGATATTATTTATTGAAACTTACAGATCCAGGGGAAGTTCCATAAAGGCAGAAGTAGCGGCCTGCTCTCACAAGGCCAGGCAGAGAGAGCAAAAGCCAACCAGCCACCACAGCACACAGAGTAAAACTACAGCCAAAAGGTCACACAGCACACTTCAGGAACTCCTGCTAGGCACATTTGCATATCTTTACAATTGAATCTCAAACCCACACCATTAACACCTTAAGACCGGCCCCCAGTGACATTGCCTCTAGCAAGGTGATTGCAGATGCAAACTATAACTAGTAAAACACTGAATATATTGGGGGACATATATTCAAACTACCACATTAGTTGATCAAAGTGATTATCTTTACTTAGTTAATGACTTCTTAAATTATGAGCATCTGCCCAGGAGTGGAGGCCCACGCCTTTAATCCCAGCACTTGGGAAGCTGAGGTATGTGGATTGCTGTGAGTTCAAGGCCACCCTGATACTACATAGTGGATTCCAGGTCAGCCTGGGATAGAAAACAAAACCTTACCTCAAAAAAACCAAAAAAAAAAAATTTATGAGCATCTGAAAATTACTTTTTTTCCTATTTGAGGAGATGTAAATTTTACCCCATTCAAGTTGCTAATTGGAACCAACCTAGCATTTCTGTAAAGGGAATCTGTAAATGTTCAAGAATGTTCTTTGGATGCAAAGATTTTTAAGACTTGGTCACGGATTTGTTTAGTTTTAACTCCATAGACAATAGGGTTGAGGAAAGGTGGGACTGACAGATAAAGATTGGACAAGAGTATATGCACATAGGGTGGAATGTGAGAACCAAACCTGTGTGTGAAGAAAGAGAAGAAAGCCAGAAGGTAGAACTGGAGGAAAACACACATGTGAGCGATGCATGTATTGAAGGCTTTCAACCGTGCCTCCTTCTGAGGCAACTGGAAGACAGCAATAAAGATTCGAATGTAGGACAAGGTAATAAAGATGATGTCAAACCCTAGAATGCTGAAGGCAACAAACAGGCCATACATCTTGTTGACTCGGACATCTTCAGCAGCCAGTTTCACAATGGCCATGTGTTCACAATAAGAGTGGGAGACAATTGTAGTTCTGTAGTGCTTGAGACAGCATTTGATGAGCAGGAGGGAGGGAACTATGAGAACGACAGCCCTGAGTACCACACCAACTCCAAGATGAGTCAGGAGTTGTCTCGAGAAGATGGAAGCATGTCTCAAAGGGTTGCAGATGGCCACATAGCGATCAAGGGCCATGGCCAGGAGAATACCCGACTCAGAGGCTTGGAGGGAGTGGATAAGCCCCATTTGCAAAATGCAGGCGTCAAAGGAAACTTGTGGTGAATGAAACCAGAAGATGCCTAACATTTTGGGAAGAATGCATGTGCTAAGTGCAATGTCTGTGGCTGCCAACAGTGCCAAAAATATGTACATGGGTATATGGAGACTTTTTCATTTTTGATTATAATTAAAAGTAGGGAGTTCCCAGTCACAGCTATGATGTACATGGCACAGAATGGAATCCCAATCCAACACTGCACTGACTCCAGGCCAGGAATCCCAATGAGTGTAAACACAGAAGGCATGAAGATTGTACCATTAAAGGAGAGCATGGCAAACTGGCTGGCAGAATCGAGCGGCTGGGTCTCACTGCTGTTTTGACTTCTAGTCCATGTTAATTAAGACTTGCTGAATTAAAAACAAGAAAAATTAATTCATTTTAGCAAAATATACTTTAGTTAGGATAGGATTTTATCACTTCCCTCTTTCATCTCAACAACTCTAACTTTCTGTATCCTTTTTTCCTGAGCACATAAAATGTCAATCACCCGGTTCCATTGTCTCTCCTTGCCTTTCATTTCTAGGGGTTAAATTAGATTCACTCAGTGATTTATCTCTTCTCCATGACAAAACAAATTCCCTTTCTTTTGTACCTGCTAATCATCAGCTATGTTTTCTTGTGGTCTGCCAATCAGAATTGGGAGAAAACAACCTGATGTAGGATAAAGATATTACCTAGACATGAACAGTCCACCCCAATGGGGGATCCCTCAGTAAAATCGGAAGGCAAGCTTGCCAAGAAGAGTTTTCAGCTCAGAAGCTCCCTACTGGGATTCTCAAGTTTGTCTCACCATAGTCGGTTCCTCCTCTCATAGCCTCGGAACGCATTCAGATGAATCTTTTGAAGACTCAGTGGTTTTTTATTTTTTCCCCCAAATCCTACCTTTTATTCTGTGCCTTGTCCTACCTGTCATCTGAGAATACAAATCTATCATGTTTGAATTTCCCTCAACAGTTTCTGTCGGCATTTGCTCTGTGCACATCATTTGAATTTAATAGTGAGTGCCAACCTGGAACCTCTGAGGTTTACTCTTTTACCCATCTAAGCCTGAACAGTCACTTCTGCTTAACCATGGTATTTGTTTCTTTCACAATGCCAGTCAGGAGGCTCTCAGTATCCTTTTCTGTCTCTCTCCTCTTCTTATCGCATGCATGTGTTACAATGTAGGTTTGTACGGTTTCCCATCTCTGTTACGCAAGGCCATCATGCTTCAGTAAAGAAGGTCTTTACCATGCCACCATCCAAACCGCAAGGGAAGATTTTGTCTCATGGTTCCTTGCAGCCTGTATTTCTCTCTTAAAAGTAATATTTTCACCCCAGAAGATATAAAATATAATTTACAAAGTATATCTTCTTTTAGTAATTCCAAAACTCATTTTCTAAAACCTTGTAAGTAAAACACTGAATAGACAAACACTATAAGGATGACCTAACAGATTGGTGACAGAAAAATCTTATAACCAAGCCCTCCCAGCAAGTGTGCTAATTGAGACTGACTTTTATTTTTTTTTTTTTTCACTGTAATAAACATAGATGATCTCTGAAAAACGAAATGGTATCTGTACCCTAAGCCAGGTCAGGTCATCTGACAGACATTTGCTGCTTCCTTTTTCAAATTTGTCAACTCTGACAACAGCTTTCCTTACAGTCTGCTTGCTCAGAAGCACTTTCTCTGAACAACACATAGATCATTATTCTAGGGCTGAATTAAAACTGAATGCAATGTTGCAATGCACACATTGGAAGCATCCTCCCTACAACCTTCTTCAGAGGTATTCATTATGTTCAACTATTCTTTGAAACATGAGGAACCTTTGTTCACACGCAAATTTGTTCAAATACAAAAGAAAAATATAGCATTTCTGTATTTATATAGCATTATGCATGGTGCTTGGAATTCAAAAAATACCATCCAGCATTTAATAAACCTGACTTTTGAACATTTTAGATTGATTTGCTTTTTTTTTAAACTTGTGACATCAGTTAGCATCAGTACCCTATGGCATAGGGTGGGGGAGTGAAATGAGGTCTTGCTCTATAGCCATGACTGCCCTGAAACTTGCTATGAGGAACAGGATGATCTTGAACTTGCAGTGGTCCTCCTGCCTCAGTCTTCCAAGTGTTAGAATTACAGGTATGTGTTACCATGCCCTGATACCCTATACTATTAATGAAAAAAGTCTGGGAATTGTGTATTGTAGATGGGAGATGCTGTAACAATTGTGGAGGATTAGCTAGGGAACAAAACCTATGAGACACCCTTGCTTGATGCCAGAGAGATTGGGAAAGAAGAGACTGAAAATGCTCTGAGGTTGAGCTTCACTAGGTGGAATGACAAAAGGAAATTGTGAGATACAAGCATATGTATGTTAGTTGAAAAAAGGAAACTGCCATTAGCCACTGATAAGCCTGTGCCAAGGTAAACACTATTGGTATGAGTTACCTGAAACCATGAGTGTTGCCCAGAGCAATGGTTCCAACTCACTGTAATTTCCAAGACCTAAAAGTATTAAGGGACTGAGTGGATCTGAATTCAAACTCCCTATGAGGACTAATCCAACTACTTACTGTATGCAGGGTCTCTTCCCTTCAGACTATTCCCGATGCTCACCATTTTTTGTTACCTTGATCTTTTCAGTGACAGAAAACTTTTTTCTTCTACATCTGTTACATTACAAAACTGCTCCAAAAAGCAGACAGAAATTCTTTATAATTAGCCCCAAATGCCTCCTCTTTATTTCTAATAAATGTACTAAATCCACATTCCCATAAAAGACAATTACCATGGATATTAGCATGAACTGCATAAAATCTGAAGCCAGTCAAGAGAGTTTAAATCTTGGCTCTGCCATTGGTCATCTTTCATGCTCCCGAGAAAGTTGCAAATGTAAATTTCTCAGTTTGATCGTGGATAAAGCAAAGCTCATGGTTAGAAACACATTACAGAAGGCCTGTGACTATTAAATGAGATATCCCATTTCAAATATTTAGAAAGAATTTTGAAGCATATTGTTCTGTCAGTAAATACCAGGATTACATGACAGATGTATCCTTTCCTCCTGATGAAGCAACGGGAGCACTTCTCTAGCCCAAGATCCATGAACTCACCAGATATGCTCCTTTGAAGTCCTCTGAGATTTTTTTAACTCACTTTACATTTTATCACCCAGTAGTTTCTTACCTTTCTGAGAAAGATTCCAAAAAGCATGCACTTTTTTCAGAGGAAATCTTTCTACAGTTGAACACAATCAGCTATTTAAAGATATTCCTGACATGTGTATGTGTGTGTGTTGAATCATCCTGACATCATAGGCTTTGTGTTCTGTTTGAAACAAATCCTCAGGATTCCTCACTCACAGTAGAATCTGAAGGTGAAGGCTACAGACTTACCAGGAGCTCTCTGTAGAGATGCACACAGAACTCATTGTGCAGAATCTAGGTGATGCTGCAGGCAGTGGAAGATGAGTGCTTTATACCACGAGGTGTCCCTGGGGGATTGAGTTTATCTAAACCCTGGAGAATCTCTTTATTATCTTTTAGTCTAAGGGTGAAGCATAACATGAGCTGGGTGCACGGTTCAGTGTTAGAATGCTTTCCTATCATTTATGAGGCCCTGGGGTTGAGCCCCAGCAATAAAAAGATGCAGAAAGGGGTTTGACAGATGACTTAGCAGTTAAGGCGCTAGCCTGTGAAGACTAAGAACACTTGTTTGAATCTCAGTCCCACGTACAGCCAGATGTAAAAGTGACTCAAATACACAATGTCGCACATGCACTCAAGGTGGTGCACGAGTCTGGAGTTTGTTCACAGCATCTGATAGGTCCTAGTATGTCCATTCTCTCTCTCTCTTTTCTCTCTCTCTCCATCTCTCAAAAAATAAAAATAAAAAAGAGATGCACGAAATGATTAAGAACTTAATCTGTCTAAAAGAGGATGTATAATAAATTGTTTTCATTCTCACTCTCTGCTATCTTTTTGGAACTTTGAAACCAAAAATGACCCTCCTTATAAAGATTAATGAGAACACATGGTTCCAAAATGGCCAAAACGATGCAAGGTATTAATTTATAAAATTAATGACTTATAGGCAGACAAAAACATCTTGTGGTATTCTAACCAGTATCAACACATGCTGATAGAGAAACAAAATGGATTTTTTGAATGTAATTAAAGTACAAAAAATGGTGATTTCTTTTTAGGCTCAAGATTTTCAGTCCATTTAATTCTTCCACTTCAACTTCTGTGATATAAAACTTTTCCGTAACCATACCAGCTCTGTGCATCTTATTCTTATTGAACTTGAACTTTTGACCTGTTAATATTATTTCCAATAATTTATATGTTAATTTATAATATATATAAGCTCAAAAGTAATATTTTACCCTATATTTAGTTCATTTAAAAAGGGTTTGTGTTTACAAAAACAAAAACAGATATTGTTAAAGGCTGAACTCACACAGAGTAAAATGTTTATTAACAGATGCACGGTGGTAGAGGGAGGGATTGGTGAGGTTTAGGTCAAAATGAACACAAAATTTAAGCTTAACCAGCACAATAAGTTCAAGGTGACTATAGCAAAGAACAATATATTATATTCAAGAAATGGTGAACTGCCGGGGCTTTTTTCCCTCCACCTCCGGCAGGTAGAGCAGAAGAGAGAGAGAACCGGGCCAGCCGCTTCTCTCGAGGCTGAGTGAGAAGGCGGGTGTCGGCGACTCAAACCCCTCCCCCCCAAAACACCGGGGAGAAAAACCACATTGAGTCGCGGAGACCGTCTAAGGCGGAACTCACTCCTTTATTGTCATGGGGAGGTATTTATACATTTTGGGGAAGGGGGCGGGAAGAGAGGATGAGAGAAAGGTATAAGGGCCAATATTATTTCACCACATCAGCAGCAGCTGGGCGGAGGCAGTAAGGGCCAATCAGCAGTAGCTGGGCGGAGGCAGTTTCAGCCTAGGTGCTGAGTCACTCCAAGGACAGGTCGCGAAACTCTACTCAGGCTCTGGAAGCTCAACCAGGCCTCACCGGGAGCCAAGTAAACTCTGGCTGGGCTCAGAACCACTAGGCCTCACACTGGGCAGGGCCCAACATCTCCCCCTTTTGTTTTTGTAAGAATGGTGGACGGTCATGGCCTCTGTCTTAGGTTGTCCCCCTTTGGGAATCTTACCCGTCACTGAGTACCATGCCTCTAGCCCGTTGACCACTCCACGCCCTGTCTTAGGTTGTCTCAACCTGTCTGAGATCTTACCCGTCGTTGGTTCGATGGAGGGTGGGGGAGAATGTTAGGTGGATAAGCGGAAAAGCCGTAGCCTTTGAGTTTTGAACCTGTGGTGCCTTGACTTGATGAAGTTTGATTGTGACCTGATGAAGTTTAATTGCCTCAAGCTGTTGGTGAATGAATTGTGTAATCTTATTAATTACACAGGGCCCGAGAGTGAGGATAAGAAGAAGGAGGGGTTCAGGGGGAGGGAGAAGGTAGGGTAAAGAGCAAGAAGAAGGAGGAGTCCAAGGGGAGGGAGAAGGTGGGATAAAAAGCCATGTAAGTTCGTCTATAGCAGGTTGTTTTAGAAGTCCCGACTTCTCTTCTGTAAATCTTTCTGGAGCTTTTCTGGCTTCATTCAGGTCTAGTAGCATCCACACCTTCAGTTGTTCCTGGGGAAGAAACAGAGGCATAGTTCTCAGGGGTCTGACACTCCCTGGAAAATTGATTATTATCATCCCCTTGTTGGGGTAAATATTTTAAGTCTCTTGCCGGTACCCAAATAGGTCTTTTTTCCTCTTGAGGAAAGACACATCCAAATCCTCTCCCTGCTGTGAGGAGCGGGTCTGGTCCCTTCCAGGCCCCAGTTAATGGGTCCCTCCATTTGACCCAGATGGAGCTGTAGGTGACAGCTGAGGTCCAATGTTTTTGAAAAGGGGACAAGTGTCTATCTTCTTTAGAAAAATTTAATATATTTAGGGTTAATAATGCCTTTTTTAGTTGGTCATGTGGGGGTAGGGATTCCCCCTTTTGTTTTTGTAATTGAGATTTGAGAGTTTGATGATATCTTTCCATGATGGCCTGGCCCTGCGGGTTATATGGGATGCCTGTGGAAAGTGAGATTTTTTAGGTTTGGAGGAAATCTATAAAAGTCCTGCTTATGAAGCAGGGACCATTATTGGTTTTGATTTGATCTGGCAATCCAAGGGTGGCAAAGCATTGAAGCATATGGCTAATAGCATGTTTAGTTTTTTTTCCTCAGCATGTGCCGATGCCCAGCAAGCATGGGAGAAAGTATCAACTGAGAGAAAAA
Source organism: Orientallactaga sibirica (assembly GCA_036365145.1). Classification (NCBI taxonomy): domain Eukaryota; kingdom Metazoa; phylum Chordata; class Mammalia; order Rodentia; family Dipodidae; genus Orientallactaga; species Orientallactaga sibirica. Next base: position 1,386,134 of record JAEOAD010001511.1, on the reverse strand, counting down.
TATAACTACCATTAGCCATTATTAAACTTCTGTAGTAACCAGAGACTGATAGTCTTTAGGTTTTTTAATTTCGTCCCTCTAGCTGGGCAGAGTTGTCAGGGAAAACTTTAATCTCAGTCCTACATTGTATTACCGATTGAGTTAGTTGGGCTTAGTTTTATGTTTTATGAATTGAGTTAGGCCGGCAGAGAGAGAGAAAATGGACGTGCCAGGCCTCTAGCCACTGTAAATGAACTCCAGATGCATGTGTTTACTTGTGCATCTGGTTTACATGGGTACTGGAGAATTGAGCCTCGAATCAGGGTCTTTAGGCTTTACAGGCAAGCGCTTAACCATTAAGCCATCTCTTTAGCCTCATGTTAATGGGAAGGCAGTGAAGGGTGGGACAATGGTGTGTAGGATATAGCCATATAGACTTGAAAAGCAGGTTTTTTTTTTTTTACCTCTAGCAGGGCAATATGAATGCCCCCAGTCATTTTTTTTATTTTTTAAAGTTGGGCCCCGCGGGACATTCAGCTAAGAGCATTGAGGGGGCACGCAGAGGCAAAGGGGCGGGAATGGCAGCGACTAGCCTCATGGTGGACGGCCCGCCCGCTTTTAAGATATTTTTTTTTTTATTGTTTTAATGTAAAGAGCTTACCCACCTGCCTCTTTGTCGTCCCGTAGGTCTTTTTTAAGATTGTTAATGTGGTTGACAATAGTAGTTTTGTAACCTGAAATTAGCCTTAGTGTTTTTATAATGTATTTTTGTTTGAGGTTTTTTAACTTAAAATTTTAAAATCTTAGTCCTATATTTTTAGTTAAGCACATTAGTCCACTATAAGCACAATTGCCTTAGGCAGCAGTTGAAAAGAGCTGAAAAGACAGCTGTCCGGCGGCTTGGGTGGCGGTCTTGGAAGAAAGGAGATTTTAAAAGTTAGTTTTAGTCTTTTTGTTACAGTTTTTGTTAAGGGCAAAAATGAACTTTTCCCTGGAAAAGCTTTAAGGCTGGCAATTAAGGCAAGGAGGACTGAATTAATCCATGGGGCTAAAACAAAAGTTTTGTCCCAAGAGCCAAGGAGGTTTTTTTGTTTTATTTTGAAGCTACATTGTAGAAGAAGTTTTTGTAAAATTAGGGCAATAGTAATATACATGAGTACAGCACAAGCATAAAGTCCCAAAAAATAGCTAAACATGTTGTAGAATTTTTCTAAGATGGCGCCCCCACTCCAAGGAGGGGGCAGGACACTTTGAGAGTTCTCCAGGTTTGCCCACGTGGTGAGCCTCCTCTAGGTTTGCCCACGTGGTGAGTTTCCTTTTCAGGTCTACCCACGTGGTGAGTTTTGTTTTTAGGTCTGCCCACGTGGTGCGTCCGCCATGAAACGGTGCTTCTAAGATGGCGCCCCCATTCAAGTGAGGGGGCAGGACAAAAATGGTGGCACCACAGAAGCGGTCTGTCGGAAACCCAAAAATGAGAGGAAAGAGAAAAGAACAAGAGATGTTGAAGTTTGGGACGGAGTTTTTATTTAAATGAGGAGGCAAAACATTTAAAGTCTCCTCTAGGTCTGTCCACGTGGTGTGTCCACCATGAATGTACCCATTTAGAAATGGCAGCAAACCGGAAATGGAAGGAAAGAGAAAGGAAGTTGAAGTAAGCACAGATTATAGAAGTAAAGGTTAGAATATTAAATATGAAGATTACCTCATAACTTATGAGGATACACCCGTCAGCAGTCCGATTAGCTCGTCAGCTTAATTTTGAATTTTTTCTTTGTCACGTCGTCAGTCTGTAGTCCGTTTTGAATCCCCATACATCCTGACATGGGGCAGTAGTCCTGCCCCGTTGGCGCCAGTTGCCGGGGCTTTTTCCCTCCACCTCCGGCAGGTAGAGCAGAAGAGAGAGAGAACCGGGCCAGCCGCTTCTCTCGAGGCTGAGCGAGAAGGCGGGTGTCGGCGACTCAAACCCCTCCCCCCCAAAACACCGGGGAGAAAAACCACATTGAGTCGCGGAGACCGTCTAAGGCGGAACTCACTCCTTTATTGTCATGGGGAGGTATTTATACATTTTGGGGAAGGGGGCGGGAAGAGAGGATGAGAGAAAGGTATAAGGGCCAATATTATTTCACCACATCAGCAGCAGCTGGGCGGAGGCAGTAAGGGCCAATCAGCAGTAGCTGGGCGGAGGCAGTTTCAGCCTAGGTGCTGAGTCACTCCAAGGACAGGTCGCGAAACTCTACTCAGGCTCTGGAAGCTCAACCAGGCCTCACCGGGAGCCAAGTAAACTCTGGCTGGGCCCAGAACCACTAGGCCTCACACTGGGCAGGGCCCAAGTGTTTATGCTTGAGAGATAAGAAAATGACAATGAGAGCCAGTGTTTTTGCCTCCTGATAAAGCTTCAGTTTCATAGCACATTGTCTAATTCACAACAGAAGAAAATTTTTATAAAATCATTGAAATTAGAAAAATTTGGTGTGAAATTAAAATATTTAATCAAAATAGTACTTAAAGCTATATGGCTTCTCCCTTCCTACAATGCAAATAATGTATGAAAGTTCATTTATAAGTTTTAAAATCATTTGGGGTCTGTGGTGTGAGTAACAGTACATGTGTATATGTTTATACATATGTTTATATATGGATGTAGCAATGTGTGTCCATATATCTACACACACACATATACATATGTTATATATATATATATATATATATATATATATATATATATATATATATAGAGAGAGAGAGAGAGAGAGAGAGAGAAATAACTAGAGAACTAATTGTGAATTAGTTGTAAATGTTAAAATGTGCTCCCCAAATTTATAAAACATTGTTTTGTCTTTTAGTATAAATTTTGTTTTTGTTATTATTTTACATTTTCTTGGAATTTTGTTATGTTTTAAAGAAAAAAAAAAGATTATAAAAGTATGGAAGGTATGACCTGCTGGACTCTGCTGATCCAGAACACACACCCACTCTAATCACAAGAGCACTCCTCACATTAAGCCCACCTGTTGCCCTCAGCAGATCTGTGGGGCTATATTTGCTGATTCTGTTGTCTCCAGTGCTATGATCAGCACTTCTTCTTATACGTGTATGCTTGCTCTGAGTCGGGAGTCCAACCAGATCTCTGAGGAAAGGAGCATAGAGCATATCTTGACATCAGTCAGTATCTCTAAACATTGCTTATCAATATTGGTCATCTGTGCTGTTCAGGCCAAAGGTACACCAAGGCAGAGGAAGCCTCCTCACATTACTTTAAGGGAGTGGATTACACAGCTGTAAGAATAACTTTAAAGCAAGTTAAAGTCAAGGAATTTAGCATCTCACAGCAATGATATCACAAAAGCTCTTTGTAAAACCCATGAAAATAGTTATTCCTAGTTCTGCCCCATAATTCATTCCCATAGTTTATTCCCACAATTTGTTCTTATGGTTCCTCACCACAACCAGCCATTTTTTGGATTGGATTTGAGGGCACACGGCTGATACTGGAAACCTGGTTCAAGCCCATGTTTGGGGAGGACCCAGGCCTTAGTGGTGCACCTATCACTGTTGATATGCTAAATGGAAGGTTTCTCAAACTGCCTTCCAAATATTTCTGTTTATACCCATAGATTAGTGCTGCTCTCAGCCTGGATCACTGGGGTTGCTTTTTGCAATGGGCAGATAGGTAGCTGGCAATAGTGCAGAGGATAAGTGACTATTGTGTACTTAGCCCTAAACGGGATCTATACTACCCCTCCAATGCACAGAAAACACTGAGGAAGAGCGGCTGGAAGAACTAAGAGCCAGTGTGGGGAGGAGCACTGTGGGCTGCTGTCTTCTAGATGCAACGTGGCTGTTGGACTCATGAGCTCACAGCAGCTGTGGTTTCCTGCACAAGACTGAGCCCATCAACGTTCAACCATGGATAAGGGGGGAGCTCATGATATCCCACTCCTCCTGAAGTCATTATCGGCACCTAGTTGTTGCTTGGGGGGGGGGGATTCATGTTTTTCAGTGTACTAGCCACTAGTAGGTTATCTATACTCCAGTAAAATACCCCCCCACTCCTGCTTATGCAAACATACCTAAGATAACTCATTGGATCACACACAAAGCCAGGAAAGAAGGAATGGAATTATCTGGGAAGAAGAAAAATTTTAATGGGAATGGAAGATGGATAAGAGAGATTAATAGGGATGTATGTTATCAAATGCTTTATATACATGTATGGAATAGTTAAAAATAAGGGGTTGGGAGATGGCTCAGCAGTTCAGACCACTTGCTGCATGAGCATGAGTGCCTGAGAGGACCTGAAACTGTCTAAAGTTGACTCCACAGAAACTATGTGAACACATGGGTGTGGCTACACAGAGCTGTAACCTGTCTTCTGGGGAAAGCATAAACCAAAGAACTGCTGAGGCTTGCTGCCTGAAGAAAGAAAGAAAAAGAAAGAAAGAAAGAAAGAAAGAAAGAAAGAAAGAAAGAAAGAAAGAAAGAAAGAAAGAAAGAAGAAAGAAAGGGAGAAAGAGAGAAAGAAAATAGAAACTCTGGATTGAGTGAGAAACTCTTTTAAAGAAATAGATGAATACAAAGGGGAGGACACCTGATGTTCTTCTCTGGCCTCCACACACATGCACACAGGACACACACTCATGCATATACTACATGCACACATCATATCACACAGTACACATATGCTATACACAAAAAATAAATAAGCAAAATTAAATTTAAAAATAAGAAATATTAATTTTTTTAGGATTTTTTTTTTTTTTGGAGAGAGACACAGACAGAGACAGAGAAAGAGGGAGAGGAAGACAGAGATGGGCCGGCCAGCAGCCTCTCAGCTGCTGCGAATGAAATCCAGATGCGTGCACCCCCTTGTGGTTGAGTGTGGCATTGCGCCCTCGTGTCACTTTGCATCTGGCTAAACGTGGGACCTGGAGACTGGAACCAGCGTTCTTAGGCTTAGGAGGCAGGAGCCTTAACCACTAAGCCATCTCTCCAGCCCTTAATTTTATTTTTAAAATATATTTTATTTGCAAGCAAGCAGAAAGAGAAAGACTGAGAGTGTGTGCGTGCGAGAGAGAGAGAGAATGAGAGTTGTAATGCCGGGGCCTCTTGCTGCTGCAAACAAACTCCAGATGTATATGCCAGTTTGTGCATCTGATTTTACTTGGGTCCTGGGGAGTCAAACCCAAGCAAGTGGGTATTGCAAGCAAGCACCTTTAATAGCTGAGCCATCTGCCCAGCCCAGAAAAATCAATTTTAAATCACCCACGTGATATTGTGAGTTAACTCAATCTTTGAGAATATTTTTAATTTATTAAAAGCAATTCATTTAATGTACATATCAAATTGCTTATTATCTTAAACTGTAAGATGCAAGTGAATCAGAAAATGTATAATCTTAGATGTGGTGTTTCTAATTAATAAATCTGTACTGACTAAACATAATTTAGCAGATTCATATTAATGTTCCATGTATTTACTGTAGACATGGAAATATTTTACATTTCTGCAGAAATTTAGATTGACTATAAAAATGTTCAATAGCACATAGGAAAATCCATTTGTCTTTTCTCGGTACATTTACATAATTGCAAAATGAGTTGAAATCCATGAGAATGAAATGTCATTAAATATATATCTTTCAGAATCTTTGAGTATGTTATATATACTTAAGACATTTGCAGATGTTAACTTTTGAAAGTGTTTGAAGTGTGTATGTACCACTTATTCTTCTCAGAAATAGATGTTTAAAGGGAGAGAGTTTTATTCAGAAAAACCCAATATTTGGTAGCACTTTTCATTTTAGCAACATGTATGCATAGAGGAGAATAGCAAAATCACTCGGTCTTGGATTTGCTTGGTCTTCACTCCATAAATTATGGGGTTGAGCATAGGAGGCACCACCACATAAAGGTTGGCAACTAGGATGTGGATGTGCTGAGGGATGGTTTTGCCTCCAAAACGATGGGCAAAAAATGAAAAGAATGCTGGTGTATAGAACATCAGAATAACACAGATGTGGGACCCACATGTGTTCAGGGCCTTATACCTGGCAGCCCAGGAAGGAATCTGAAAAACCGTACGAAGGATCATTGTGTAGGAAATAATGATGAATATAATATCTATCCCTGTAGATAGGAGGGCCACAGTCAGGCCATATATGATGTTGACATTGATATTATCACATGCCAATCTGGCAATGCCCATGTGCTCACAGTAGGAATGGGGAATGGTGTTTCTCCCACAGTATAAAAGTCGGTACACCAGGAAGATAAATGGACAGCAGATTAAAAAGCTCCGGACCACAGCTGCCACACCAATCTTTCCAATAACTGAGGAGGTAAGGATTGTGGTGTATCTCAGTGGGTGACAGATAGCTACATAGCGGTCAAATGCCATGGCCAAGAGAATAGCAGATTCTGCCACAAAGATGAAATGTATGAAGAACATCTGGGACACACAGCTGCCAAAGGATATATCCTTAGAATGGAACCAGAAGATGGCCAGCATCTTGGGTGCCGTGGCGGTGGACAGCAGGACGTCTGCCAAGGCCAGCATTGTGAGGAAGTGATACATGGGCTCATGTAGACTACGCTCCATCACTATCAGGATGATCAGGAAGATGTTCCCCATGGCAGCCACAATGTACATAGAACAGATGGGGATAGCAATCCAGGTATGCAAGTCTTCCAGTCCTGGGATTCCAATCAGAACATACCACATGTCCTGAGGACTGGTGTGATTATGAAAGGAAGGAGCCATCTGTACTTCTTGCTGAGCCAACGAATATTTAATAGAGACCACAAAGTTGAAGGTTCAGGGCTGTCATCCAGTATGAATGAGGTCAGAGCATATTTTTCCAAGTATTATTCATCTATGTGAAATAACAGTTATAAGGATTAGCCTAAACATGCAATGACTTCTGTCAAATCCAGTCTTGCATATTGAAAGAAATGTTGGTCTTAAGTAATGGCTTCATAAGTTTCATAGTACTTGACACAAGCAGATTTACTAAATTATAAAATGACTTATAAATTATATTATATACTGAATATATATTATATATGTATATAATATAATTATACTATATTATAATTTATAAATTATAAAATGACAGTACTCCATAAACTGGACACCAATATTGCTGCAGGCAGAAATAGAAAGAACCATAGATTTTCTGTTTCTTACTCCCAAACCCACTATTTTCAAAAGTCCAACAGAGCAAACATGAAAGCTCTGGTTTTCATCACCATCTTCTATTGCTTATAAAAATAAAATTGGAGGCAAAATTATACCATCAAGTTTTTCACTAAGGCAAATAGACCTAAAATTGAGTTTTGCTTCCTGGGCAGGCAGATATGTAAACTATTTCAGATTTCAAGCCATAAATAAAATATTTAAATAAATTAAATAAATTTAAATATGTTGATTGAATGCAGAAATGATGTTAAGACTTGTGTTAGCCACTGAAGATACAAAAGTGAAATTAATTGATCTCTGCAAACCTGTATGAGAAATAATGATCTAAACAATTTTTTCATGCCAAACTTAGCTTAACTTTTAGATGTACATGTTTAGTATATGATGAGAAATTGTTCCATCCACTCTAGTCACTGATTGAAACTAAGCACTTTGTATTACCAAGTACATAACACCTACAAGTAGTTAAAAGTGTACACACTATAAAATATACATGATCCTTTAAAAAAGGAGAGAGGTGGGCTGGAGAGATGGCTTAGCGGTTAAGGTGTTTGCCTGCAAAGCCAAAGGATCCCTGTTCCATTCTCTAGGACCCACATAAGCCAGATGCACAAGGGGATCATGTGTCTGGAGTTCATTTGGAGTGGCTGGAGACCCTGGCATGCCCATTCTCTCTCTTGTTCTCTTTCTCTCTCTCTCTCTCTCTCCCTCTCTCTCTCTCTCTCTCTCTCTCAAATAAGTAAATAAATAAAATTTTTTAAATGAAATAAATAAATAAATAAATAAAAAGAGAGCTTATTACTAAATGAATATGGAGGGGAAAAGCAAGGGAAACATTGGGTTCTGGCAAGACAGCAGATTTCAAAATTAGGGGATGTGTGTGTGTGTGTTGTGTTCATAAATAAAAGCTTAGGTCTTGACATAGACATAAAATAATAAAATGAAATAAATAGGCAGTCCTGTCCTTCCTCAGTCCCATTCATGGGGGAAAAATGGTTAAAGTCCTTATTTGATGAGGTAATACATAGTCTTTAAGAAATTAATATTTCTCAGTCTCCTAAATGGGAGAAAAATCATTGCCCACAACACATCCAAAAGGGAAATGATGTCTAAAACATATAAACAACCAAAACATTAACTGCCACAAAAGAGTACCATCCATTTAGGAAGTAGACTCATGAACTGAGTAGAAACTGATCAATGGTAAAATACAGATAACCAATAAATATTTGAAAAAGTATGCAGCATCCTTAGCCATCAGGGAATGCAAAATATAACTACCTTGAGAGTCCATTGGACCTCAGTCAGAATGTCTTTCATCAAGAAAACAAATGCCATTAAATGCTGGTGAGGCAGCAAAGAATGTGTGACCCTGACTCACTGTTGGTAGAAATGTAAAAGTGGCATAGCCACTGTCAAACTTGTGCTGAATTTTCCTCAAGAAGTTAAAACAAAGCAAATCATGGAGACACATAAGTTAATCAGAGCACTTGGGAGGCAGGGCTATCAAGAATCCAAAGCAAAATTTGGATACATAGTGAGTTTTAGACCAGCTAGGCCTACATGAAATCCTATCCCAAAAAGAAGGAAGGAAGAAAGGAACGAAGGAAAGAAGAAACCCACCAGGATGTATATCTAAAATATTCTAGGAAAGAGTGCCAGAGATGCATGCACCACTGTGTTTATCACTGCACGCTCAGTAGTCAAGATATGGAACGTGCATAGTTGTACATTAACAGATGAATGACAATGAAAATGTTATAAATGTGCATCATGAAATTTTATTTAGCTGTAAAGAAGAATAAGATTATAACATTCTCAGGGAAGTGGATAAAAATGGAGATCATTATGTCAAGTATTAAGCCAGAAAGACAAATATCACATGTTTTCTGCCATATGCGAAACCTACACTTTCATATGTATGTATAAATGAATATTTACATGTGGTCCATGAATACATAAAGGGCACCATGAGAGGATCAATAGATATAAAGAGAGTGAGGATGGGGGAACTAAAGGAGGTGATGGGAAATACATGTCATAAAAGTAGAAGGAAGTATCTAGGAAGAAGAAAGAGACCAGCAAGAGAGGGAAAGCAGGGGACAGAGAGGCATTTGGGGATGGCAAATAAGAACAAGTATAAAGATACAGGAAAATGTCACATCAAGACCCATTTTGTCTACCTACCCAAAATGGATAAATGTAATAAAAGGGAAAAACAAATGTCTATTTCACCACACTTTGATTCCAGTGCAGTTCATGACTAATTTATATTAATACATTATATATTTTGCCATTTTTAGTTTATCACTAAGTATTACATACCATATCTTTATATAATTAAACAATTATAATCCTGCCTTTTTAATTCTAGTTAAATACATAATACACCCATAATCAGCCAATTTAGCCTTGCCCTGAGTTTGCATAAAATTCTTTTAAAAATATTACATTAATACTTACATCTCTGGATCAATTTTACTTACCTACACCAATTATTTCAACATGTAATGTCATTCTTCAAAATTTTGAAATGGGACTTTGGTTTTTGAGAAAGTGAAAGGTGAATTCTGAAGCATGTCTGGCATACTTCCAAGCCAGAATCATGCATGGGGGTGATGACTGCCATGAGGAAGTGGGTTATGGGGAGTGATGGTTACCACGAAGAAGTGGGTTATGGGGGGTAGCACTTTATAAAGATATGAGGACGGAGAAAGAATGCCTACAGTGCATGCATGAAAGAAAAAGACATATTGAAAAAGAAAAATAACTAAAATGCAGGTAAAACTAATTCTTCAGGTTTTCTTTTTTATGTTTTTAGCTTTTCATTTATCTTAGTTTTCATTGTGATTTCTGGTATAACTTGTGATTAATTAGGTTATAAACATGGGCTCCTCTGGTGACATATTCTGACTGAATTATGAATGGTACAGATGTACTTAGGGGTAGGAGTGCTGTGCTGGGGCCACATAAAATTGGATCTGAATTCTGCCAAGTCATATTCTGCCTAGATGACTCAAGGAAAGTTAATTACTTTGAAGTTCAGTTCTCTTGCTTATAAATTATCCAAAAAAATTAGCATAAATTTAATTTGGAGTCAGTTCTAAAGTTAGCATGTCTGGATGACAGGTACAAAAATCAAATGCATCTGTATCTCAAAGACAGCTGACATTAGAGACGTTGTAAAATATCCAATACTAAAATAAAATAATTATTAATATAAAATAGCCAGAGTATGATTGCTTTGAATCTGTCCATGAAGTGGTCATTCCATTTATGAGCACACAGCAACTGCTGTTACCTGCCCAAGACCTGCATAATGTTGAGCCCATCCAGATTTTGCCAATGATAATGCAAGGACAAAAAAGACATTAAGATAGAGGAGGGACTGGCTGGAAATAGAATAATTAGTGGATGGGAGAGGAGAGAAGGAAGTGTGACCAGAGAAGCAAAAGGAATGAGACTATGATCAAAGCATATTATATACATGACTGGAAATTATCAATCAAAGGAGGTAGATGTAGGAGGATCAATGTGAGTTCAAGGCCACCTGAGATTACATAGTAAATTCCTGGTCAGCCTGGGTAAGAGTGAGACCCTACTTTGAAAAAACAAACAAACAAACAAACAAAAAAAAAAGCGATAAGTTTAAGAACTGGGCTGAAAAGATGGCTTAGTGGGTTAAGGTGCTTGCCTGGAAAGCTTAACAAGCCTGATTTGATTACCCAGTACCCGTGTAAAACCAGAGACAGAAAGTGGCACATGCAACAGCTGGAGGTTCTGGCATGCCCATTCTTTCTGTAAGTCTCTCTATCTTTTTCTGTTTGTAAATAAATAAATAAAAAATATTTTTAAAAGCAAAACCAAGAAAAAGTTTAAGAGCAATGTTTAACTTTTAGGACTTCAGTTTCATGGTCCAGTACACTAAGATTTAAATTGTCTACTATACCCTAAAATTCAAGATATATTTTCTTATACTGGTTGCATTATGTCAGTTTGTAACATTAGTTGAAACTTGTCACTATTTTGTATAAGTTATTGGACAGCATAAAGATTGACACATTGATTTTCAAATTAACATATGATAAATACTCAGTAAATTTTGTGGGAAAATGTATGCATGCATTTATGCATATACATATATATGTATGTATGTATATACATTATCTTTCCTGGACTTTTTAAAACATTAAGTCTTGTTTTAAATCACTGGATGTCTATTGACTCTAAAGGATAACAACTAGGACTTATTGGCAAAAAAAAAATCCATTGTATAATTAAAAAGAAGATAGGAATAGACCACAATTGCAGATCAACTCTAACTAAAGTGCATTAATCCTGAGTCAGGATTGCAGAAAATGTGGAATGGCTAACTTTTTGAAATAATGAAGAGCTTTTGAAATTTTCTGACTTTTTGTCTGATGTCATTTTCTGTAAGTGCCCACTGAGCATAACTCAGTTTACTTACTTGTATCTGCCAGAAGACTGAAGATAATTTAACATGTTGGAAAGAGAAGCAACAAAAGCTTTGAGATGCCAAGAGCACAGAGGGTAAATCTGGAACTATTTATTTATACCACCCTTAAGACGTCTCCTGGGCTCCGGATTTTCAGCCCCAGAGAATTGGGCTTTGCTTCTGCCTTGGAAGAGTGTCCTGAGCTGTTTTTTCTCCTGAGAGTGATCTCCTGCCTTCTTTTTCTCTACACTGCTTAACTTTCCCTCTGGTTCACATTCTCAGACATCCAACTTAATACATACAATTAGTTGAATTGCATGTCCCAAATAGCCACAGCCCCTTGGGGAAGTCTGAAGGAATAAAATTGTAAATACCACATGTTGGAGAAGAAGTGTATGTTTCTTAAAAGTCATCGCCTGCAATGAATCTTCTTTAGTTCCCTAAAAATATTAAGTCCCCTTGTGTTCTCTCTTCTGTTGGCCACATGATAAGATTAGTCACAATTAGAATGGTCTGGATATGCCATCAGCTACTGCAGAAATCACTATTGGCTATTGAAAGACACTTTAGAAAGTTCATTGTATTAGTGTGATTCAAAACAGGCTTCATGAAAATGGGAGATTTATGTAGGAAGATATTTTCTCATTAAGTTCCCTAAAGTGATACTGTTCAAATATCCACTATTTTCTATTAGCTATTAAAATCTACCTGAAATATTTTTTCACCTACAGTAGTAGACTTTCTAAATGATTAGCATGTCTGCCTATCTGTTGACCTTGATCAGATGCCCAATGAGCCCAAATCTTCCAGTCATACGAACACCTGTGCTCTCTGGCTGAGAGAAGCCACTAACCAGTAACCATTCTTTACATTTCAAATGCTTTCCATCCAACAGTCTTAAAAACATAACTTCTCCCAGATGTTTTAGATGTGACAATGGAACAGCATTCATCTTCCAACCTATTCTTAGAGAGAAAGCAATTAGAAGAAAAGAGATTGGTAAGGGACAGGGAGATTCTTCATGAATAATTATCCTCTTCATCTTCTTGTTGGATGGTGACCCACTGGTGAGCACTCTAAAGTCATCTTATAACTTACTGTGATGCTTCCAAATTTGGCTACAAATAGCTTTAGCTGTTCTATTCCTTTGGAGAGTCATAAACTTTGTTTTAATCAAAAAGATTGAGCTTCATCTATATTTACTGCCGCACTATTCAAAATGGCCAAGAAAATGGAATATGCTAGATATCCATCAATAGACAAATGGATAAAGAAATTATTATATATGTATATGTGATATATGTACATGATTATATGTATGTGTACTTTTTTCAATATTCTTATTTACTTTCATGTTTTTGTGTGTATGGGTGTGCCAGCATCTCTTGCTCCTGCAAATAAATGTCAGACATATGCATTACTTTTTGTATCTAAATTTACATGGGTACTGGGGAATTGAACCTGAAATGGCAACCTTTGTAAGCAAGTATCTTTAACCTCTCAGCCATGTGCCCAGCTCTATACAATAAAATTTTATTCTACTTCAAAGAAGAATTGAATCATGACATTTGCAAGAAAGTGGATGAAATTGAAGGCCATTATGGGAAACAAAATTGGGCATATTTAGAATAAGTATGTCTTATCAAATATGTACAACATTTTACATATATATATATATATATATATATATATATATATATGTATATAAAACACAACATAAGTATGAGGACTTGGAGAAGAGGAAGAGGGATAAAGGGAGGAGGAATGGAAATAAGAAAGATAAAAGGAATAGTCATATGAAAGCAGGAGACACTAAATGAGGGAAGATGGGCACCACCAAGTGGAGAAGGGAAGGTGGAAAGAAGGGGATAGTGGGTGTGAATAAGAAAACAGCTTAATGCATATGTGTGAAAATGTCACAATGAGATATGTTTTTTCTATCCTCACCAAAAAGTTAATTTGGGGTTGGGAAATGGCTCAGCAGTAAAGAGTACTTGCCACATAAGCATGAGGGCCTGGGAAGGCTTGAGACCACCTGAGCTCAGTAGAAGCCACCAACATAAAAGGTTGGGCATGACCACACCTCCCATCCTGTGAGACGCAGGTATGTGAGGAAACTACAGCTCTGCATTCAGTGTGAGACTCCGTGTCGAGGAAATACATGGAAGAGTGGCAGAGAAGGGTGCCCAATGTCCTCCTCTAATCTCCACATGCACACATGGGGTATGCACATGTGCACACCCATGTGCATATACCTTTAACATACCACACCACACATGCACACACGCATAAGTTAAAAATGGTAAAAAAAAACAACTTCTGATACATATAATAAGGTTTATAATAAGAAAAATGTCAAATCTGTTTCTAGTTTTAAAATCTGCTTCCAGTAAGATCCTATGTGATATGATGGTCATTCTTCATGACCATCAATTTAATGGGCTCCTTACAGAAGCCCATACTCAATTCTCCAAGGTCCTTGAACCTTATATTCTGATAAAGTCATTTCCCAGTTTCTAGAAAACTCAGATAATATCTTTGATATTAAGTAATTATGTCATTGGAGTCTTGGATTATACCTTTTAATTGTGCACACACCCTCACTCATATGAATATTTAAGGATGTAGAATATAGACTGTCAATGTTTTTCAATAAGATCATGTCTCAAATGACCAATATTTAGGTTAGATAATGTCACCAAAAGCTTCAATTTTTCAAAATTTTTATGCCTTCCAGTAAAATGGATTAGGAATGATGGCCTTGTTAATTCAAATAGTAGTAAAAATTCCTTAGACACTTTTTTTTTTGTTTTTGTAAATTAATGATACTAACCTGGCCTAGATTTAATTCTATTATTGCTTTAACACGTAAGATTATCTGTGTTGTAGACAGCTTCACATTGCTGAGATGAACATCCAAAACAGATATAGTTTGTAGGAGAAAGGGGTTTATTTCAGCTTACAGATCCAGGGAAGTTCCATTAATGGTGGAAAAAAATGGATTTCCTTTGTAAATTCAAGGAGAAAGAGAAAGAGAGAGAGAGAACCAAACAGCCAGCAATACCAAAGTTCAAAAAGCGCAAAAAGGCAGCAAGTGGGACCCTTCCCAGCTCATACTGCACTCCACACCTTTGTGCAGGACCCCAGGATCTGCCCCTTAGTAACACTTCCTCCAGACAGGCAGCTGGAGACCCAAGTGCATGGTGAGTCTATGGGGGCCATGCATTCAAATTGCCACAATTGGAAATAATCTTTAATAGATGCTTCATAAGAAAAACAGTCTTAAGTAATGAGCTTCTTTTTGGACAGTTAAATATCACATCAAGTAAACGTCTTCATTCTACTCTAGGAATAAGCAGGACAGTCCAAGAGATGAACACTGGAACAGATACAGCTGCATAGGTGTCATTTCCCTTGATTCATAGGTTGTACATTTCCCCAGAGGCTAGAAATGTCAAATGTACCAAATGGTACATCTATATTATTAAAAATTAATTTAAATTTTTTAAATGTTTATAGTTTTGTTATCCCAAAGTCAGTGGGCATGACATTTCTTATTGAAGTCCCCAAAATCAAAACAATACCTACATAAAGTCAATTGATTAGCCAAATAGCAATAAAGTTGAGTGTATTTCAGTGTATTTTCAGTGTATTTTCCTGGAATGTTCACTTAGAAAGCAAGCACATGATTACATTAACACTTCATATTTCTGGGGATTTTTTCATTATTATGGTCTCATTAAAATGGATCTATTTGCAAAGATATTTTTGCCTATTTGTCTGTCTTTCCAGAACCAATGCCTTACTGGCTGCCTAATTTGATTTTATTGTTGTTTTAATGTTATTTATAAGTTAGGTCGAGTAATAACCAACTGTCCTTGTTCAGTCTGAAAGTTCAAAAGAAGCCTAATGTGTTTGGAAGACAGATTCCTCAAATGATATTGAATAAAAATTGCTCTCTTGGTTCTTCCGCCATTATTATTTGCTAATACTCACATATGCTAGACTTTCTACCATAGATAACCACCTTTGATACTTTCCCACCTCTGAAAGTCATTCATCCAAAGATCCCTGTGGACACCACTAGGGGTCAGAAGTGGTTCACAGATTTTTTTCTCTCCTTTCTTCAAGGATGCGTGAAGCAGGTCTGTTTTTTAGTTGGATAAATATAAGTGAAGTCAGCCCTCTTGGCTCTTGACATGGGTGAAGAGATAAAAGCCTACTATAAGGCTTATCAACAGAACTATGGTCTTAAAAATCCTGAATATACTGATATCAGAGAGAATTATTGACAAAAACTCAAAAAAGTCTTAAAATATCAGTTTACATGAATATCTATGACTGTTCATAATAAAAATGGTCTTTGTATATTTATTCCTTATTTTTATTTATTATATATTCATGACTATAAATTATATCCCAATTATGACTGAAATGTAGAAGATGCATGAATTTAAAACCTGATAAAACAGATATCATAGTACCTCTATTTAACTGTGGCTATCTATGTGTTTTTGGAAAGTTTCCATCAAAATTTAGATTATTTAATTGGTCTAAGACAAAAATGAACTTTCTTGAGGAAATTTAGCTGTGCTTTTTTTCTAACAATTTTCTAAGAGTTAAGAAAACATGGAACAAAATAAAACCAGTTATAGAAATTAACAAATATTTAATAGGATTAGGGTTAGATGAAAAACAACATCAACGTAAAAGAGGGATTAGTTGGAAGGAAGAAGAGGTTCAGGGGAAGGCAGACAGGGAGGATTTCCAAGGGAAGGTAATGGGAGGAGTCTGATTGCTGGGACAAAGCACCTGACTAAAAGCAAATGATGGCAGAAAAGTGTTTGGTTTTCAGTCGAGGGGAAGCGCCATAATGGCAAGGAAAGCATGGAACAAGCATGGACTGGACATTACTTTTGCCATAGCAGGTAGAATACAGGAGTTTGAGAATGAGCCAAGTACTGGCCAGGGAAACTGGCTGTCATACCCCTAATCCTGGCCCCAACAACACACATCTTTTAGCAAGACACAACCTCCCAACTTGCTCTCAGCTGGACACCAACAATTCAAAACACATGACTTTATAGGGTACATCTGATTCAAACCACCACAGTGAGAAAAATACATTACAAAACTGTACAAAAATTAGCAGCTAAAAAAGGCAGAGGCTGGAGGATGGCTAATTGGTTTTCAAGGTACCTGTTTTTCAAGCTTGTGGACCTGAGTTTGATTCCCAGAACCCACAAAGTGGTGCGTGTGTTTGTAACTACAACACACCTATGGCTATGGGAGGCAGATACAGAAGCAACCAGAAGCTCCGAGGCCAGCTAGACTGGCCCATGCAGCACCAAACAAAGGAGACTCTGTCACAAAAGGAAAAGAACCGACATCTAAGGTTGTCCTCTAACACCCACAGGAGTGTGCATGTACACACACACACACACACACACACACACACACACACACACCTATATGCCCAAAAATATTTTTTAAAAACAGTCAACATTGGTTTTTTACTCCTAACTAGTGATTTTTATGTCCAATGTAGTAAATATTGAATAAAATTAAACTCCAAAGAAGCAAAGATAAAATACAAGTAATTTACTTTTACAATTTTATCTTTTCATACCTATATAAAGTGAGCTGATTATAATTTTATTTTTAAAAAAATATTTCATAAGGGACAGGTGGAGAGAGGAAAAAGGAAAGACAAAAAAAGAGGAAAGAATTGGAATGTAACAATGTCTTTTTCCATGTAGCCTCACATTTTATAGATGCTTTTATTTTGTTGATTACTCTGTTTGCTCTAACGAAGCAGCTTTAGTTTGACATACTTTTTCTTGGTTGTTTTTGCTTTCTTGTCTGTGTTTTGAGTGACATATACAAAAGCTGTTGTTAAGGCCAATGTTTTTTGTTTGTTTATTTTTATTTTTATTTGTTTTCGTGACAGAGTCTAATCATTTATGATCCCAACTCAGCTTCCTAAGTGCAGAGATTATAGGTGATCTGCACACCTGGCCCAAGATCGATATTAACGTGCTTTACCCTATTCTTTCTTCTAGAAGTTTTTCAAAATAGTTTTCCATCTTACTATAAGCCTTTTCTGAGTTGCTCTTTTATAGTTTAAGACAATGGCTCAATTCCATGTCATCTTGAGGTTTTTTTTTTACCCTGCCAGTCCATAAAGCCATATGCAAATTATTCTATAATGGTTACTTATTTTATGCACCAGTTTCAGAATCTTGACAGAACTGTAATAGAAGAGGGGAAAGGGGCTACTTGAGAATAATATTTTGTTTTGTGAATTTAACGTACACCTAGTAGCTACTATGTGAGAAGAATGAAGCTACAATGTACTGCTGCTGGTAGCAATAGTAATTATAGATGCAGAAAAGCTTCCAGAATCAGGAAAAGGAAGAGAACTGATGTCTAACCCCTGTTGGATACTCAATGTATGATAAAGAATGAGACATCCATTTAATGGTGGCCTATGGTCAGTTCATAATACATCAGTGATGATAAGCTACTAGACCACCTTTTCTCCCTGCCCTACATTTATCACACTACTTCCAGTGAAAACTAAGAGAGTACGAAGCTCTAAGAAAAGAGGTATCAGGGAAGGAGGAGTGCTATGGCCAGTGGAGCATGGAAGGCCAGGGAGTAAGACTATCTTTAGGCATAAGACCTTACTGGAGTCAGGTCTGTAAGGTGCTTGGAAACCAAGTGTAAAGACATGAGATGCTTATTTATTTTTATTTTTATTGGTTTTTAAGGTAGGGTGTCACTCTGGCCCAGGCTGACCTGGAATTAACTATGTAGTCTCAGGGTATCCTCGGACTCATGGCAATCCCCCTACCTCTGCCTCCCAAGTGCTGGGATTAAAGGCGTGTGCCACCACGCCCAGCAAGAGATGATTATGAGAAATGTTAGAGAAAAACAAGTCATATTAAACAAACTATGGCAAAACTGTACCTCAAGTGATGAGTAGGGAAAAGAGAATAGGGGCTGTTTTCTCACACACATAATTGCTTACAGCCTCACCTCCTATCACAGTGTCCTAAACATTGATTTGTTTTCCAAACATCAGAAGAGAACCCTCAAATCTTTGTCTCTTAAATGCCTTGCCTTCCCATGAACCATTCTGAGACACCGAAATAATTTACATACACCATTGCAGTGAAAGTGAATGTTCTTTATTAGACAGAAGCCAGTTGCTCAAAGGCCTTCACCATTTCCCCTGAATTTGATGGTTGTTCTTTGGGGAAAAGGGGGCCTTTTGTGCAAAGACAATATTAGGAAAGGGAGATTAGTGGTATTTGTGAGCCAGGGCATTAGCCACACCAGCCACCACCTTCTGGAAGGCAGCCTGCACAGCGGGGTGAAATCCTTGCCCAGGTGGTGGGCCAGCACAATCACGATCACATTGCCCAGGAGCTGTGGGGAAGAGAGAAACGTTAACTGAATCATCAGAGCTTGTGTATAGAATGTTTCAACTTCTTTTCAAGCTCTGGTTATAAGTGCATCCTCAGAATCAGAATGATAGCTGGATCCCATTGGCTGATAGTAATAAGAATTCTTTAAAATTATCCAGAACTCATGCACAAAATATTTTCCCTGTCATCTAACTGTGCAAAGCAACACTCTATGTTTTAGTGTCCCTTGTCTTCAAAGAAAGACAAAAGAACTAGAAGAAAAGAAGAAAGGTTGTATAGATCATGAAAGAATTGTAAAAGCTTAGTGAAAATAAGGGGGAAAAAAAATCCCAGAAGACCACGAGAATGAAATGACAGGAAACAACAGTTATGAAGAGAGAATAAAAGAAACTAAATGCTCCTCAGAGGTGCACAGCCACCCCATCATCTTCCCCATTTTCATCTGCTCCCTGGCATCTATTCCATCTCCTCACACGATGAAGTTGACCATAGAAAAGCAAGAGGAAGAAAACACTGGAGAGAATGCAGTCAACTCACCCTGAAGTTCTCAGGATCCACGTGCAGCTTGTCACAGTGCAGCTCACTCAGGCTGGCAAAGGTGCCCTTGAGGTTGTCCAGGTTTTTCAGACCCTCACTGAAGGAGTGGATCACTTTCTTGCCATGGGCCTTCACCTTGGGGTTGCCCATAATGGCAGAGGCAGAGGACAGATCGCCAAAGCTGCCGAAAAACCTCTGGGTCCAGGGGTAGACCACCAGCAGCCTGGGAACATGAAAACAGGGGACTAGTCAGAACCCGGGAGACTTCTCTATCTCCATGTACCCAGCTTCCACTTGCCTCCTTCTGAGCTGCATCATAACGTGGATACCAACCTGCCCAGGGCCTCACCACCAACTTCATCAGCGTTCACCTTGCCCCAGAGGCTGGCAATGGCGGCCTTCTCGTCAGCATTTAGGTGCACCATGGTGTCTGTTTCTTGGGTTGCTAGTGAACACAAGTGTGTCAGAAGCAAATGTAAGAAATGTCTGGCCCGGCTCTGCCTTTTATGCCTCGCTCTAGCCCCTGCCCTCCCTGCCTGTGCAAGCAGATTGGCCAAGGCAAGGGTGTGGCTCTGCAGGGTGAGGCTTGAGTGACCTGCTGGTGGCACTTCTTGCACTGGCATAGAAGGTTGGGCTCTTGGGC
This sequence comes from Orientallactaga sibirica, assembly GCA_036365145.1. Taxonomy (NCBI): domain Eukaryota; kingdom Metazoa; phylum Chordata; class Mammalia; order Rodentia; family Dipodidae; genus Orientallactaga; species Orientallactaga sibirica. The sequence goes on along the minus strand of JAEOAD010001511.1, from coordinate 1,365,889 downwards.
TTCTTCGTACATATCTCCTGGTCCCATCCCTGTAGCACAAATTGCCCCAAAAAACATCCACTTTTTGTAGTTTTTTTCATCTGGTTTTTCAGTTATAGATTATTTCTCCAATTTTTTTAAATTATTATACAAGTGGGAAGCTGGGGGCAACAGCAAGGAAAAGGGAATTTCCTATGGACAGAATTCACCCTGTGCCTCCAGAATATGTAAAATAATCTTGAGAACAAATTGGATGGTACTTCTGTCACAGCCTAAGTGTGTCTTCTTTCATGCATGGATTAAATATTGTGGTAAGAAAATAAACATTCATTGATTTATAGTTGGCGCTGTGTGTGCTTGTGTGTGTGTGTGTGTGTTTCTTTATTTTGTTTTCACCCTGATGTTTGAGAAATAGACTAAATCTGATTGAGCATGCTGTACTCTGCTACTCTCACAGGTTGGGGGTCTAGAGATGAAAACATAGAGACCGCTCAATTCAGAAAAAAAGGAAAGATAACTACACAGAGCTATTTAAAAACAAAGTTTTAAATGACATTAGGGAAACCTATTGTCTCAAATAGAAGATGACGCACTCCAGTAAGGATTTGGGTTTAACTGATGAGTTGCAGGGCAGTTTCTCATTACTTAAAACCTAGTGTCATTTGAAACTAATAACAGGAAGATGGAAAGGCATTCTACCTATATCTCACATTGATTGGACTGATTTGTTTAAGAATAATTACAATGATGATAAAGTAATAATAATATTGTTATTTGGTATCTGTTGGCCAATAAGTGTACTGTTTCAGAAGCCATTATTTTATTCATTTAACAATTTCATAAATATATTAAGTTTTTTTTTTTTGAGGTAGGGTCTCAATCTGGTCCAGGCTGACCTGGAATTAACTATGTAGTCTCAGGGTGGCCTCGAGTGCTGGAATTAAAGGCATGCACCACCACACCCAGCTCATATTAAGTATTTTATTCATATTCTTCTCCATAACCCTCTTTTATCCCCTTTCCACTCCACTGAACCCCTTTTACTTTCCAAAATATCCCTCTCTTACATTCATATTTATTTTTGGTAACACACTATGTTTTATTAGCATTGCTTGCCTGAGCATGGGTGGGGAGTATTGGAGAATAAAGAATTTACTTGTGGCTATACTATTAAAGAAATAATATTCTCTGCCTCCAAACTTTTATTGACTGCTCATAACTCCTTGTAGGTGGGTTAAAACCTCATGGGCCCTTCTCTCATCCATGAGTGAATGTTGAGGCGCCAGATCTTTACAGGTCTTGAGCAGGCAATCAGAGCTGCCATGGGTTCATGAGAGAAGCAGCCTTGTATCCACAGGATAGAATCATTTATTGACTGAAATTCTTGTCCTCATCATAGGTATATGTAGATATTTTCACTTGTTTCTTTTATTAAAGTCCATTCTTCGATCTCTATAGCTTTGACAATACCTTCCTATTTCCCCCTCCTTCCATATAGTGAATTGGTGACTTCTCAGGCTGAGAAGAATGTCTGAAGCTTATTTTGTTCCCTGATGGTAAAAGTTGCATTTGTGGCAATTGCATTTCTGAGCACAATATTGGGTCACATCACTTCCCTGGGCCCTGCTTGTCATTCTGTCACTCTCTGTCATCACCTCCTTCCTCTGCCTAAATTCACACTTCTTTTCAGAAGGGAAAGGGACATAGTTTTTGTTTTGTTGTTGTTGTTGTTGTTTGTGTGTGTGTTTTGAGGTAGGGTCTCACTTTAGCTTAGTCTAGACTAGGCTAACCAGGAATTCACTATGTAGTGTCAGGGTGGCCTTGAACTCATGACAATCTTCCAAACTCTACCTCCCAAGTGCTGGGGTTAAAAGTGTGCATCACCACACCTGGAAGACATAGTCCTTTTATTACCATGTTTCTCCTACTTTATAATCTGATTCAGATGCCCTCGTGTCTAGACGCATTTTTTTTCTCTCCTTGTCACCAACAACCACAAATTAAAAAAAAAAAAAAAAAGATCAACAGTGATCTTTAGGTCTAACACTCAGCAACGTTAATTGTAATATTTTTAAATTATCAGACAAACAAGCAATTCTATATTGTTAGATGCTCCAATTAAATTAACTTAATTTCCATTGTTTCTGTGAGGTAGTTCCTCCTTCATTGCTAGATAGATTTATTTATTTTTACTTGCCCCAAACCCCAGCAGATACAGGTGAACAAAATTCACTTTGATTCTTATTGACAGTGTAAGAATTTGTGGGTTTTTCTCGAGTTTTCCAAAGCTCAGATGGAAAATACATACTTACACATGATTATACTGGTAAAGGAGTAGAAATTTAGTATGTTTTTGGAATAGATCACTAAAACTGTGAATCAATATCTCATCTAGAGCATCAAAAGGCTTTTCTTTCTGTTGTCCATATCTCTGCAGAAAACTTCAGACACACCCAGCAAACACAAATTATTCAAAGGGGTAAATATTGATGCTCAGAACTTCAGGCTCAAATCTGCACCACTCCTATGTCTAAGACAGCTCCATGGGCTCTATGTCCTGTTCACAGCTGTGAGCTGACTTCCGTGCTGCCCAGGGTCACACTGCATGTCCACTCCAGTTTGATGCCAGCTACACTGACTACTAAACACACACACACACACACACACACACACACACACACACACACACAGACAGACACTCATATACACTAGAGGTCCACAAAGGACAGACAAATGATTATTTCCTTTATGACCAACAGCCAAGTCAAGCTTTCTGAGCTCCTATTGGTCTACACTATAATTAGTATAAAGAAAAGCATGATGAACTGGGCGTGGTGGTGCACGCCTTTAATCCTAGCACTTGGGAGGCAGAGGTAGGAGGATCGCCATGAGTTCGAGGCAACCCTGAGACTACATAGTGAATTCCAGGTCAGCCTGAGCTTGGTTAAATGGTTATATTATGCCTATCCAAAATGCCCTCTCACTGGGCATGGTAGGAAGCAGAGGTAGGAGAATCCCTGTGAGTTTGAGGCCAGCCTGGGACTAGAGTGATTTCCAGGTCAGCTTTGGCTTGGGTGAGACCCTACCTTGAAAAAAACAACAAAAGGAAATGCCCTCTAAATATTTATGTTTATGTCCATATAGTAGTGCTACTCTCTCTTTTGGTTAGAGAAGCTTTTCTTCACTGATGGAAATAACTCCTGGGAAAATGCAAAACTCATCAAGGAGCAGAGAAGAGGTGACAATTGAGTGTTTGGCACGAAATTAAGCATTACAGCCTCCAAAGCTCAGGGACCATTAAGGAAGAGGTGGCAGAAAGAATGCAATTGCCAAAGGCTGGGAAGAAGTCCTTTGACTCACTATCTTATCTTCTAGACAAAAACTGGTGGTTGCATTTAAGACCACACAGCAGTTATTGTCAGAAGACCTGCGTAATATTGGACCCATTAACATGTTGAATTGATTAAGGCAGGGGACAAAAAATGACCTCAAAATAAAAGGGAGACTAGAATGTAAAGAAGGGGATTTAGTGGAAAGAAGATGGGGGACACAGGGACCAAAAAAAGTAATGGGGAGCTGGAGAGATGGCTTAACAGTTAAACACTTGCCTGTGAAGCTTAAGGACCCCGGTTAAAGGCTCGTGTCTGGAGTTCGTTTGCAGTGGCTGGAGGCCCTGGCGAGCCCATTCTCTCTCTCTCCTTTTCTCTGTCTCTAATAAGTAAATAAATAAAAATAAAAACTTTTAAAAAAGAAAGTAATGGGAAGGGTTTATAATAAAAATACATTTAGGCTATATGAAAATGAATATTTTTTGAAAATGGTGAAAAATTAACTTCTTTCAGAATAACTATGGCACATCCATTCTGATGTGATGTTTTATTTGCAAAGTGATACTATTTATAATAATTTTATAGATGTTCTGGTTAAATTCTTTAAGTAAGATATTTCAAATGTTTAGTCATTTTTTTTCTAAGTAAAGAACAGTTTATTCTATTACTAGTTTTCTCTTCTAGATATAAGTCTCTTAGAAAAATAACACACACACACTATAGTGTGTGAATAAAATAGCTTCATTTATTCCAACACAAAGCCAAATTTCTCACACAAACAATAATTCTAACAAACCTTACTATATTATATATCCAGTTATTATAGTATGGTTGATATTCTTCTCTATATCTTGAACAGTAGTATTTCTTCCATTGATCTCATGTGCTCACTGAGAATTACCCTTTGTTTGCCTCATGAAATGGGACATGGTTCTGATGGGTAGAGAGCAGAGAAGCTATTTTCCTCATAGCTAAACTGGACATAGCACTTCCTTAGGGGAAGAATCTTGTCCTCAGTCAGGCACCATCCTCAAATATAAACATTATTTTATAAGGTCAAATCATCAGGGTACTTCTCTGAAACATAAGCCATGGATAATCTAGGAGAATATTATACCACATTCCCCTGACTTCAAATATAGTTGTTATTTTAAAAGGTGTATGTAATGAAACAGACAATATTATTGTGTTTTCTCTCTTGTTCTGTCTCTGTCTGCCTCTCTCCCATCTCACAACACTCATCCTCACTCAAAGAGATTTGACATAGTTTATAAAGTGATATCATAAAGAATATACATAAAAAAGAAAAATATATAAATGACTTTGTGAAGAATTAACAAAAAGTAAGATCAAATCTCAAGAAATTAATTTCACTCTTACTACTTTCACAATCTACTCTAACAAAAAATGAGAATATCATAACAAACTTGAGTCTTTTTTCAACCCTTCACCTGTCCACCTTCAGTAAGAAAACCATTGCATCTGAAAATCAAGAATGATGTGTGCTCACTATGAGGCTAATGGTGGGATTTTTAGGCCCAACTTCTTGCCTTGAGTTACCATCTGTTTCCAGATGTGGAGAGCTAGGAGAAAGTGCAACAAACTTCTTGTGTGTTTCCTTTACATTTTGAAGGAAAGGGACTAAATCATTTCCCCTTTCAAGATCACACCCTCCAAGGCTCAGGGTCCATTGTGAAGGAGGTGGCAGAAAGAATGTAAGAGCCAGCTGGGCGTGGTGGCACAGACCTTTAATCCCGGCCCTCGGGAGGCAGAGGTAGGAGGATCTCCATGAGTTCAAGGCCACCCTGAGACTACATAGTAAATTCCAGGTCAGCCTGGGCTAGAGTGAAACCCTACCTTGCAGTGCCTAGCAATACCTTCACAAGACCCTCATAATAGGAGAAAAAGATGATGACATCAAAATAAAAGAGAGATTAACAGAGAGGGAGAGGATATAAGGGAGAGTGGAGTTCTGAAGGGGAATGGAGGCAGGGGAGGGAAATATCATGGTTAAGTTGTCAATAAAATTGTTTTAAAGATTTTAAAAAAAGATAAGGAAGGTCACAATCTCTCCTCTCCTTACACATTCACCAAAATCTCTTCTCTCAATAATGGATTCTTATGAAGACTTTAATATGCACAGGAGTGTGAGACTGAGCTTCCGAAAATGACACTCAAATAGCTCTACTATTTTTTTTTTTTTGAGGTTAGGGTTTCTCTGTAGCCCAGGTTGACCTGATACTCACTCTGTAGTCCCAGGCTGGACTTGAACTCACATCAATCCTCCTACCTCTGCTGGGATTAAAGGCATGCACCACCATGTCCAGCATAGCTCCACTTTTGAGATATGAGCCTAAGATTCTTTCAGGCTTTTAAGAAATATCCCAAGGTACAGAATACCTCAAAAAAAAAAAAAAAAAAAAAACTAACAGGGGCCTTAATTACCCACAGTGAACATTAAGAACTCCACTGAGGAAGGCCCTCGGGAAAATGAGGACTGGAGGTGAGGGTATACAAGACTATGACATATGTAAATATATATATATAAAGTTAAAAGGATAAACAACAGTTTTAAATGTCCACCAGGCCCAATATCCTGAAAAGGACAACATGAATGGACACAAAAAAGCCTCTGCCCTCAGCAGGGATGAACACATGAGCCAGGAAGCATGCCCACCATTCACAGATGGCATAACCACAAGTGCTATTAAAAGTGCTTTTATACAGGAGAAGCCAGCTTCTAGTTAGCAAGTAATTATAAAAATAGGTAACAGGAACATCATATAGATTTTTTTAAAGTTGTACAGTTAGAAAGTTCTGAGAATCCTGCTAATTTGAACATTGCCACCACCACCCCCCCAAAAAGCATTGCCCTTAAATGACGAAATTTTGCTAGCTATTATAGATTTCTTTAGTTTCCTGTGCCTTTCCTCTTTGACTATGGAGCTCTGTGAGATGGGCTTATTGTTCAGTATGGCCTCCACACACAGAAGCATGAGCAGGGAATAATGATGAGTGATTATGCGTTGACTAGTTCATTGAATACAAATTCACTTACTGCCAGTGGAAAAATTTAGTGCAAAGCACAGTATGTGTGTAAAACCCAGCACAGTCTAAACATCTCTCTGTAGGAGCAGAAGAGTTTATAAAGCATGAGTTGGTACAATGGAAGGGTATGGAAGGATTTTCTTAGGCAAATTATTGGGAAGTTCTTTGACTCTGGGATCAAAGTAAATCACAAGTGAAATTTGAATATTGAATTCTGCCTGGAATGAAATGGGAGTCATAGGCAGGTATTTTATTGATTGGAGATATTTTAGGGAAAGTAAAACAAAGAGGTTATTCCTTATAGCAGGGTCACTTGATGGACATATCTGTGTTAAATTCTAGAACATGACATCCATCAGGCCACCATCACACTTCAGACTCATTATATGATGTTCACAATAATTGTTGAGAGTGGATCATAGTAGTAGTTATTCTTGATGATGTGTCACAAGTTTGAAGTTTCTCATTAATCCCTTAGGGTGTCAGGAACTTCTCTTCATGCCAAACATTTATGACAATTCCTAAGTTTAGAGAAAGAGACATCTATCTGTCATTAATATCTATATATGGCCCACTTTTCAGTCATTTCTCTTGACTTTATATAACACACAAAAGATCTCTACGTGGCCTGGAGAGATGGCTTAGTGGTTAAGTGCTTGCCTGTGAAGCCTAAGGACACCGGTTCAAGACTTTATTCCCCAGGACCCATGTAAGCCATATGCACAAGGTGGCACATGCATCTGGAGTTTGTCTGCAGTGGCTGGAGGCCTGCCTCTCCCATTCTCTCTATATCTATCTGCCTCTTTCTCTCTGTCTGTCACTCTCAAATAAATAAAAAATTAAAATTAAAAAAAATTGTACTTGTAAACACTCTGGGAACTTTCATGGGATGGGGGCGTTGCATAAGAAGTGAAATGAATTACAAAATTAACTTTTTATTTAATTAAACAGAAGCTGTACACTTGAAAGTGTGTATTATTTCCTCAAGTTCAGATGTCAAAACTCTAGGAATTTGTCTTCCAGTGATCATGAGGAAACAGTCTGGGATCTCAATGGTACTTGTGAACCAGAGCGTTTGCCTAATGGGCCACCACCTTCTGAAAGGCAGCCTGCACCTGACAGGTGAGTTCCTTGATAGAGTTACAGGCTAGCGCAATCACTATTGCACTGCTCAGGAGCTGTGCAGAAAAGGAAGACAGACAAACACACACGGTCAGCAGAGGGACCAAGCTTGGCTTCTAAGAAACTGCACCATCACCATGGGTTTCTGCTCCCATCCTATCTCAAATGAATTCCCATTCAATTTCTTCCAAAGCAGAACAGTAATTATATCTGTGGATGTGTGTGTGTATACATCCATCCATATATACATCCATTCTTATGTACACATTTATGTGCATGATATGCATATGCTTACTAATTTGTTTTTTGATTCATGTCATGATGGGCTGTCTCTTAGCAACTACTGCTACTCCAATTCCAGTACAATGTTCTAGCCTTTCATACTCAGATCTTCGTTTTCCTTTTCTCATCTTTTCATTTGCTCTTGCTTTCATAAAAATAGAATTGTTTGTTTTGAAAACCGTGGACCATGTCGAGAGCATGTTGTGTATCTCTTCCATGAGGAGCTTCTCCAAGCCTCATGGGGTGGGAGGATGAAGAATGTTTTTCCCCAAAATTTGAATTCATAGGTATTATAGCAAATTATGGTATATATAATTTAAGTAATAGCCTTTCAGGAATTTTAGAATAAATGGAAAAAGTGGCAAAAGATAAAATGATATAAAATTTTTAAAAACTCATTAAAGAGCATGGCTGTGAAGAAGGGAAATGGAGAATATTGAAAGAAAATTGGCAAAAAAAAATGAAAAGCATTAAATTATGAAATCTAAGAAAATGAAGAGGAATGTGGAGGAAACTCACATGGGGGAAAGCATCAAAATGAAAGAGAAGCAAGTGCAAAAGGAACAAGCAGAGAACCTTCCTGACCTGCAGTCCCCAGGAGGCACGTACAGCTTGTCACAGTGAGCATAAAGCATGCTGAGGAAGGTGCAGTGAGATTGTCCCCGTCTTTCAATGCTTTCCTGAAGGGGTCAGGCACTGTTGTCAGGTTCCTTTGGGGTTGTCCGTAATGGCTGAAGTAGAGGAAAGGAAGGAAAGTTCCTGATCTCTGGGTCCACAGGTAGACCATCAGTAGATCTAGAGTGTGAAGGCAGCTCAGGGGATAGAAAACATGGCCTGTTAGCAAATCTTAGATGCTCTGCTCTGCCACTGCAGGCCCAGCTTCCTTCCCTTGGTAACCTTGGGTGGTATGATACCAACCTGACCAGGGAGTCACTGTTAATTGCCCACATTTACCTCTGTCTGCAGGCTGCTCACAGCAAACTTCTCCTCACCAGTCAGTTGCACCATAGTGTCTCCTTGAGAAGATGCAAAGTGAACGTGACTGTGCCAGAAGCAAGTGGAGACATAGCTGAATCTGCTCTGCCAGTTGTGTCCAGACCTGGCTCCTGCCCTCCCAGCCCAATAGCATTATCACATGATGTGACAGAAGTTCACTGGTCTGTGCTTAAAATATGTACCCACCTTCTCCAGTTCATGTCACCTGTCCCTGAGGTTGATTGTTCTTGATATCTTTGCATCTCAGAAACCTTGTTTTCCCTTTGTTTATCTACTAGCCTCATCTCATTCAACTGTAGCTTCAAGAATTGTATCCCAGCTTCATTTCATACATATGTTTTAGTCTGATATAGTGGGGTGCTCATCAGCATGTAAGTTTTCCAATTCAGTCACTTTATGACATAAGAAAAAAGGTGAAATCGGTGTATAAAGCATGAATTTTATCAGATAGATTTTGCTCAGTTCTTTGCTTCCACATGTTTTGTCCTGTAAGTCTCATGAATGTGGGAATGGATACATATTTTGCAATAGTTTTATGATTTTCCTTACCCTTGGGCAATCTCTTACCAAGCACATATTTTATATTGCTTTATTGAAATAAAAGCCTAATAAAATATTTTTAAATATGATTAGTGTCTCTTCCAGCTACTAAAATGATTTCAGGAACATGGACAACTGAAAAGAGCAATAAGATATAAAGTCAAAAAGCAGATACTTGTCCGGAGAGATGGCTTAGCAGTTAAATATCTTGCCTGCAAAGCCAAAGTACCCAGGTTCAATTCCCCAGGACCCATGTAAGTCAGATGCACAAGGTGGTACGTGCATCTATAGTTTGCTTGCAGCAGCTAGAAGTCCTGACAAGTCCATTCTCTCCCCACCTCCCCTTTTTCTCTCCGTCTCAAATAAATAAATAAAAATAAAATGTTTTTTAAAAATCAGATACTACATAGTCATGACACGACTAAAGAAAAAAAAAAGAGAATGTAATGTACAAAATATTTTTATTTTATTCATCTTGATTAAGCCTGGCAGTTTTTGGGGGGTGTGGAATGAGTAATCCAAAAATTCAAAACATTATTCTCAAAAAAAATTGGAGTTAAACCTAAATAAGAATATTCAAAGGGTGTTTTGATCTCTTTTTGCATCATTTTAAAATAAGAAACAAAGTTTCATCCACCAGCTTTACTCCAAGGGAAGGGAAGAAAAAGGAAGGGGAAGGGAGGGAATTAGGGAAAGTGAGGGGATGAAGGGATGGGAAAGCAATGGAAGAATAAAGGAAGGGAAGTTTAGAAAACAAAGGAGGAATGTAGGGAGGAAGATAAGGAGAAGAAGAGAGAGGAGGGAAGAAACAAGGCAGAGAGGAAGAAGGGGAGTAAAAAGAAAGTGAAGGAGAGGGGAAGAAAGGGAAGAAGACAGAAGGCAAGAAAATGAAGGAAGGAAGGAAGTATAGAAATAAGGGATGCATAGAATGTAAGAGTCACAAGAATGTGGGGCACTGTCCTCCCACAAGACCAGCACAGTTCTGACATTTTGACATGGCAGGAAGGGAGAGGACACAAAGAATGAAGCAAAAATAAGAACAATATCAACAAAAATTTCAGAGGAAGGACTACATAGAAAGAATATGGTCCTCAGGGGATGGGATCAGGGGAAAAGGGACAAAGGAAGATAATGGAGGCATGAGAGATTGCTCAGTGATTAAAAGTACTTGCTTGCAAAACCAGATGGCCCAGGTTTGATTCCCCAGTACCCATGTAAAGGTAAATGCTCAAGGTAACTCATGACTCTGGAGCTAATCACAGTGGAAGGAAGCCCTGACAAACCTAGTAATTCTTTCTCTTCTTTCTCTCTTCTCTCCTTGCTAATAAATAATCAAAAAAAATTTTTCAAAAAGAGTATACGGAATAGGAAGATGATCAAATTACATTATGTATGTATATTAAAATTTTCAAAGAAATTTAAAGTAGTTGATAGAGGTTGCATAGTCATGTTCTTCAGTGGCATAGCCACTAGCAAGTTGCCCATCTTCCAGAAAAATAAGCTTTCAACCCATGCTCATGCAAACAACCCTAATTAAACCCAGTATGTCACTAAAAGAAAAAAATTGACCTGAAAGTAGAAGACAGACTAGTTGAGAAGAAGAAATGATTCAGTGAGAGGGAAGAAAGGTAAATGTGGTCAAAGTATATTTCATATATATATATATGAAATTGTCAAAAATTTTTAATTTAAAAAATGGGACCAGTGGTTATCAAACTCAGCATTGACTTTTAAGTAATGCCAACTTTGGTAAGGGTGAAATTCAAGTTATTTTTTACTTCAGAATAGATAGGTGGTAAGGTTCTTGATTTGGACAACAAAGTTTTGCCATATGATATGGTATGGCATAATACCTTTGTTCAACTAAATCAATAACAAACAGAGTAAAAGGAAAAACTGAAAGGACTGGTGAAAGAAGGAAAATGTATGCAAGAAAAGTGAGCCACATGGAATGATAAACATTCTAAGAATTCAAGGATCTTACAAACAAGTTTACAATTTTCTTGCAATTTACCTTATATCCAGTACAAACTGCTTAACTATTTAAACATTAATAAGTACAAAGTAAATTTAATAACTAATCTCAGTTCATTTATACCTGTTATATGACTAGAAGAATCAAGTATAATGATTCTACCTAATTGACATACAAAAGAGCAACTGAACCAATTCATAATATTTAGATGATTAAAATTGAGATATCATATTTATATACATTAACACAATGTATAGGGGTTTCAATAGAAGACTCAGTAGATGATATTACTTTTTAAATTCCATTTCTTCAATGCTAGTGCTCTTCATAAATCATTTAATCTGGGTGCACTTTTCTTAGAATTCTATTTCTGGGCAGGAGAGATTGCTTAGTGGTTAAGGTGCTTGCCTGCAAAGTCAAAGGACACAGGTTCAATTCCCCAGGACCCATGTAAGCCAGATGCACAAGGTAGTAGGTGGTACATGCATCTGCAGTTCATTTGCAGTGGCTGAAGGCCCTGGTGCACCCATTCTCTCTCTCTCTCTGAGTGTGTGTGTCTCTTTCTGCCCCTTTCTCTCTCTCTCTCTTAGTTAAACAAATAAATAAAAAGATTTTTTAAAAAAGAACTCTTTTCTTTCCATAGTATCTTAGCAATATACTTGCTAAGACACTTGACATCCCTTCTGACTCAGGGATATTTAAACTGTACAGCAGAAATGACCTATCCATCTATGCAGAAATGCAGACAATGATACTTGGAGTTATTGCCATCTTTCCATTTTCTTAACCTCTTTAGACAATTATTTTCTAAGACTTTTTGATTTTTTATTCTTTATATCTGTTCCAAACTTCTAATTTGTTTCCATCTTCACTATTTCTATTAAAACTGAGACACTCATTATTTTACTACTAGACTCTATCACAATCATACATAAATATATATTTATATATACATATTTGCACATATTTATTTTCCAAATAATTGTTTTAAATACTGGTGATTTTTACTAAGCAAGAGAGAACCTTGTGGAATCTCATGATGGCTACATCTATTAGGGAAAACCAGCACAAATTACTAAACAAATACATGAATCATAGAATTTTAGATACTGTTATATGGCAGGAAGAAAAATGCACACAGCAGTAAGGGACCAAGTGACCACAAAAATGTACCATGGGCTACATGTAGTAAGAAGCATGATGACTTAATGACTAGGTAAGAGCCAGTAAAAAGGAGTTTGGAGAAATAAATTCACAGAAGTACAGATTTCTGAGGCGGGGGGAAAGAAGAGAAAGAAAAGATACCATGAAATCTTTACATTTTACTATAGACAAAAGCATTACAAAGTTCAGAGAAAAAATATAATAAGGGAAGAATGCGATGAATCAGAGTTGCACAGATGAGCTCAGGCATATTATCTGGGTATGACAGATAATAGCTTGGTGGGTATTTGATTCCATGGCCTAGAAACCAATGAAGATTAATATATGCTATGTTCATGCAATCTCTTATCTCTTTATCAAACAGTTACACCAATTTTCATAAACCCCCAGTGTAACATGTTGTGTTTGTATTCTTGTCTACAGATATGGATTCACATTTAGTGACGTAAGAATGTCAATGAAGCTACCTCTAAATGATCCACACTAATCCTCCCTCACACCCTTTAGATCATACAATACCAGTCTGTTAATCAGTCATGAAACATATTCATGTCCTAGGTTATTTCTCCCACAAATATCTCCATCTCTCACAGAAGCTTATTATTGTGTCTTTTCCTTGACATGGTATGAACAGTCTGCACACTTGAGTCTCTCCTGAGAAGTAGACCCAACTTAACCCTTCTAAGTACATAGCACCACTTAGCACATGAAGTTCCTCATTAAAGCAAGGACCAGTTCTCTGAAACTGACTTGCAATGCCTTTTGCTCACCAATACCTTCAATACCATTCTAGCCTCAGAGATGCTGTGATGAACCAGGTGCTCTGAGAAATTGCCCTGGGCCTAATAAGATGGATTGCAATTGCAATTGCTGCTTGGAACTTGTCTTATTAGAGCCTAGAATGTTTCTCCCACACAGAGCCTCATCCTTGATAGTCTGTCTCCAATTAGCCCTGAAGTCTTTCCTCGGGGTTTCTTCATTTCCTCTAAAATGTCTGTTTCTGAGAGTCCTTGGCCCACAAAACCCTTCATTTCTGCTAGAACTTCCTCACACCCTATGCCTTCCCTTGAAAATCTGCCATGTGCATATTGAACATAACCTTATTTGATTTTCTCGTGAAAAGCTACATCTTATGTAAAAGTAAAAGGAGAACATACCACCCACACTCTTCTCAACAAGAAATTCTCTGGATTAATAGATTTAAAACTATATAGAAACATTAACTAAAGGCAGTAACATATAGTTCCCTCAGAAAGATTTTTATTTATTTATTTATTATTTCTTTATCTGAGAGAGGGAAAGAGGCAGAGAGAGAGAGAGAGAGAGAATGGCCACACCAGGGCTTCCAGCCACTGCAAACAAACTCCAGATGCATGCGGTACCTTGTGCCTCTGGCTTACATTGGTCCTGGGGAATAGAACTGGCATCTTTTGACTTTGCAGTCAAATGCTTTAACCGCTAAGCCATCTCTCCAGCCCCAGCAAGATTTTTTAAGAATGATTTGCAGCATTAATTAATGGCCAAGCTTCCCCCCACTGTAAGCATTCATCTCAGTGATACTTACAGACTAGAGCACTGACTACTCCAGCTACCATCTTCTTCAAGGCAGCTTAAACCCCAGGAGTGAATTCTTGGCCTACTGTTTTGCGTGGATAATCACCAACACATTTTCTAGGAGCTGTGAAGTAGAAAGAGACTGAGACATAAACAAAGAGTAGAGATCTCCAGGCTGGTATCTAGGATTCTGCTTACCCAACTCTCATGCAAAGGTAGATCTAGACCAACTTTCCTCACAACCCTGCATTGTGCCCAGTGAACAAACATAGGTAGTTTCTTCTTTTTGGAAAATTAATTATGATTTAAATTTAAATTCCAACCTTTGCATCTTCTTATTAATAATAACCCCACAATATGTGGGGTGCTTATCTCCTGAAATTGCAGGAGGTAAGTTTGCCAATAAAATCATCTACAGAAATTTCCAGCCATTATAGGGACTAGTGTGGGCAGTCTGCTCAGGTAAGCACACTGTACTGAGCCTGCTAGAATGTAACTTGTTGGGCATTTTTTCTCGGCCTACGTCAGGGGTTCATTTTTCCAAGAGGAGGATGACTTTGAAATGTGTTCATGAACTTCTCTTGTGTACTAGCGTTCTTTCTACAAGGGTGTGATTTCATACATGGAAAGAGCTAAATGTCCACGAAGATGAGATTTACTGAGATGTCAGTAGCTGGGGGTGGAAGAGATGGTTCAGTGGATGAAAGCACTTGCCTTATAAGCATAAGGAATTTAGCTAGTTCTCCAGTACCCACATACAAAGCAGGGCATGCCCCCCATAGTTAAGGGGAAGGAATCCTGGAGAATCACTGGAGCTCACTAGCCAGCCAGTCAGACCTAGAAAACGCATGGCTGCTCCAGGTTCAGTTAGAATCTCAATCTCAAGGAAATGAAGTGGAAGAACAAGACAGGAAGACACTGATGTTTCCCTCTGGACTACATACATGTGTTGAGGATATTGCATCTGCATACAAACATGCACACAAAACATGCACATGCAAATAACATGCATACACCCATGTTTAAAGATGTCAGCAATTGTTTTCTACTCATATCCATACAATTTTTATCTTTCTCACTGTAGGGGTAAATAGAGAAGGTTGCCATTCATATGGTGGTTTCGGATATAAGGTAGGAGTGAAATCCAGTAGAGTTTCTTTTTAAGTACAGGAGATCTGTGTGATAGTTGTGCTATATAGAGATCTTTCAGCACAGCTAATTGTCCTGCTGGATTCAGTCTGTGCTTCTGGCCTTGGATGATACCTGAGGAGTTGGTTTCTTAGCCTTCACAGTTCTTAAAAAGTCAACCTTTATTGCCTGTCCTCAGACACCAATGAGATTTGTGATTTCGCTTTTCCACAGACTATCTTTCACATTTTTCCAGAAGTTTTCTGTAGCCATTTATTTCTCTTGTGCTTTTGAGGTCATTTCTTCTAGTTGCCTTAATTGCTCCATGTCCAGAGCCATTTCTTCTGACAACAAACCATCTCATGGATTTTCAATCATTCATGAGTTTCTCTCTGAATCTGAAGCTACCATGTATTTTATGTCAAACTGACTGACCCGTGAGGGCCAGTGGTCCTCTTATTTACAGCTTTTTCAACCTGGGTGCTTCAGATTCAGATAGAAACTCAGTCTCAAGGAAACAAAGCATAAGAGGGAAATAGAACATCCACCTTTCTCCTCTGGTATCCACCACTTATGTGCTATGAGGATATTGCATCTGCACATTCATATGCATAAACCAAACCCACAAACCCACATTCACATCTCTCTCTTTCTCTTCTCAAAGATATCAAGTTATTTTCTACTTATACCAAGATCATTTTTCATTATGAAGAAAAAAATCATTAATCTGAGGAAATAATGAATAGTAGTTACTGTCATTTACATGCTGTTGTAGAAAAAGGAGTAGATGTTGCCTTTCTTTCTCTTTCATATAAATAAATAAAATTTAAAACAAAAGTTTAGAAGTTTCAATAACAATATTCAATATAACAATATTCTGAGGTAAGAGAAAAGAAACTGAAATATCAGTAATGAGAAAGTGACCTGGATATGTAATTATTTCATGAAAAATGGAATAAAGTATTCTTGAAGAGAATGACATAGAATATATGTAGATGGTAAATAGTGAGAAGTAGTCATAAAATTTTAATCCTAGTAATGGCATAGCATTCAAAACCCATGCACTCTTAGATTATTATTATAACTATTATACATAAGTGCACTTTATCAGAAATCCATACAATTAAATAGTTTATATTATCAACACTATAAAAAGGAATTACTTATCATTTAATTGTTTAAAATCTAGTCATCCATACTTCAGTGTGTATGTATGAATGTGTGTGTCCATGTGTAAATTGTAAATTAGAATTCAATTATGATATTTTTGAATCTGGGCTTGCAATCTCTAACACTAGCTCTTTCAATGTAGGGAATATAGCTTTTGTTCAACATTACATCCTTTCTATTCTTGACACACAGTATCCAGACACAGAATGTCAGTAGAGCAAAGAAAGACAAAATGACATTTATTTTAAAAGCACATGGCTCTCATTTATGATCTGCAGCATAAAAAAACTGAGACTCATTAAAAACATTTTTTTGTTTTCTATAGTTCTACATCAGAGAAGAGATGTGAACATCTCAAAAATATGCGTCACTCACCCCTCATCTTTGTAGTATACACAGAAACAAAGTAACACATAATTCATGAGTCAAATTCTGACCAATAGATGGAGTCATATTTCCCCCAATAAGAAACTAACTTATAATGCTTAAAGATCTCCGCTCTTAAAATGCAAACTTGACACAGGACTCATAGGTCAATACTCCCTGAGTAACCTTCCACACTCTCACCTATGACTCAACTACATGGAAGTCCCAGATGAATACGTGACCTCACTGGGTTAAAATCTCTCAGCATGGATTACATTGGTCATCCACTTCCTCTTCTTTCCTTCCCAACCACTCTAGTAAATAAGTCACCATCTCTGCTTCATTATACCTATAGGTTACAGTCTAGCAGAATTACAGGCATGTGGCACCAGGTTGAGCTTATTCCTTAAAAATTTCTAATAGCATAAGACTAGCTTAGTGTTTTTAAAATATTCAAGGCCCTGCAGCATCTGATCGCTGCCAGTCTTCCACCTCCTTTTAACTTTCCTCTCCTCTTAGAGAATTGGCTTCATGCAAATCACAAGTGCTAGATTCCTAGTTGAGGTCTACAAGCTACCTAGTATTGACTTAGACTTCCCTTATACGAAACCTTAATCATTCCTGATGCAACACTTGAAGTGATCTAAGTCTCCTTCATTTTGGGACACATTCTATCCTAATAGAAAATGATGATCAAAGAACCTGAAGGGAGGATCAGCTAACCACACCTCACCAGGGCCCCAGCTGAAATCATAGAACAATGCAGGGGAAGGGCAAGAGTTCAGCGTTCATGGCAATCATGACACCAGAAAAAGGCTGAAGGAGATAAACACAGAGAACATCCAACTCCAACTAAGCCAGATATCCAGAGACACAGAGGCTCCCAAAACCTCATCACTGAAGCAGAACTAAAATGACCCCAATGTGGCTCAGGGAAACTCGCGGAAGAGGGGCTGGAAAGATTGTTAGAGTCACAAGTTAGGGTATTATGCACAGAGACTGGGGCCTACCCCCCAGAACTCTTGACGACCCCCACAATGCATGACCCACATTCTCCATTGATGAGGGTCCCTTTGAAAGAGGGAGGACAGGGAGGAGGACAATGGATCCAATACTATGAATGTAAAATCAGAATAATATAAATAAAAAATATATATTTAAATTTAAAAAAAAAAGAAAATGATCAGTGATTCCTGTACATAATCTTGAATTTTCAGCAACCCATTTTTTTAAAAGTCAACTATAATTGACTATAGTAAATTATGCTGGAAAGTTCACAAATATCACTTCATTAATATTATTAAAGAAATTGAGGATTGAAAGACACAAAATAAATAAATTCATTAGTCCAAATGAACATTTAAGTAAGTTATAAAAAAATCAAATCTAGAACTTGGATTTCTGCAGGACTTTTTGTAAAAGGAAATTTGGCATACATCACAATTCTGCATGCTCAGGTACCACTAGAAGGCTCCTTGATTTTCCCCAGTAAGTTCTTCCCACACAGGTTTTCCCATACGACTAACACTTTCTTAGTCTCAATGAAACATCCCCCCATCTCTGCCTGACCAGAAACAATGATCTTATGAGAAGTGCATTCCTTTCTTAAGAACCTAAACACTTTTCACAAAAGCTCTCACTTTTTCCTGTGACTCTGCCTAGCTCTTAACCCATCATCCTTCCTTTCTTTAATGCAAAAGTGAAAAATAGAGAAGAAAAAAATACCTTTTTTTGAT